>VXAA01004442.1:229040-250262 GCA_013399115.1 Anseranas semipalmata | reverse complement strand
GAGCCGAGCCGAGCCGAGCCGAGCCGAACCGAACCGCCCGGTGCGGGGCGTGGGGTTGCGGCGGTTCCGTGGTACCGGGAGCGGAGCGGCGTTGCCTTGCGGGAGAAGTGAGCCCGGCTCGGCGGGACCTCTGTGCTGCCGCCCCACGGGACCGGTGAGGCCGCTCGTGAGACGGGGGGCTCGGGCGTGCCGGGGGCGTGCTTGGCGAGAGCCGTGCCGGGCCTCCGTGAGGAGCGGGGCGCGGGGGGTAGCGGCGGCGGCTGCTTCCCCGTGTTCAGCTGCGGACGTGCGCCCCCGGGTTGTCATTTGCGGGTCCCCCCCCGCCGGTGGAAGTCCCCACGGCGTGCGGCTGGGGTGCGGGGAAGCGTCCCCCCGTCTGCTGAGCTGCCCCTGCGCCGCCAGCCCCCGGTTCTTCTGCGCGCCCCGCTGGGCTTCGCGGAACCCGCTGCGATACGTGGGGTTTGGGGTTTGAACGCACATCGGGAGGAGGCTGCCTCGGCTTTGTGGGACGAAATCTCATTGATTTTTTTGCCACGCTTGTGTTCCATCAGAGGTTCGCTTCAGTAACCCGGGAGCGTGATGATGAAAAGCACCAAGCGTGCAAAATATTATTTCGTGAAAGGAGTTTATATGAGCTTTCCTCTGCGAACTGTGTGTTAGATATGTGGCTTAGATACTGAGTGGGGAGAGGTTCTCAGTGAATGGGTTGATTGGCGTAGTTATACCGGTAACGCGGGTATGAGTGGTAACGCAGAATTTCATCATTAAGCTTTGACGTTTGGTTTCACGTGAAGAACGCATCTCTGAATTTCTCTGTGCAGTTGATTTTTAAATCCTGAATTTTGCTTCAGGCACTTGTTCAGAAGGTGACTAAGGGGCTAGGAGAGCCATGTGTTGGGTGTGCTTAGGGGGGTAACAGGAACCTCGTGTTTGAAGAAATTAGAATAGCTAGTAACAGCAGCACAATCTCAATGCGAGTCTCAATCCAGAAGCACTGGCGTATCCTTAAACTACACGGGAAGAGCTCTGAACATGAGAGCATAGCTGCCTGCTGCACTGGGTTATATCTGCTTAGAACAGCCTTAAGCAGTTGTTCAAACTGTTCTGTAGAAAGGCAAATCTTGGTGGCAGTTGTTCTTTAAACAGGGGGGAAGGCATGGATCCCATATGCAGCCCGACTGAATGCCTGCCTTTCTCATTTAGCCGGTTCCCAGTTTGAGTAACTGGATGATCCCTGTGTTTCTGCGCTGCCTGGTAGGACTAATGGTGAAGCGGGTGTGTGCGGGCCTTGCACAACCCCCTGGGTGCTGCTAGCTGCAGGCGGGCTTTTTACGAGCGCGCAGCAGGCTGAGCAGAGTTTTCAAATCCAGTGCACAGCTCTGCAGAGTGACTGGGCTATTGGTTACTTAAGAGCCCCAGACAAAACTAAATCCCTAGGATTTACTTTCTGGTCTGCTTTCTCGGTAGGACTGACGAATCGTGTGGAATCCTTGGAGATAATCAAACTGAACCGGGCAGCGCTCTGAGCAGCCTGGTCTAAGCTGGCCCTGCTCTCAGCAGGGACAGGTGGGGCTGGCCTGAGTGACTTCAAAGGCTTCATCCAACCTAAATTCTTCTGACTGATGCTTCCTGAATAACAGCCTTTCTATCTTGGCAAAATTACTATCGTAAAGCAAAGCTGACACAACTAACAGGAGTAAGCTTCTGTGCTCTAACCTTGAGACAGTAAATCTCCTGTCCCGTCTCTTTCCTCTTGAACATGCTCAGCAGAGTTGTCTTTAGATTGGTGCATTACTTGCATTAGAAACCTTGTAATGAAAGCGTTGACACTTGGAAAGATGTGACTTCTGGCTCAAACCTCAGCCTAACTTTCTACCTCTGACAGTATTTTAAAATGTCTCTGCTGAAAGATGGGATGGTAGTTAGCGCTGAAGATAATTGAGGGAAGTCAGTCAATAGGTCGGGGTCATGTCCCGTGATTGCCAGGCAGGCCCATGGTGATGCAGCTGGGCCAAGGCCAGGCTGGGCCGTCAGCCAAGGGGTGAGGGTCAGGGTCAGGCCTGGTGAAGGGAACCAGCATCGGACACAGAGCTGGGACGGCCAGGCAGAGCTGTGGGGATGAGCCCAGGACATAAGGATTTGGGAAAGATTTTTTTTTTTTCCTTTCTTCCCCTTCGCTCCCAAACTTCCCGTAAGCAAAAGCTATATAAGAGTTTTTAATAACTTGTCTTTCTTTCTAGTAGTGCCAAAAGAACTATTGAGAACCAGCTGGAGTAATACTATGAATACTTTCTTACACAGAGAACACCATGGCAGCACATCATGAGAAAAAATCCGAAGAAAGAAAACACAAAAGCACCCAAAATGGTACTCAAGCTTCTCAAGGCCAGTGGGGAAGAGCATGGTGAGAGAAGCTGATGACCCTTATTAGTCATTGTATTTCAAATTGGTTCTTACGTACTTTTATAGATCTTACATTCCTTTTAAACTTTACTCCGTTATTAAAAGATGGGTGCATTGCCCTGCCATTGAAAGCTCCTGGATAATGAGCTGTAGTAACAGGTGCCAAAGAAGAGTTCCTCAAGGTTTTTAAATATGGAGCTTGCCAGATGGCTTGGGTTAAAACACAACCCTTCTTGCAAAAAAGGAAAACAAATCATAACATTCAGTGAAATTTGTAGTTTCTTCAAAGGCTGAATAAAATATTTGCTGCAGTTTGGAAACCAGGCATCCATCTGTGGTATTGCCAGCTGACACCTCCTGCTGCAGCAAGATTTATGACCTGTATTTCTGTTATCAAAATGTAGTGTAAATATTAGTTGAGTATTGTACTGCAGCTGAAATAGCCATGGTGTTTATATGGTTTGATACCACGGACAGTGGTGCTAGAGCATCTTCAACTTCTGGCTGTCCAGGGTCAATCTTTTCTGTGTTTCCAAGCTTTGCGTAATATTCTTGTGGTTCTGTTACCACTTCTAACCGAACACTTCACCAGTAATAGTTGTGACTGCTATCAAACGTGAAGACTGTAATAATAGTGTGCTTTTTGGAGGGGAGATATTATCTATTCTGTTGCTCTGATTAACTAGCATAGGTTTATAACAGTTTGTGATGAAGTATGTAACATGCTAAATTTCTTGTCACTATTTGACCCAAAGAAATGTATGTGCCCTTAAAATATTTTCCGTTTTCATCTGGTTAGTCTAGAAGGAGTACTCGGGNNNGGGGAATTGCCTGACTTAATCAGAACCACTGTCATAACTGAAACGTGGAAAAAAATGTTCTGTTTTGGATTACAGGGAGGTAGACTGGTTTTCCTTGGCAAGCATACTTTTCCTGCTCATGTTTGCACCACTTATCGTATATTACTTCATAATGTCCTGTGACCAGTACCAGTGCTCTCTGACTGATCCGCTCATTGACTTGCTCATGGGGAATAAACATCTGTCTGACATCTGGAACAAGACTCCTACACTGACCTATACGGCTGCTGGCATCTATATTGTTTGGGTTGCTTTCCAGGTATATTATTGAATTATAATCTAGATGTAGCGGCTGTTTTTAAAAACAGCTGTTTGATTAATCCTTTCACATGAAAGGTAACATTGTCATACTGTCTTTTTACTCTTTGGTGTTTATCACTTTCCAAGTCATCTTGGAATCCAAACTCATACACTTGAAAAATAAATATATAGGACATATATGCAAATATTCCATTGCTGTCAGAAGCGTACACCGTTGTAGTTGGATGGGTCGTGGTACTTGTAGAGCTGTAAGTCACAATACTGAACAAAGTAGGACCAGCTGTGTGTGTACAAGCATGCATCTATCCTTCAGAGGAAACAAGGGTAGAACTAATTGGAATTCTATGGATTTTTTTAGGTAATTGAAAAGGAATCTACCAGGTGAAAACTTCGAGAATTACTAAGAGATTATATGGGTCTTAAATGTTCAGGACACCAGTTCTGGTCTTCCTGTGAAAGAAGGTTGCTTCACAAGTGCTGTTATTTCTGTTGAGTCTCATATAACACCATGCTAACTCATTGTGTCCAGCAATGAGTCAGAGAATTATGCGGCCAGATGTATCCCAGTATTGCTTGCTCTCACAGATAACTCTGTGATATAAGTATTTTATGCAAATATAAACTCAGATGCCTTAGATGAATGACTTCTACATGACTCCAAGATTATGTGGTTAAGATAAAGCATCCATATAACAAAAATACTGATTTACTTTAAAGTAATATGCGATAAATATTGTCATAAACTAACTGAAGAAGGGGTGGAATTTTCTATAGGCAGACTGTAAAAGAACATTTACACGTGAACATTGCGAAATAAAACTTTTTTTTAAAATATCTTCGAACTTAGCAAACTGCTGCCATTGTTTTCCAAATTGGAAAGTGACTTATGTATAACGGATTAAAATTAAAGGATAAGGACCCAAATCTAACTAGCAACAGTCCTCCCTCCCCACCAAAAAAGGATTACAACCATATATGAAGTGCACCTTTAAAATTGTTTAGTAGCTTGGACATATTACTAGCCTAAAATTGCAACAGCTAATGTTATAATTTGCTTACCTAATACCTAATTGAAACTGCTTAGTGTTATCTTTGGTATGCGTATGAAACGGTGTTTTTGGGTTTTGTCTTGTCTGTTTTTTACCGTTAATATGTTCCCTCACTTCTAGGTGATTTTGTATGTGTTTGTTCCTGACTTCTGCCACAAGTTTCTTCCTGGATATGTAGGAGGTGTACAAGAAGGTGCTGTCACTCCTGCTGGTAAGTTATTCCTTGGAATATACCACAACATATTCCCACTCCTTTTTAAATGATAGCATTTCTGTACTAAGTCTTCAATAATCCATATGTATCTGGAGGAAACATGGACATAAATGTTTTCACTTTCCATATGTTTATTTCAAACAAAGCAATGTTCATCTTCTTTTAGAATAAATTATAGAATTTCTGTCTCTTAAACTATTGATCATGCAATTAGGTGACCAATTCAGGCTTAAATAAAATACAGCAAGCACCACACCAGCAGTGGAAAAATACAGATGGATAATTTGGTGCTTTAAATCAGCAGCAGACTATTGCTAGTATCTGGCAATGCACAGATTCACACCTATTCAAGCCAAGTTAACCTGCAAGACTTGAGCAAAATGCGTGATGTGGGCTAAGCATGACAAAGGATAACTTGAGAGCTTAGCCAATTCTAGGTGAGAGTGTAAATCTACTGTTTTGAGAAGAGAGTGAAGAAAAAGCTTAGCATACAGGTTACAGCAGAGTCTAATGAAACTCAGAAAAGTGCCACAGGATACTTAACTGTGAGGGTGAAATTCAAGGAAGGTAAGGAGAGTAGGTCATTTCAGGAGCACCTGATTGAGCTTCTGGATATTATATGCATATCCATATTAATAACTGTGCTAATGTAATATCAGTAATACTGATTTTTTTTTTTCTTCACATTTTAGGTGTAGTAAATAAGTATGAAATCAATGGACTCCAGGCTTGGATCATAACCCATGTACTTTGGTTTGCAAATGCCTATTACTTCCACTGCTTCTCACCTACCATCATTTTTGACAATTGGATACCTCTCCTGTGGTGTGCCAATATCCTGGGATATGTAGTTTCCACATTTGCAATGATTAAAGGCTACCTTTTCCCTACTAATGCCAAAGACTGGTATGTGGTTTTAATAATAAGAGCGTACAAGGAGATCAGACATATAGCTAGGCCACCATAGAACTGTGGTTCGTTACTTAACAAAGTAAAGACGTGCAACATCCTCTGTGTTTCATGCTGCATGTCATGTGACTGGCAGCTTTGGTGTCATAGATATATCTGTCCTATCTGTGACTAACAAATAAGGTTATAGTTGGACTGATGAAAAGCGATAGCAAGTGTAAACTAAGATGCCTCTGAAGCTAAAATTTACCTTTCATAATGTAATGCTTTGGTTGGATCAATTGTGTTTCCTTACACAACATTACATGGTCTCATGATTTTCATTGTTGTTACATCAAGCCCCTTGGGAAATCAGAATACTAACAACCTGTATTTGTTATAACTATATAAATTTCTAATCTTTTATGCTTTCTAGCAAATTCACTGGCAACTTCTTTTACGACTACATGATGGGGATCGAATTTAACCCTCGAATAGGAAAGTGGTTTGATTTCAAGCTATTCTTCAATGGGCGCCCTGGTATCATAGCCTGGACTCTAATTAACCTTTCCTATGCTGCTAAACAGCAGGAGCTGTATGGTCAAGTAACCAACTCCATGATCCTTGTCAATGTCCTTCAGGTAAATTTGCCGGAGGAAAATAAGATACCAGTTTGGGAATAAACTAGTATTAAAGTAGGAAAAAAATCCTTGCATTGAAACTGAACTTAAACTATTCTACCTAGCCTGAACAACGTCATTCAGTGCTGATGCACTGCGACTTGCTTGTTTGGACACTTTTATTCATTCAGCATGCCACTGTGAATAATCCAGTGTGCCACCACTGGCATAGTTATGTCTGCACCAGCAGATTTCAGTATAAGCTTAAATTAAGAGATATTTTTCTGAGCCTATGTTCTATTTTTATCTTGAATCCAGAGAGAACCATGACAAAATTCTGTGGCTTTAGATGGAGCAAGATTGGGGCAGTTTTTTCTGAAGGCAGCACTTTGTTATTTATTTATTTTCCTCAAGACTTGCAGAACTACAGATGTCTCCACACCTAAAAACAGAAACTCAAGTGCTATGTTTTCTCCTGAGGAGACCCCAAAGTCATAAGTACAGATAATAGTTTGAATATATTCACGGATATGTGTAAATGGGAGCCTGCTTAATACAAGCTCTGTTCCTACTCTCTGTAAGCATAAGACTCTAAGAGGCAGGAGTGGTGAAATGCAAGTACATTTCCTAAGTGTACATCCTTAAGTAATGCAGCTGTTCTCTGTGTGCTGATTTCTTTTGGTTAATATGGCTTTGCATTACTTACTATTGTTTTAGCTATATAGATGTAGATCTTCCATGTATATATTATGTTCCTCTTAATATCTCTATTTTTTGAGGTGTTAAAATGTAAACACAAGTCAGCTTTGAGATTTTATCGCAAGACAGAACAGAAAGATTAGGTTGTTACTGTTAAACAGGATGACAGGTGACAGAGCTGTGTTATTAAAGTAGAATCATTCTGTTTCAGGGTATTTATGTTTTGGACTTCTTCTGGAATGAAGCCTGGTATTTGAAAACCATTGATATCTGCCATGATCACTTTGGATGGTATTTGGGCTGGGGAGACTGTGTTTGGTTGCCTTACCTCTATACTCTGCAGGTAAAAATGTGGTACAGGAGATGTTGGGCTAAAAGGAGAGAAACTTTCCAGAGCTGTTCTCCCTAGCAGAATGATTTGTATCTTAATTTCTTTTTTTGATGGTTTGAATGCTGACTAACCATTACAACATTCTTTTAGCAATTCTTTTAGCAATTTAGCAAACGATGTAGGAGAGCCTACTGTCCATGCATGGAATTGACATCTTTTCTTTTCCTCTACTTCTTCTGTACCCCTTTCTGACACTGTCTATTGTGTCTGTAGATTTTATTTCTAGATCCTTTCAGGCCATTTCTGTACTCCTGTATGTTGGGAGTTTTTTTGGTCTTTATTTTTTTTCCTGCCCTGTTTGGTCTGCATCCTCAGAACTTCTCCCTTGTTCTTGTTTGACCTAAGAAATGCAATTTTGGAGGGAGAAAGGCAATATAGGATGCAGAATTTTCTGAAAATATTCCGTGGTTTTACTGGTACTTTTTTTTTTTTTCTTTCTGTTCATCTGGTCTGGGTCACTGTAAGTCAAGGAATTGGTCTGCATCTTAAGCAAGTTTTTAAAGTAAATCACTGATTGTCTCTTTTCTGCTCCCCAGGGTTTGTATTTGGTTTACCACCCTGTGGAGCTCTGCACAGCTAATGCCATAGGGATCTTGATGCTGGGCTTGATTGGCTATTATATCTTCAGAATGACTAACCACCAGAAAGATCTCTTCCGTCGCACAAATGGCAACTGCAAGATATGGGGGAAGAAACCAGAATACATTGAGTGCTCCTACATGTCTGTGGATGGGACCAAGTACTACAGCAAGCTGATGACCTCAGGATTCTGGGGGTGGGCACGCCATTTTAACTACACAGGAGATTTGATGGGCTCCCTGGCCTATTGCCTGGCTTGTGGGTTTGAACACATCTTGCCTTATTTCTACATTGTTTATATGACTATTCTCTTAACTCACCGTTGCATTAGGGATGAACACCGTTGTTTCAGCAAATATGGGAAGGACTGGAAGCGCTACACTGCTGCAGTGCCTTACCGGCTCATACCAGGAGTGTTTTAAGGCTAACGCAGAATCTGGGGGAAAGAGAGGGGGCAGGAGGGAACAAAACTTTTTTTGGAGATGAAAAGAGTTTATCCACACAGTTAAACTAACAAAAATATTTTGGAAATATTTTGGGAAGGACACTTCTAATGCTCTGCAGAAGAAAAGGTGGCTGGAGAATAATCCTTGATGTACTGAAGGAACATGCTTCTAGTAAGCAGGCAGACGATTTAAAGTAAATGAAATAAGGCACGAAAGTGACCTTTCTAAATATATATATTTAAAAAAAAAATAGACTTTTACCTGGAACTTTTTTTTTTCCTTCTTAAAATTAACTTGGACTTCTTGGACTTGAAGAAAAGTTGCATGCACTTAAATTCCTGAAATCTCTCCGATGCTGGGAGGAAGCGTTACCCTTCATAGCAGCAAGGTTCTTGGAACCAGTTGCCAGTGAATTAGGAGAGGAGGAAAATAACTGTGTTCAGTTTATGAAAGAAATTGTATGACATGGTTGCTTGTGACAGTCATAACCTACTGTTAGTAATTCCCCAAAGGAGGCTTTATTGCTTATTGATTTTGAGGATGTTAACCTGGGAAATAACTGAACCTGATCCTAAACTGGTGTTTTAGATGATTCGTATAATCAGATTCAGAAATATTTGTGAAAACTGGTTTAAATTGGTAAACCTCAATAATTCCATTAGTCTACAGCACCAGAGAAACATGGTCCATGACCAATTGGGTATTACCTTGATACTGAAACCAGACTTGCTTTATGAAGATACTAAACATACATTGATTTCTTTAGCGTGGGTAGAAAACTTTGTTCTCTGACATTTTTGCCTAAAATCATATTTGTAATAGTTTAAGAAATAAATGTGTGGTTTCCAGTTTAAAAAAAAAATACTGCTAATTTTCCTTTCAGCTGTTTCTTTCCATGTTACATAGTTATCTTTCAAAGTTACAGGATTCAAAAGGAGCTCTTCAAAGAATACAATCTAAGGAGCAAATTCAAGAATGTGTAAAGGAAAAACAAATAAAAAGAGGGATCAGAATATTAACCATGCATCTTGTAATGAGCTTGGTAGTTATGTTCATAAATATACAGTCAGTTTTTACAGTAAGTAGATGACTGTGTGTACTGATTTCTTGTAGAAGTTGCCGAATGCACTGATCTTTGTGGCAGATTTCAATGTGGTGTGTTGGTGAGTATGTGTTATAGTTCTCTTTCAGTATTCCCTGAAGGGATGGTTTTGCCAGGTGAAAAAGGGTCTCTGCAGACCTAGAGAACAAATGCATCATGAAGTTTGGCTTTGTTTCAGGGCTGGATGTACAAGCATGTATACAGATACCTTCTTGGAGAAACCTAAGTCTAGCACCAGTACTATCTGTAGGCCTCATAACTATTTTATTATTTTGCAGGTAACAATTTCAATACATGACAGTGTATTTCATGGAGCTGGGAGTAGCCATATCTGAGAATTGCCACTCTCAAATCCCAAGGCACTCCCATGGAGTTAAAACAAACAAACAAACAAACAAACAAAAAAAACTCTCTGGTTAACGGCTGGTTACAGACTTGATGTCTTTAAATGGTCAAATACGGCTTAAAATCTGCATATTTAAGCACACTGAATTGGTGATGCAACTGGCAGTACTAAACCTCATAGAAGTGTTTATAGTTACATTGAAGGTTATGCAGGCACAGTTCAATCTTTCTGTCCGTACAGTTCTGTGCTGGTCTTTATCATGTAGGTAGGTAGACCAAGGCATGTGTGTTGCTTTAAGGATTGTTAGCATTTTGGATAAGTAATACAGTGAAATAAGAGTTTACATAAATTCTGAACTTCAAAGGTCATTGTAGCTCATCTTTCTACAGCTCATGATTTCATTTGAACTTCCAGTTTGGAGGGGGCAACACCACTTTCTTGTCCTTTGGAAATAAAAAGCAGAATCTCTTCTGCTAGCACCTGCTACAAAATGTTGCAACTGTGTCTGGAAACCTTTGCTGTTGATAGAAAGTAGGCTGTCCTAACTTGATGATCCCTTGGAAGATGTGTGTACCTGCGTGCTTGTTTTAGATGCAGTAGCCCATTCAAAACGGTGCTTTGGGAGGAGGAATGATGGCTGTAATAATGGCATGCTCACTGGCAATAAATGTTTTGCTGTAGAGCATTTGAATACAAATATTGAAAGAAAAAAAAATTGCTAATTGTCTTTACTTAAATTGTATAGCCCAGTACCTTAAGAGTTTAACAAGGGATGACGCTTGTAATATAGTTGATTTGAGAGCACTCAGTTCAGAGGAAGGGAAAACAGAATGTAGATTCTAGGGCTGTTGGACCCCATCAGTTGCTGGCACCTCATTGCTTTAGGCTGACCCAGATTTTGCTGGAGTAGTTGGATAGTTTCTTTTCTCAACTTGCCTAAGACCATATACTTGCATCCTTTTCTTGACTAACCTTGGAAATTGTACTGACAGCTTGCTGTTAATGCCAAGGTCCTTTAAATATTGCAAGATAATCTGGGCTGTAAATCACAGTAGCCTTGCACAGCATAGTACGCTCCTTTCTTTTCACTGATAAATTCTTGATGATTACTGGAGGAAATTGCACAATTAAGACCAATAAAAACATCACCATTTTAAAAATAAAATTGGGGAAATTTGAAGAGAAAGGGCAGTACTGTGAATAATGAGAATATTATGCATTCATATGATTCTTTTTAGCAATTTCTGTTACATCTAATATTAGTCAAAGGTTTTTCTGTACTGTCTGACACTGGAGCATGGAAGGACTTTTATCTGTATCTTTGATGCAGAATTTGCTGCCACTGTTGAGAATGCTTTACCCTGAAGATAACCTAGCTGCTGCAAGTAAGGATTATTTGTCATCCAGATTGTTAAACTCTGGTAGGAAGTAATCAGTTGCAAGGTTTTCCATCAAGGGGCTATCACAGTGTTAAACTTGCATCTTATTTGTTGTAAGGATGACAGATTCTGGTTCGTCAGGATTTCATGCTGTACGTACAGACCTTTATGTTCCATCTGTGTGGCATACAGATTGAATCAATACAAACTGTATGTGTATAGGGGTTTGCATCTGGCTAGAAAAGAAAGTGCTAATTCCATTCAGGTTTGTATTTCCTGCAAATAAATTATATTTGCAGAAGCATTAAAAAAATTATTCTGTAGACTTCATGCAAACGTGATACGTAAACAGTGCTTTAAGCAGTGTCCAACTGATGTCAGCCTTTGAAACTGAATCATTTAAGGCTATTGACTTGCTCATCTTCAGATAGGGTGATGTCTGTGCCATGTTTTGTGTTGTAGGCATATTTGAATTTGTTTCCTCCAGAATGCCAAAAAGTACGTCAATAGGTATTTTACTTTGAAGGATTGTGGGTATGTGTTAGATTAACTTTTGCTCTGGTATTTCCTACAATGCTGTTAATACTGCCTGTCAAATTTTGAGAGCATATGTCTTTGTTCTGCAAAAACATATTCCAACAAAAATGTTGGAAATTTTGCTAATAACGGAAATCTTATATTTTAAAAATGATATTGATTTAACTTAGTTTAAAACTAATGGGAAAATACAGCAAAAGCTTCTGATAATTACTTGGAGCAGTAAATGGTATTTAAAATGGTATTTTAATATATTTACTTTGGTTGGACTGTTGCAGGAAGAAAAATAACAAAAGCCTATGAGCAGGGTGCAACAGGCTGAGCAATATCCAGATTGCCATAAATCTAAATGGGGGAAAAAATGATAACCTTCTAGTGGATAGCTACTATAGATTGTAAGTATCCAGTCTACAGGTGGCGGGGAGTGGGGGACTTCAATACACCTAGAGAGAGAGGATGCCTTCCCAAATTTAAAAACCCTGCCACTAGATGGCATCGCAATAAGATAGCATTTCTCAGATCAGGTCTGCACCTTTCAGCATAGGGAAGGTTATTAATTTATAACTCTTGATGCAAAGCTACAGTTCCATTTATTCTAATCCAGCCTGCAAGAATGCTGACACAATTCAGTGGTGGGCTGTAGCATACATAATGCATTTGGGCTTTAAACCTGTAAGCACCTTTTTAAAATCTGTAACTCTGTACAACTCGGCGACTAGTCTAAAGTGTTATGTGTAGAATATAATGAAATATGATTACTCAGTTCCAGCTTTATTCAGACAATGTAAATATCAGTAGCAGTACATTGCTGTTGCCTCATGGTGGCAGCCACAAAATATTTTCTGCTCCAAATTATAAGTGTAAATTCAGATCACATGCTGCCTTTAACCTAGACCTACGCTGGGTTAATTTAAATATTGTCTATCTTCACTGAAGGTTAAAAGTGATGTGCAATTGAAAATAAAAGTGGAATAGTGTATTTTTCTGCTTCAGTTCATACAGGAAAAAAAGCCTTAAAGTGTGTGTGAAATGAAAAGAAAAAAACGATGTTTTTTTTCCAAATTACAGACACGGATTTACTTTGTGGTAACTGGACAGGTAAAGAAGTTTTTTTGTTGTTGTTGTGGTTGTTTTTCAGAAAAAAATACATTATTTGTAACTTTTAATCTTTTCCCTTAATTATATAACAACTTTGCAATTCAAGGGAATTTTAAACATAAAACATATTAACATAATACAGTTTTTTTAAAAAAAAAAAGTATATGTTGCAATGGCCACACCTCTTCTCTATGAAGTACTGTAGAAGGACCTCAGAACGATTACAAGAATAAACCATAGGAAAGCTCTTCCAAGTAGAGAAAGTGAAAAATGGGACTAGATTAGCTCAGAAGGGAAAAATATAAAAGAAAAATATTTTTTTTTGCTAAAATCAAAACTAAGAAATGAAATGTCTTTCACTAAAATGTGTTATTACATCATGGAGCTTGTAGCTACTGTAAATGTTGAAATCAAGAATTTTAATTATTTTTTTAATTATAAGTATCTGGCTTATCCAGCGTTATGAACTAATAACAAAAGAGTTGCAAGAATTGGTTAACTTAAAGATTTTTGACAAAGATTTTAAACAAATTTTTATATCAGTTCAGAAGAGTTATAGGAGAGTTGATTAATTCACAGTTGGGTAATATATGAGTTAACTTCTGAAGCCATTTTTGTCAGGCAGGATACTGAACTACGTAGAACTCTGGTTTGATCCAGTTTAGTAAATCCTAGATTAAAAAAAAAAGTACAGTATGTACAATATGCAAAACTTTAAGTTAAGCTACAGTTGTAGCTCTTATGTATTCATGGAAAATTTAATAATTATTTTAATCTCTGCTAACTGGTAAGTTAGCACAAAAAAAAAAAGAGAATTATGACTATAAAAAATATGGTGCACCTGTTTGTTAGGAGTCAGGAGCACTTGGGGAAAAGTTTAAGACAGTTGCGGTGGCTAGCAAGAAGATAGTGGTTCTGTTTGTTCTGTTTCTGTTACAGTGGAGCAAGATAATTGCTTTTAGGACAACTGCCTGAGCATTTTCCTTACACTAGCACTCTGAAACTTCCATTTTGCATTATCAGCCATCAGTTGTAAATTCAAAGAGACAGACTACATGAAGTGAATTCATGCTGCTGCGATTAGAGTGCAGACCTTTAGGACATAGTTTTGATGTTGATGTGAACTAGAATTTATGACTGCTGAATTTAATTTTATACCATGTGGCAGCATTATTAGTACAAACTTCCCTAATATGAAAAGAGACGCAATTCTCTGAATACTGAAAATACTGAAATACTGAAAGGATTGAATCAAAATAATTATTTTGAGTCTTCTTAAGCTTTGTACTTGGATAACCTAATTTTTCTGTTAAGCATCTTCCTTTGGAAGGTGATGTTTTAAGGACTTTAAGTCCAAAATACTTACAGCCTGGTTATGTGAATGAACTCGTATAATAGGTAGGCTTATGAAGCTTGAGTATACCCTTCTTTGACCTACAGGCAAACTTAATATGCCAGGAAGTAGGACAGAAGCAATCCAACAGGACAATGAAATATTGTTTACACAGTATGTAAGTACTTGAGATAGAGAATTAACTAATTTGTATGACATGGTTATGATTTTCTTCATATTGGTCTGATATGCTTCACATTGCAGTAGTTCTTGCCCAAATTCAGCAGTGTCTATAACCACTTACCCATTTTCAACTCTTCATTGAAAAAGGAAGCTCGCTATCAATTTCAATGTACTTAGAATCAGGCCCTTAAAGAGGTGAGCTAA
Organism: Anseranas semipalmata; assembly: GCA_013399115.1. Classification (NCBI taxonomy): domain Eukaryota; kingdom Metazoa; phylum Chordata; class Aves; order Anseriformes; family Anseranatidae; genus Anseranas; species Anseranas semipalmata. The sequence goes on along the minus strand of VXAA01004442.1, from coordinate 235,670 downwards.
GCACATATTAAGTAGTCTGTTAATTACAGTTAGAATCTGTTACTTCGTTGTGTGTAAAATTAACCACTTTCTTGAGAGAAATTTCTCTGCAGACAAAAAAAAATGTACTGCTGGTGGGAAATGCATTCAACTGTTCAATATCTTCAGTGGGTGGTGCTACAGGACTGATCATTTGAGGCAAAAATGTGGCATCCCATCCCATAATTTCAGTTATGCTGGAAATGAATATATCAAGCAAATGGCTATCCTAAGCTCACAAAATATTTTGAAATGTGCCCATTCTTTTTTCTGAAGACACTCTTAAGTAACCAGTTCCTGTCTGGAGAATGTGTTCTATTGTATCATTTGGCTTTCTAGCCAGCATGTGGTAGTTAATATTGAGAATCATTTTGCGATAGGTTTTTCTCTATAAAAAGCTGCAGGTCGCATATTAACGAGCCCTTCCCCCTGTAAGTCACATAAGTAAATCTTTGATGCGGTCCTTGAGTGTACCAGGCAGTCCTGCGTCCTGCTGTGGGAGGCACCTGTGGTGGCTAAGGAGAAGTGGTTCACAACTGTGACGTGACTAGGTGGAGATAGAAAGAGAAAGGAAATGGATGCTTCAGCATTGATGACAATTACCAGATGTTAAAATGTTACTTGATTCTGATATCTTTGAGTGTTCTTGCAGTTGCTTATGAAATAGTTTTCTAAGCATTTATAGGTAAATATTAGACTGGAGGTTCTGTAGGTTTTAGTGTGCAAAATCCCAGCTGAAAAAAAGACACGTCAAGGATAGGAAGACACCAAAACAGAGATGGCAAACTTCAGTAAATTGTGCACAGTTGTAGCTGAAAGGTTTGTACTACCTCAGAATACCTAGTAAAAAAAAAAATCTCATCTCCTGCCAGTGAAGAGGCAGTGTTCTTCCTCCTTTGCCCTTTTTCTTTCAGCCAGAACAAGTAAGTGTCAACTTTTTGGATATATAGCATGTATGTCACTACCTTCTCTGAAAGAGAAGAAAGCAGCCAAATGAATATGTGGAATGCACCTAAAGAGAAGACAGCTCATGACAATTCAACAAAATCAAATGTGAGCATGGACAAATCCTAATTAATTTTCATGATGTTACCTCTCAAAATATTGCAACTGAAGTGCACAGTTTAATAGAAATTACCAGGAGTACATCAATGTTCTGCAATTCCTGGTTAAAATTACATCTTCCTGGTTGTGTCATATACTCCATGAAGATGGTACTTAGCTTACTTGTTTATTGCTTTTGTTTTAAGACAAGACCAGTAAAAAAAAAAATTCTTGCATGTCAAAGTGTGTGTATATATATGTATATATATGTGTGCGTGTGTATGTGTATATATATCTTTCCCCTAAAGTTAGACTGATGTGACAGAATATATTCTGGGCTCAGTTACACTGTACAGTTCCTTTTTTTTTTTTTTTTTGGATTAACAAAGTTCCTCTGACCAACAAAAATGACCTATGTGTCTTATGTTATTTAATACCATCTGTTGTGTAACTTCAGTGGAATTTTGCAAGGCTGAATTGACTGATTACTCCTACACTTGTTTTATGCTTTTTGTAGCTAGTGAAGTAAATGAAGTGATTCACTGTTGTGACATGGTAAAGTCCAATGTGCTAAGCCACACCTATAGGAAGTGTAGATTATGCACATGCTCTTCAAATCTTTCTCCTACTTTTAAAAAACCTGTATGGTCAGCTACAAGGAAGTGAGATCGCTCTGGAGTAAACTTTTGTGTTCTCAGATAACTGTTCTGTCCCTATGCTAATAGTTTTTTGTTTGTTCCCACCCCCCTTCCATCCCCCAAAAGAAAGAATTCGCTAAAGGATCATGTCTGTAGTTTAACTTAGTCTTGAGAATCTGAAAATGAAGAGGAAGAAAGGAAGTGCATTCCAGCATCTCTTCCACTTGGTGTCACGTGGACATCAGTCTGGTGTTTCTGGGATGATCCGGGGCTCTTTAGGCAGCATTGTCCCTACCTGCTATCTGAGGAGCACACAGGAAAGAAGTTGGCTTGTCCACAGAGTTTTCTTGCTTTCTAGCTGAAAACACTCATCAGATCAGGACTTCCCCAACCATAAAGAAGTCGTTTCTCCTAAAAGATGGTTTTGCTGGTTAAAAGTCAGATATCACTCTGATTCTGTCTGATATGCTTTGCTTTGTTCATGAAACACTGGGAAAGCTGTATGCACAAGCCAGCAGTCAACACGTGTTTTTTCTTAAGTGCTGTATTTGTGTGTACTTACCTCACTTGTTGAGAGACGCTTGCTGTATCCTTTTTTAACTGCCTTAGTGACAACCGTCAAACTTAGTCAAAATCAGCGTTGTTTTTAATGGTGTTCTTATTTACATTAGATGTAAAGATAGTCGCATACCAAACACTTTGAGAATAAAATAACAGAATTACAACTGCATCCGTAAGCATCTTCAAACTACATTTCTTAGAGATACGGCATTCTGTTTTTTTGTCTAAGTTTAGAAGTCTTCCCTGGAAAGAAATCTGGCTCTGAATCATAGGCACAGGCAATCCGTACATTACCTCGTAGCTGTTAGTTCAGTTTGTGGCAATGCAGAATCCTTGGTGTTCATGGGCTTCCTCTTTCTCCATGAACTTGTAAACTAGAGTGTATCAGTTATTGCTCCATACCTCAGTGCCTTTGTACTTCCTCTGGCTGTGAGTGGATATGCATAAATAATTTGTAAAGGAGGATTTCTTAGAAAGGTCACTCTGAGGATACACACAATCCATTTTTATTCAAATTTAACAGACAGCTGATGGTTTTATTTTAGGGGGTATAAAGGGAGGAAGAATTAAAATGATCCTTCTGTTGGCAGGTCTTCGTGGTGTTATTCCTGTGGCTCCACAAAAACTCATTGCACAGCAGAACTGGAAAAAGAATTTAGGAGAGAAAATAAGGAAGTAGCTTCTAGAAATAACCTGAATGCTGTCTGTACCCTCTATTTTTTTCTTCAAAAAAGACACTTATGTGCAAAACCTTATTACTTATACTGCTCCATAAAGCAGTATCAAAAGCAATAAGGGAAAATGCAAAAAGCATAATATGATGTTTTGCCGTAATAAGAAAAGCATTTTACTATTTAAATTGCAATTTTCATACAATTTCATCTGATTTAATAGCATTTTTGTACATAGTTTTCTGTCATTTACCCAGCGAAGTAAATGCAAAATGCTCTTTGAAAGCTGCTGAACACCTACGTATCTTTGTACTGTTATCTAATCAAAATGACACTAATCACAGGCATAGTCGCTTCTAAAAGGTTGTCTGGGAGGGAGAATGGTTATTTTAGGACTTGGGAAGAAAATGCCCTTGCTTCAAGTCTTTTAGTCTCTTAAAGATTGTGAACAACTGAAAGTTGTTCTTATTCATGTAAACACTTGAGTACTTTGAGCAAATTTACTCACCAACTATAAATAAATGAGATGTGTTAACAGTGCAGCATTAATAGCATAGTGCAGCAAGGTGCAGAAAAAATACAAAACTGTTCAGTTCTGGCTCAATGTATTGTCCACAACCAGCTCAGCAAAGCCTTTGCCTAAGCTTAGTTCGTCACTGTGTGCTGTCAGATAATACTTGCTGATTTAAAAAAAAAAAAAAAAAAAAAAAGCTACTAGCTGCTGTATGTTCCAAAAGCCACAACTACAGTAAAGATAATATGTAGTTTTAAATGGCAATTTGCTTGTCTGTTCTTTAAGAACCAAATCTTGCCTTCTGCTAGGAACTTTGCTCTAGATTTCAGTAAGATCAAACATGGCTTCTTTTGTAAAGCCAGCTGTAGATACACTAGCAGGAAAGCATTAATTTTTCCAATTTATGGAAGGCTTTTTATATACAGAAACAAAAAGATTCTAGAGGTGAGGGCCACAGGTAGCAAAGATTAAAAGATATCAAATTGAAAATTGCCAGTGTACTTCTGTAATTACTGCTACCAACAGTTGTACTGTTATACAATACCATGTAATCAAGGGATTTAGGGTTCATGAATAATCTTAGATAACACAGAAAATTTCTGTCAAACTAAATTCTATTTTAACAAATACTAATTTATTGCATGCCAAACTCCCAAACTGGTAAACAAACTCTCCTTCAGTTGTAGTTTTGCACTTCTGTATTTTGGGATCCATTACGTACCAAGGTAGCAAAATGCCTACTAAATCTTTGTGCTATCCTAGAATTAACACAAGAGTGTTTCTTCCTAAGCTTCCCCAATGTGATTTTGGTATTGAAATCGTATAAAATATTTTGTGCTACCGAACTAAATTAAAGCTCTGAATATTTATGAAGTAAAGCTGCTTTGACATATATTTATGTAGCAGTTCTGCATATGGAAGGAAAATCTGTATTAACATGTCAACTGGAATTTGATTTTGTATTCATTCTGCAGCATCTTGATTGCTAGCCAAACTTGCAGACTAGCAGTAACCACGTTTGTCCTTTCACAATAATGCTAGGAAAGCAAGCAGTAGTAGCATATACTGTGAGCAGCCTTTGATAGCTGTGTTCAGAAATAGTTTTTCTTTGTGGACTCATTCCATGTATTCTGGTAAAAGAAGTCTTCCCTGTTTGCATCGGGTTTCTATTATTCACTCACATGTTCGTAACCATGGAATACAGCAGATATCCACAGTATTCACAACAGCTTCCTAAAGGTACTAGCTTTAATTGAAAAATTCATAAGCACATTTACACTTTCAGCTAGTTTAAACAACATCAGTTATTCTTTCTTTTGTGATTTGAACATGTTACATGGCAGATAATTTTTAAAATACTTTAACACCCCAAAATTAACAGGAATTTCGAAATCAAGACTGAAAAATCATTTAGACCCGTTATCTCTGATAGTGGGGGGAAAAACGCTTAATTCTACCCATTCAGTAAACTTGCAGGCCTAAACTGCGCAATTCAGGCTATTCCAGTGCTAAAGGTAGAGTATGAATGGAGATGTATTTTGGAATAAGGGGACTCGGCTTGCACCTTTACGGCTTGGAGGAGGGAGACTCTCAGGCCAACGTAGGTGTGCACACATGACCCTACACTGGCAGCTCTCACGAGAGTGAGCACAGCACAGGCACAAAAAGTGCTTGATGGGGAATAGCTTACTGTATTGATAAAGCATGCTCATGAACGTCACAATTCCTGGAATACGGTATTCTGAGCCATCTTTTCAGGTAATGTTGATCCCAGTATAGCTGTCTGTTTCCTTCCAGACAACACAGGAGGCTGGGAGGGAGATTGGAACNATGAAGCCTGAGAGACACTAGAAAGAACAGGGAAAGCAAATAACAGCCACGTGTATAAGAGGAGTGCTCTGAGCAATGTTTACCTATCTCATAAACAGCTTACTGAAGTATTTTAAATGTTTGAAAATCTCAGCTGAAGTTTATATGAAATAGAAGGTGCTATCATCTGTCAGTAAAGAGAGACAGAGCGGCTCTAATGGATATATAGCATTTTGATAGCCACTCTATCTGGAAGGTACCAGCATTTTTCACTCTACAGTATTCTGGTGATTTTTGGGAGGCCTTGTTACTGCTTTCAGCATGAGATTTGGGAAGCCTAAAGGCTGCAAGATGGTGAAGAATTTTTATCTTATTTTTATTTCTAGAAAACAACAACAGAAAAACACCTGCTTTTTTTTTTTTTGGCTAAAGTTTTCCCTTTTCTCATTCAGATTTGCGTGCCTCAGAAATGTTGGCAGCTGGTAAACTTATCAACAGGACATGAACTTCTTGGAGAACTTGATGAAGAATCACCCCTTCTCCAAGGTAGCAATACTGAGCTGAAAACACATGTGATGAGCCAGACCAGGCTTTCTCTTACTAGATCAGAAATCCCTGCACATAGCCCCACTAAGTAATTTAGGCCTCCATCTGGTGACACAGCACTGAGCAGGAGATTTTCCATGGGTGAAAGAGGGAGAGGAGGCAGGAAGGGACTAGGGCATCCTCCCGCTGACACCAGCCCCTTCTGTTGGAACCAAGATGCATTTCTGATTCTCTCAAGATAGCTGATAAGTTCTTTTGGTCATTTGCTGAGTCCTGAGGTTTTTAACTGGAATGTCAGGTATTGTTCTAAAGGTAAATGAAAGGCTTACTGGGACTATGCAAAACTGAAAAACTTTTTTCCTTAAAAATAGTTGTGGGAAACTGCATAGAAGCACATGCAAAAGGAATGTCCTTGCGGCAACATCAACCCCTCGCCAATTACAGGTCGGATTTATGTTTGCTTGAACTTTTATTCTGCCTCTGCAGAATAAAATCCTGTATGTGGGTTGTGTTATGACAGCCCCATCCTCCTCCTCCCCTACCTGTGCAGAGATGCTGCTTTAACCAGTGCGTGGACAGTCATAAATGAGGCACTACTTCATTTATTTTTTGTTTTTTTTAGACACGTTCGGGACTAGCGTAACGCCGCGGCAGCCTTCCATCCTGTGCCCTTTGCCGATAACACGACCAGCTGCCAAAACGCTCCTCGCCTCCGGTTCCGCTGCCCCGGGCCGGCTCCGCCCCGGGTGCCGGTAACCAGGAAGCAGGAAGCGGCGGCGGGCGCGGAGCTGGGGCCGGGACGATGGCCGGGGGGGGCGGCCCGGCGGTG
>VXAA01004442.1:179570-229004 GCA_013399115.1 Anseranas semipalmata | reverse complement strand
CCTGCGCCGCGTGCGGAGGTCGGCCGGCGGCCTCGGGCTGGGCGGGAGGGGGTCGGTTAGGGCCGGGGCTGCGGGGTGCCTCGGAGTCAGCTCCGGACTGCGCTGTGGCGAGGGGCCTGGTTAACCCCGGCGGTTAGGGCAGCGGGCCGAAGCCCAGCGGCTTCGTGCCGCCCGGAGGTCGGGCGGGTCGCGGCTGGCCCTGCTGGGCTGGGGTCCCCCGTGGGGCTTAGGGCCCCTCGGGAAGGCGCTGACCTCGGGCAGCTGTGCTGCGCCGAAAACGGAGTCGTGTCGTATGCGGCACGTTCGTTTTCTGGTACCTCGCAATGGCTTTTAGGTGTGCGCGTCTGTCTGGGGGGCTTTCAGGTGCACAGGGGTTGTCGTTGCTAGTGTAGAACCTGTGCTGTGGGTAAGCAGTTGTTCATCAGGGCGTTGTGCTGGGAGCTGATTTTGCAAGGAGGTTAATGCCTTTGTAATTTTGTCTCGTAGAACTTAACTATATTCTCCCAAGTCCCTGTGTTGAGTAAAAAGATTAACATCTTGTCAGGTGGTTTTTAACTGTGCTTTAAATCTACTTCCTTATTTGTATTAATGCAACTTGCAAGTGTAGTGTGTGCTTCTTGTAAAGAGGGAGGTATGGTGTCCAGCGTTTAAATAACACTTGTTATATTTTGTTAACCAACAGTGTAAAAACCATTGCCATGGGCCTCATCGACCTCATATGCACAGCTGTCATAGCATCCACAATGAGAAAGATCTAGCAGTGCCACCAGGACCATATCCGATCGCTGAAGATCCTAGCATGTATGATATCGTTAAGGCTACACAGTAAGTATATGTTCTGTGTGTGCAAAATGTTGAAATAGATGGGTGTTTCCTTCCTGTAATGTAAGTCCTGCTGGATATTTTAAAAAGGAAAATAAATTTTAGAGTTCCACCATCTCCCTCTAGAGAAAGAAGAGAAATCACTTAAGTATACCTTTATAAATATTTTTATCGTAAACAATGATATCTCAACCAAATCTGTTTTGCTGGGTAGAAAATTCTACATACCGAGGTTCAGACCAACTCTTTTTGCAAGACTTTCGTTGAATACAAAGTGGAATTTGCTCAAGTAGGAACTGTTGGATGAGGCTTATTGAGATTTACTTTTTTATGTATGTGACACTCTTTAAATTGGAGGAAGAAATAAGTAAATAATTGTTTTTTTTTTCTCCTTTAAGGTATGGAATATTAGAGCGATGCAAAGAACTAGTAGAAGCGGGATATGATGTTCGACAACCAGACAAAGAAAATGTGACTCTTCTTCACTGGGCAGCAATAAACAACAGACAGGAGCTGGTTAAGTAAGCTCTAGAGTCCCTGTGAAAGTAACTCAAGTATTCTGCCACTGTTAGTAACGATTGCTTTGTTGCTATTGTACTTCAAAACAAAGGGAGTGTGCTGCTTGAGAAGAAAAGCATAAAATTCAAATTTAAACCCAATTAGCTTCGTGAAAATGTCACTGAAACGTAGTTACCACGCTTTCTTTGTATGTGAAATTATGTAGTACGTTAAATCATTAGATTTTCCTGGATTTGTCTGGTTTAAGAAAGATTAAAGCTGATTTTTTAAGTGCCTTGCTAATTGCTGTATTTTTTCCTTAAACATCTTCTCAAAGTAGCATCCTTTACTGCAAAAATGTTCTTCTCCATTTGCTTTTCTAGTGAAAATTTCTTTATTACAAGGTATTTACTACTACAACTATATTATCCTTAGTGTAATGTTTTAATGCTTTATAATGTCTCTTCTTAATCTTATTTTGTTGCTGTTATACAGATACTATATTTCCAAAGGTGCAGTAGTGGATCAGCTGGGTGGAGATTTGAATTCAACTCCCCTTCACTGGGCCATTAGGTATGCTGCTTGCAACTACTAATTGTAAATCCACTAGTGTTAACAGTAGGGTTTTGTGTAGGACTGCAGTGGTCATCTTAAGTAAATTTGTATTGAGCGTTTTCTTTATTGAGGTATACAGAATTTCACAGCATGTCCATAATTATGCTGAAATGTGTTCTCTGATTCTTGGCAACTTTGCAGACCACAAAGTTGTGTTATGCATATTTCTATGTATTTTGGTCTATCTCTCATTTTCAGTTTTCCCTAGAGCAATATTTTTCAGACTTGGCCACTTAGGTTCTGCCTTACTAGGCTGAGAAGACTTAGTTGTGTTACTTCATGGAAGTTAGCTTTTGATGTTCGTCAGGGCATAGCTTAAGTCTGGAAATGTTGTGGTCACGGTGCCACTCAGACTTGGTCATGTCTAGTTAATATGCTTTCAGTTCTGTTAGCTTCTTCCCTAGATTAACTTGGTGTGCTCTTCTAAGACTCAACACTGCCAGTCCTGGACTTCAAGTACTAGCATGTAGCAGCAGAACCAATGCAAGACACCGTGTTGCTCAGCAGCACACAGATGCCCTTGGCCTTCTCCCCCAGTGGTGGTAGCTTTTCTTCTTGGGCTGCTTATATAGCTGCCACTGCAAACTTAAAGTATCTCTTTCTGAGCGACAATAGCTGTTCACACTTGTATGAAGTGAAATCATACTGGCTTCTAGGACAGGACTTGAATAAAATGATCAAAAGAACAATGCACTGTTCATCTGGGAGACACTTAACCTTAAATACTGATTCTGGAATAAGTACTCTAAGTGCAAATACTCATACTGGAAGAGCATTGCTTTTCTCTGGGCTTAATCTTCTGCTGAACAAAGACAGTTTTTCTGAGATGGACTGCTCACAGGAGAAACTTCTGCAGAATAAACACCGTATTCTAACTTGCCAGTTTGTCTTAGGTTGACTTATTGAGATACATGTTTAGTTTAATCTTCTGATATAAACCTTTAGTTTAAAAATAAAAAAAGTCTCCTGAAGAAAAATACGAGATTCTGAAATGAATTTTTTTTTCCAGAGTATCTAAGAATTGTTAAGGCTTTCATTAAGATTTATGGCTTTTTTTTGTCATTATAATAGTTTCATTTCATATATCGTTACAGACAAGGACACCTACCCATGGTCATATTATTGTTGAAATGTGGAGCAGATCCCAGTCTTATTGATGGGGAAGGATTCAGTAGCATTCATTTAGCAGTGCTGTTTCAACACATGCCCATTGTAGCTTACCTCATATCAAAGGGCCAGGTATGTTGTTGATGTCCCAAGTATTGTTTTCTACTTAGGAGTAGCTGCTTGTGCATTGTAGATGCATTGCAGAATTTACTGTTTTGTTTCCTAGATGACAAGCAGGTATTTGGCAAGTATTTCTCTGTGCGATAAGTTCAGAGAAATTTAATTAAAAAAAAAAATCAGTGCTCTCCAGTCTTCTTGTCATCCTTGTACAATTCAGAATATTTAGGGAGAGTTGTTAAGGCTCAGCAGCACACATGTGATGCTGTATAAATAACAGCTGGCTTTTAAAACTGAAATGTTTAAAGATTTGGTGAGTTTATTTTCTTTCTCCTAGAGCTCTCTTTAGTAGAAAACTACCTTCTGGAATGTAGGTGTATGTGGTACATATCACAAACTTACGAAAGTTTATCTTCTATTAAAAAATCCAAGTGATTACTGAATAGTTCTTGTAACTAAATCTGCACTAATGTAATGATGGCTGGAGGCAGGAGAGAAGGAAACCTTCACTGTGAAGGAGAAGGGAAAAGATTAGGTATTGCAAGTTAGATTTTTAATTAAGTATTGATGCATAATCATTTTTTTATTAATAAACCAGTTTTATGTACTTGGACATTTTGTTAGACACCTCTGTTTACACAAGGAAGATGGTAAATGTTGCTTCCCAAAGTAAACTTTATTTATAATATTTTTGCTCAAGAGAGGGCAAGAAATGTGGTTAATTAAAGGAATCATATCCACGTGATTCCTTTAAAAATATCTTCAGTGGACACTCAGTATATCCTGAAATGAATGACATGCAAGACCCATGGAATGAAGAAAATTTATTTAAACGAGTGTTGGCTTCTTGGGTGGTATAATTTGGTTTCTTTCCACTACTGCAGTGTAGCTGAGTCAGTTATGTAGCTCAGAATCTGGCCATCTAACTCTGTTTACTGAAGTCACTGATATTCACTTTATTATTATTTTTTTCTTAGAACGTAGACACAGCAGACTTCAATGGACAAACACCTTTAATGTTATCAGCACAAAAAGTGATGGGGTAAGTAGTGAACAATTTAAAAAGAATCTGTTGCCCACCACTTTCTAGGTACAATCCTGAGTCTTCAGAAGAGTTTTTATTAAAGTGTCATTCCTTTCTCTTTTAGTTGTACAAAATATGCAGTATTTAAGAGATGAGAAATTATGAAGCAGCTAACTAGGTATAGCAAAAAGAAAACAAACAAACAAAAAGTACCTTGAAGAAGCTTAAGTTTGCAGCTGGACCAGCTGCAGCCTCATTGTGCTTTCCTAGAAATGAAGGTGTTCACAGTAAAGTGCACTTAGAATACACGATGGAGATGCAAGTTTATACAAAGCGTAGAAAGATATAATCTGTGAGTATACCTCATATTTGTTAAAATATTATAGTCTGGAGAAAAACCTTCAGGTTGTGTCCCAAATTCTAAACTTGGATCTATTGTTGATGAACTTGTTGAGAGACCAAGTATTGTATATCTGCTGTTACTTCACAGATGTGAGCAGTGACTTATTTTTTTTTAATAAGGTATTCAAAAGCTTCTTCTCCAGTGTAGATTATGTTCTGTTTGTTAACTTTATTTTCATCTAGACAAGAACCCACAAAGTTTCTGCTAAAGTTTAACCCCTCCCTCAATGCTGTCGACAACGTTCAAAAGAACACTGCTTTGCATTGGGCAATAACATCAGGAAATATTAGTGCAGTGGATCTATTGCTGGAAGCTGGTGCTAGCATGGATGTAAAAAATGTCAAGGTATAATTTCTTTCATGATTTTAGTTTCTTTCATCCATGTGGCATGAATGCATGAAAAGAATGTGAAGAAAAATCTGAGTCCTCTCCCCTTTGGATATCCTTTGGAACACGGAGGTGAATAAGACAAGCATTCTTGCTCTTTCCCAAAAAGAATGAGCACTTTTCTTGTGGTGTGGCACAAAGTATAAATACAGAGATTCTTTGCAACATTCATTTAATGAACAGCCAGTTGTTTTGATCATTCTGAACATAATTATTGTGTCCTTCACAGATTATTATATTTTAAATTTATTTTATTTTTTAATTTTATTTAATTTTTTAACTTGTTTTATTTTTAGTCAGCTGTTCTCTGCTTTAAAACATTGTCACGAGGAATGCCTTTGGCCAGATTTTTCAAAAAGAAGTGTCTTGGTGTCCACTGAGACTTATAAAGACTTTAATAAGATGAATGTGTCATCCTAAAAGTGTTCGTCCGTGCCTGTTTGTAGGTACTAGTCAAAAGTGCTAGGCATGTGAAAGTCTTAGTCCTAATATTTGTAAAAACTGATAGCAAGAAGTATAAATNAGGTATATAGGTATTTTTATAGTGTATAATTATTCAGGATTTGTGTATTAAGCTCTGCAGCTTTTCCATGTGCTGCTCTTTTTTTTTTTTTTTTATGTGTGACTCTTAGAATGTTGCTGTTTGGTTTTAAGAAGTTAACATAAACAAGAAACCTTCCCTTTCAGTAAGCATGTCATATTCTAGCAGACAGTTTAGCATTTCAGGTTAGCAGAGAGTTCAACAGGTAATTCAGATGGATGCAGTCTGGTTGCGAGTATCAATCTTTAGAACTACCTAACACTGAATTAAGCATGTTAAAACTCTGAATTTGCCTTACCCTTGCCTTAAAGAAAAAGGGGATTATGGGGGAGCAACCACTAAGTTGTTCTTGTTTTAGCTAAATTTATTATTTGTTTCTGTTACAAAGGAAAACATTCATGTGTTAAGTACATAACCAAATAAACCTTTTTGTTAAAGGGAGAGACACCTCTTGACCTTGCAATTCAAACTCAGAATCGCTTCATGGTTTATATGCTAGAGGAGGAAGAAAGAATGAGAAGCAGAAGAAATAACAGGTTACTGAGGATATTGGAGAAATATGAGGTAATTTTGCGAGTCATAACTGATGGAAATAAAGCTACAGCATTCCGTGTTCAGAATAATACATAACAGCTCTTTTCTGACAACAGGATCTCGGTCTCACAAAAATCAAATTCTTTAAAAGTGCTTAGTTGTGGTATAGGTGTGGATTTTTTTTTTCTCCATCCCCTGTTGTTCCCCCCTCCCGTCTTCCCATGGCGTATTGATGTGACATTTTGTCGTACCTACCTTGAGTCTCTCAGCATTTGTTTTTATTTTATCTGAATACTTTGGAAGTAAATCCTGCTTGAATACTTTGTCATATTTTAACAATAGTCATTTTAATAGCTGTTCCTGCTGTTGGCGTCTTCCTTGACATTGATGTGGGCCATAGGATACGTAATGAACTTAAATTCTGATTCTTGGCTTTTGAAAGGATGTCTGCTTCTCTTCCTGCTGTTTGGGATGGCTCTGTTTGTGAGGTTTGTGGATTTATCTCTCTATATGTATTTATTTTTTATAGACACCATATATGGAACCTAATGCAATATTATTTTCAGAGTCTACAGTTTCACTTAGTATAAAAAATATCTGTATAGAAATGGCTGCACGTTGCATGAAGGATTCAAATATATGTACTTTTCAGAATGATCTTGAAATTGAATGTCTTTAGTTGTGCAAAGTAATAGTTTCTCATCACTGAGAGGTTCAAGAAAAAAACAAAAGCGTTTAAGTGGTCTGTTAGCTAGTTTTAATGATAAAGAGGGTGTTACTGAAGGTCTGCATCTGGTAGATGCTGACATATCCATTCATAATGCTTAGAAATGTGCTTTGTCTCAACTTTTCCCTCCGTATTTGTGACACAGCATGAGTTTTAATGATCCATTCCCTCCTAGACTTCGCAGTGATAACCTAAGCTGTTTGTTTCACAGGTTTCCTGTCTTCTGCAACGGTCACCACAACAGTCAGTATTCATTGAAATGGCAATACTGTTAGTCTGTAAATAAACAGAGATGGTACTTTTTACCCAGTGGATTGGCAGTTCTGATAGATAATATTAGGCTGGAACAGAGCACTCTTCAGTTTATTTTTGCATTGTTAACCCCGCTATGCATCTGGCTAAAGAATGCTTTCGAGTAGCAATTTTTGATTGCTTTAAGAGAGACTTAAAGTATACCAAGTTAAGTTTTTAAAATAACAAAACTGATGATAAATGTGTACTCCATGAAGTTAAGTTTTAAGTAAATCTAAGACAAATCTAATCTGTTTCCTTTTCGTGTTCTTTCAGGCAGTTTGTGGGGCTCAAGAATCTAAGGTATCTTCCCACAGCATTGATGCTAAGTTCAGTCTTTTGGATGTCTGTGACCTGTTTTTTCTGGTTCCTGCCCGATATCCTTTTATACTGGAGGAATGCAGTAGAATTTTCCTGACGCTTCCTAGTAAATCTAAGCTTAGTTGTGCAAATAATAATGAGCAGTCCCAGATAATTCCACGTGACTGTTAATGTCTGGTAAGATTGGTTTGCTTATATTGGGCTGGGGTTAAATAACTTTGAGTTTAAATGAAGGCTATATATGGACTAAAAATAATATATACCTTCTTTTATCTTTAGTAGATATTTGTGTACAATTCTGAAGTTTTTTTTAATGTTAGCGGAATATCAAAATGTCTTTGTTGTATACATTGTTGTCTATGTTAGCATCTCCATGTGACTCTTCATTGTTCCTCATTGAGACTCTCATCCAGTAATGTATTTTGGCATGTAGTAAAACTGGATAACACTGCATTATGTATTGCAATTTTTAAAGCACCTCTTATTTCTAAAATAACGGGGATTTGATGGTGGTATTCATGCTTCTGCTTTTAAATAAATAAATGGGCAAACAATTTCTTCATTTCCCTCAGAAGTAGATCTTCCAGTCTCCTCCTACATTTGTTTATTTAGAGCTTATGCTGCATCCTCAGTGCACAGTGCCTTAATTTCTATATTTTGTGTACTTTATTTGAAGAGGCTTTGGACTGATGAGTACAACAACATTAATAGTTCACACTCACTTCTCAGTACCTTGTTCTGTTGTTACACAGCGGGCATCTATTTATTGATTAGGTTTTATGTAAAGGAAGGCCTTTACGGAGATACTTAAAATATAAATAATTTTGTACTAAACCAGCTATAATATATTGCTACACAATTTTAATTCATTTTTAATTACTTGATCCTTTAAGTGATATTTTCTTTTGTACTGTTCCCAATTAAGATCTTAATAGAATTATCAAGGTTAACTTTAGTGAACTGATCGAGTATATTCCACTGGGGATACACACATGCTTTTCTAAATTAAAATCATGTTATTAAGTGTTACATTGTGAGATTTTAAGGTTTTCTTCGTATCATCTAAATTAAAAGAAAAAAAATTCTAACCATACAGGTTTGAGTTAGACGTTCTGCTGAAGATGATGAGCATGGCAATATTCTTAAAGGTCATAGCTTAGTGAGATATTTAGACAGTTTTCTGTTTTACTATCGAACACTTGTTCTTATGAATCTGTTTTCTGAAACTGGCCACAGATCTGAGTGTTATGGAAATGTTCAGTATTTCAGTTAACTGCATTCATGTGTGTCAAACTATCCCTCTGGACTGAATGAAAATCCACCCGTTCTTATTAAGGACTACTCTCAGATCCAGAAAACAATAGAAGTGCAAATAGATCAGCAGTATCCAGAGGAAATGCACTATCATCTCGACTTACAGAAGGGTACCCTGCAATTGCATCTGAATAGATACGTTATAATGTAAGACTGATATATACAGTGCCAATATTTCATATTTTTTCTTCTTGATTTTAATAAGAGCTACTTTGCAATATTTTTAGTTCACGGGTACTGCAACCACAAGGTTGCTTTGTCTTAATTTTTAAGAGTTACTCACAGTATGCTTGCTGTTTATATAATGGCCAGGTAGGCATACGCATATATATCCACACTCCACATACTATAATTAAAACAGTCAGTGGGTAAAAGTAAAGGGGAAAATCAAGAAGAAAAATGTCCAATTAGACTAGAAATGCCAGTTTGTGGTCTTGGATTTTATGGCATATTTGTGAGGGAAGAAGGTTTCTCAGTAGCTGTTCCATTATTTTCAGAAGTTGTTTATCAGTGTGCGCTTGCCTTTTGAGTGACAAAGATAGTTCCAGGATGACTGACGTTGCATTTATCTATCTGAATTTATTCAGTTGTTTTAATTCTGGTGTGTGTGTGTGTGTGTGTGTGTGTGAAATAGGGGGCAAGACTCAAAACTCTCTGGATAAGAGCCTGTTTGACGAGTTAGGGGCGTGTGCGGCAGTCAAATCTCACAGCTGCTGGAATCTTAATACCAATCGGATATGCATAGTTACTGTTTAAATAAAAAAGAAAAACTTCAGAGGGAAAAAGAAATGGAATTCATTTTATATCGATAATATGTTCAAAGTCAAAAGTCTGCGCTCTGCTAGGGAGGATGACAGGGAGTTATATTGTTATGCAGGTTTAGAACAGTTGTAAAAGACTTCTCTCCAAAGCTCAAACTGGGCAGACCGTTCCATTTCTCTGATATGATGGCCTCTGAGGGACAGAGAGGATCCTAATGTAAAAGTGAAAGTAATTCTTTTCCTTTTTGTGTATTGCTTGTAAAATGTCATACATCGATTTTGGAATATTTTATTTGTCTGGCGAATAGTGGTGATATGTGGTGTTAAGAATATATTCCTTAACCTGAATGCTACATATAACCAATATCATTTTTGAAACCACTGCCATGTTCAGCGTGGTGGGTCTTCTTTATTATTTCTACAAAACTTGGAGAACTGATCCTGGATATATTAAGTCTTCAGAAAAAGAAAAAAAAGAGGTAGGTGACTTTGTAAAATATGTGGGAGGGCTAAAATGGTACACCATGTATGCCGTTCTGGTTGATTTTTTTTGTCATCAAATGTATCTTTGTTAAATTTGAAAGCAGTGAAATATTCTTTCTTTTAAGAACTTTTAGCTCTGTCATCAAACAACATAGGTTGTAGATAATTCCTCCTGTTACTGCTTGTTTCCTTATCTTCATCATCCTGCCATAATTTCGTTGCCTCCATCTTCTCATTGAAGTGTGAGCATTGGCCAAACGTAACGACTCATGCCACTGATATCATCAGTGATATAAATTCACATAGAACTTCACTTAGTAAATAAAGCTTTTGTAAGGTTTCCATTCCAGTTGTCTGAGGTTAGCAAGAGGTACTCGCAGTGCTTTTCTACAATTCTCCATGCTCATCAGACATACTAAAGGCTAGAAACAGTTTAAAATGTCCGATGCTCTGAAGATGTGTGTGATGGTTTGATTTTTGCGTTTAAGTATCATGTAAACCACATGCTATTTTCTAGCTGTATTTTACAATGGCAAAAAGAAATGGCCAGCCAGTGAGTACTGCATTAATTGCTTGGTCCCTCTACCTATTGATTATGAACAACATTTTGTTTGTGATCTCTTTCTGTTTTCTGTGTGATTGCATTTCTTCAGATTGCCAGGGAGAATAAACTGCAATTTTAACTTTATCAATATTGTTGCCACAGGACTAGTAAGTACTAGCTATCTAGTACTGATAAAGGAACACTAAATATAGCAGCTCTCCTCATCTCTTTGAAGTCTGGCTAACTATATGAGAGGTACCATGTGCCTTAATACCATCTCATTTTTTAAGAGTATTTCATCCACATTATTTATTAATTTTGGCAACATAGAGCTACTTTTAAAAATAATTATGCATGAATGAAGTTGCATTAGTCTTTGTCGTTTTGTTTCTCGTGATACTTTTCTCTGTCCCTGAATAGCAAGTGCTTGGCACTCAAAATGCTTAATATCTGCAAAAGGCCTAATGTGAAAATCTTCATAGATCCCCCATAAAATGCGATCCAAATGCAAGCACAAACTACTTTGTCTTTCAGAACATTGTAGCTCTTGCAGAAGCAGGTTGCTTGGACTTCAGAACATTTTGCACGTCGTGTCTTGTAAGTGAAGCCTTGATATTGCTTTTCTTTTTCTTATCTGTTTTTTACTCAATACTACACTCATTTTTTCCCTCACTTCTTGTCATGCAAGTGTTACATGGAGTGTCTGTTCTATGTTACTTAGATTTCTTTTTTCCTTTTATGCTGACAGAAAAGATTTGAGATCCTTGGACTGTATTCTTAATAAAATAGCTTTATTTCCATCTTTGTTTTCTTTTTGGTAAAATTAAGATGCATAGTTCTTATCTATGTTCTGTGTTGTGAGGCCCATTATACAGTAATAGTCACCGCGTATGATGGTGCCCATCAGATGATGTTCTAAACTTTGTGTAAAATAGATGCTTTTGCTATGACTGTATTCCTTTCCTTCGTGCTCAACTAGGTAAGGAAGCCTTTGAGGTCTGTGCATTGCCTTGCTTGTGATTCATGTGTAGCCAGATACGATCAGCATTCTCTGTGGATTGGGCAGTGCATAGGTGAGAGTATTTGTTTTATCAAATTTGAAAATTCCATGTGTTATTTCTGCAACATTTTTTTTTTAATATTTATCTCCTTAAAGAGCAAACCCGATAGAAGAGTACGCAGCTGATAGTAAAGGGGTTACTGGTAGGTGCCAGGGATGAAGTACTTAGATGGCAGAGAGAAAGGCAAATAAAATTATTGAAGGGGTGGAGTGGCCACCCTAAGAGTTGAGACTAAAAAGCCTGGGACTCTTGTTCTGAGATAAGAAGGAAGAGGAAATATGATTGAGTCAGGCTTTTTGTTTGTTTGTTTAGTTTTGTTTTTTAAAAAGTCTATGCATGAGAGGTAGTGAAATTGTGGGGTTTGCTGCTGTAAAGGTTTGCGGATTCAGACAGTGTCAGAAAGGAGTTAGACAAACTTTTAGACAACAGACCCATAAGCAGATGCTGAAAGAACTAGACTAGTAGGCACACTCTTGACGTTTTAATGCTGTAGCTGTGGATTAGGAGAATGGACTGTAGAAAGCGGCCAGGCTTGCTTACCCCCCTGAACTAATGTTGCCTGTTGTCGCTGTTAGAGACAGTAAACTGCAGCAGTTGCACCACTGAGCTAACCAAGTACAGCCTTGTTTTATATTCTTGCGTTCCTTGAGAAACTCTCTTTCTTCTCTTCTCATTACTGGTACTGTTCAAGATAGGTAGTTTAGAGATTTAAATCTGTAGCAATATTTTTGTAGCATATTTGTTTGCCAGTAGCTTTTCTAAAAATGTTATATACTCAAAAACGTTTTTGTAGTTTACTAGTTCCAGATTGGTGAGGCATCCTTCTGATGCATTGTTTCAAAGCTTCGAGCAGTACTGATTGCAATTTAAAGAAAAAGAATTGTGTATCTTTATATAACAGTTTCTCTGACAGAAATCTGTTTTGTTTTTTTAAGTGTTTGCAATTCTTAAGCACATAAAGGCGAAACAATTAAATTGAATAGTCTAGATTTTTCAGTCACGTGAGGCAATTGTACAGTGCATGAGGAGAGCTGTGGTAGTATAATGAGTCCTCATCCAGCTAACATAACTGAAGGCATGCTCTGAAGAAGAGACAAATCCTGGTTGACTTTATCAGAGCTAATTCTATTACATAAATTGGGATGGCTTACAGGAGAAAGTTGAGAAAGAGATCAGCCTTGTCAAACTCTCTTGAGGATAGCAAAGGTAACAATAGGAAGTGGTTTAGATTCTTCTTATTCCTAGTAAGTTAAGCAGGAATACAAGTAATGCAAAATTTTAAGATGTCATGTTTTTTTTTTTTTTTTTTCTTGCCTCAAATACAGGCATTGGGAACCATCGTTACTACCTACTGTTCCTGTCTTTCCTAGCTATGACCAGTGCCTGGCTGCTTTATGGAAGTCTTCTGTGTATGTATCAATGAATTTATTTTAATTTAGTTTTCAGGGACCTGTGTGTATGGTCTTTATTTTTCCACATTTTATTTCTATCTAGTGTAATTATACCTGCACAAATGATATCAAATTTCAGCAGTGATGTTATCTTATAATTATCTCTTCAAATGAAAACACATCAGGGTTTTGGAATCCTTGATCAAATGTCTGTTACGTTTGTGTTGAGTTAAGATACAGCACTACTGGGATTGTCCACTTCTGGAAAATAAAATGTCAGAGACCATTGTTGTAGGAGATAACACGGGCAAGCCATGTTGAGGAAGGTCAGGGTACAGGTTCTAGTCTATATACTCCTTCAATAAGAAATAACTTTGTAAATATATTACTGCAAAGGCTTTATTGATTTTGTTGTTTAAAAATACCTGTATTGTACACTTGCAGAAGTTTCTTTTTGTTTTTAGTGTAGTGATAACCTATATATATAGTGAGAACTATATATCTCATTAATAATCCGAAGTGTTTCCTTGAGAAAATAAAAAATATATATATTGGAGAAATGGAGAGCCCTTATAATTTAATTCCTGAGGATGAGTTAACATAACACCGACCTTATAAATAAAAAGTAGAGGGAGTTCATTTTATTTGATATATACTTCACATTATATTGAAATGAGTCAATGCTCAACTTAGAGGAAAGTGAACCAGGTATGGCGTGAACATGAGTTGCTTTCCTGTGTTTCAGTAGTGGTCTTAGATATGTAAAAAGTATATTTTCTTCTTTTCCCGTGTGTGGATGAACATGGGAGGAAAACCACTTTATTGCTATACTGCTATAGAGGCAAAAAACATTGCTCTGCTTGTTTGATCTTTATTTTTTGTTAATATATTTAAGGCATGTGCTGTAGGCTTTAAGTATTTCTAAGTAATCTACAGAAGCTGGACGTTCCAGTTTATGTCTATTTAACAGTGGGGAAAAAAGCTGCTTTCTTGTCATTTTTTACCACCATGTCTCCTTTTGTTGATGATGGTGTTTAAGATAAATGATAAATTCTTGTCCTAAAATTACAAATAAATGTGAAGTAAAATTTCAGAAGGCTTGATAATGAGAGATAATAACTTATTTCAATATCACTAGTTAACTTTAAAATAAAAACAAAACAAAACAAAAACCTAATTATCTAGCTAATGCTTTGAGTTTTCCTTCTGTGGGTTATGGATACTTAATAGAAAGATTATGCAGCAACACTAGCAAGCAGTTGCATATCAGTGTGGGGGTTTTTAAGTGAGAAAATGGTATTTCTAGAGCATGTTGCTATATAATATTCTGTGCAAATATTTTTTGTTCAGTTCTTAAGTGGCCTATGTTAAAAAGATAATTAACCAGTTATGCATCTTGTCAGATTGGTCAAACCACTGCGCGACAAGTTATCATCAAGATGGAGCATGGACATACTTCACACAGATAACGTATTGTTCTCCATGGGTGACCTACATCTTCACGCTAGCCTGTTTCCATATTGTATGGACTTCATTGTGGCTAGCTATTCAGCTTTACCAGGTATTATTTTGCTTTAGTTTATGTTCCTCTCTTAACAAGTAACCAAATTAAAACTTTTCCGTAGGTGATTTGCTCCCGTAAAGGCTTTGTACCTGCTTTCCTTGTCTAATTTATGTCACATCTAGGTGCTTATCTTAAATCTCAGAGCAGTCCTTTAAGTTTCATGGATACTTGCGCAATCATTCCCATGTGAAAAGTAGGATCACAGTCTGCAAATCATTCCTATAACTGAATTCTGGTTTCACTGCTTATCAAAAATTCCAAACCTATGAAAAGATGTATTTAGAGGCAGAAAACTTATTTAACTAACAGAACTGTCAATGGTGTCAAGCTGAGGCAGGGGAGGTTTAGGTTGGACATTAGGAAGAGGCTCTTCACTGAGAGGGTGGTTGCACACTGGAACAGGCTCCCCAGTGAAGTAGTCACTGCACCAAGCCTGTCTGAATTTAAGAGGCGTTTGGACTGTGCACTTAGTCACATGGTCTAAAATTTTGGGTAGACCTGTGCAGTGCCAGGAGTTGGACTCGATCCTTATGGGTCCCTTCCAACTCGGGATATTCTGTGATTCTGTCAACTGGTATTACTGCCCCACAGTGGCGTGAAAACTCCATCGCACAGTTGAAAGCTCCATGACAGAGCTCAGCAGTGTATTGTGATTGCCATAATAAAAATGTGACCTCAATTTTATCCTGGTAAGGACTATCAAATTTCTTTAAGTTTGGTTTTTGTTCTTCTTCTCAGAGACATCTTGGCTATGCAAACAAGATTAAGAAAGGCTTTCTTAAAACATCTAGGAAACAGCTTTTTTAACAGCTTTTAAGAAAGAGGTGTCATTTGGATATGTGTTAAGAATACTGAGTTAAAGACTTTTTATATCTTTTTTTAAAAGAAAAAATCCACAATTGTCAACGTGTGCTGCTTGATTTCTGTAATGTCCAAGATGCTGAGATACCATCCTGGGCAAAAANACCAAAAAGAAAAAAAAAAAAAAAAAGAAAAAAAGGATCTAGGTAGGATATTTACAATTACCTACCGTGTTTTGTACACAGCCATTAGTAAATGTAGTTCTTTGTGATGTTTAGTACGTCATTCAGTGAAGCAACTTTGCAGCCATTTATAAGGGCTTATAAGATTATGTTGTCAAAAAAAATGACAATGGAAAAGGGAATAGGTAAGGAAAAATGCTGGGGGGGGAAAAAACAACATTGATCTCTCTGAAACTCAGTGAAACAAGACATGGAATCAATAAAATGAATAAGTTATCGTTGAGTACTGTCTACTTAATCTTTTTTCTTTGTCTTCTTTGGAGGATCTTTTCCTAACAATTTCTGTGGTAGAATGTAGACAAAACATGAGGAGTTAAGTGCTTAACTGCTATAGATCTTAAACTTCTACAGGCATTTGTGTAAAAGTATAATCTTTACAGTCATCCCATTTAAGCTTGCTTTCTTAATAGAAGTATTAATGTTTCAGCTTTCTAGATTCTGTTTCAGTCCAAGTGATGTTTGAAGTCTACTTTTCAGTCCTTAATTATGGCAATAGTTACTTGCTAGATATGGCCAACCTCTTCCCCTCCCTCCCCTTTCTATAATTTTTTTTTTTGGTATCACCAGAATTTAAATGTGTGATGTTCGTGTTTCAGCCATTACTTATATTTTCCTTTCTGTAAGATTGCATTCTTGGGACTGACCTCACATGAGAGAATGAACCTCCTGATGCAGAGCAAATCTTCTAAGCATCCTGTTTCACTTAGGAGAACTCCATACAAGTGAGTGTTACTGAGTAGAGTTTTTTAGGCATGTATCTATTCAGTACTGATGTGCTTCACTACTACATAAATGCAAAAAAACATAGTCTGTGGTCATG
This sequence comes from Anseranas semipalmata, assembly GCA_013399115.1. Taxonomy (NCBI): domain Eukaryota; kingdom Metazoa; phylum Chordata; class Aves; order Anseriformes; family Anseranatidae; genus Anseranas; species Anseranas semipalmata. The sequence goes on along the minus strand of VXAA01004442.1, from coordinate 212,636 downwards.
CTAGTCGTGCCTGTTATGAGTTAAGGAAGTTGTGCCAAAATCAGTCTTTAGCTCTAACTATCAGAAACTACCTGGGGGGTGGGGAAGACATTGTCCTTGAATTTGTTCATCGATCTCGGTGTCTGTTCTGGAGATCCAGAGAGAGAATTAAGGTATGAACTGGCCCCTTTCCATCTTGTCTTGCTATATTTGGCTCAATAAAGAAATTAGTACCAAGATTTCCCTGTTATACTAGAAATCTATATTCCCTCACGTGTATTAGCAGATGAGATCTTCATAATTTTAAGTATTTGAGTTGAACTTAATCTTATCTCACCCTTAAATTTAATATAGGTTGAAAAAGTTCAACAAAGGAATAATGATGAATAGGGAACTCTTACGTTTCTTCTCCTAGAGCTGTCCTTGTTGATAGCTTTATACCTTAAGTACTGCTTCATGGTGAGTGTGTATTTTTGATGCCTGCAGTCATCTTTTGTTAGGTTTATTAATGGGTATTTCTCTCATTTTCAGTCTCGGATGCTTCCAGAATCTTGCGGACTTCTTTCAGTGCAAGTGCTTTGGTATGTTCAAACCCAATGTAGTTGACTGGACCAAGCAATACAACCCTTTTCATCTGGTAAAGGAGAAAAATGTTCATTCTGTATGAAGTTTTGCTTAATTTCTAAAACTGCTGAGCTGAAAGATAAATAAAACTGGATATTTTATTAATTTTTACACATCCTTCTGAAAGCTGCTTGTTTTTATTTTTATTATTGTGTTAAGTATTAAACTATTTTGCATAAGCTACAGCAGGTTCAAATATGGAACGATCACTGTCTGTTTGTATATATAGTATGAGCAGGAACTCTGAAATTTTTTGTGATAAGATGACACTAAATATATTTTTAAAGGTAAGTTTTTAATGGCACAAGTTCAAAACCATGCTGGTACAGTTTTAACTCCTGTGGTACAGTGAGGCCTCCAATTTGATTAAGGTTCAGCATACTGAATTCTAGAATAATAACGTCCCTTGTTTTTTGAGCTTAACACAGATTACAGCCCTATTCCTCGTTCCCCTGGATGGCTATAGGAGAGATTCACCGGGAATGTTAAGTGTCCCTACAAAGACAACCATTTCTGAATGGCCAGTTCATCTAGCTATGGTTGTATAATGTGTGTGTTGTTTTGCAGATAATAAAAGAAAATGACATTTGAAAATTAAGGGGAGAGTTCATATTTAAAAATTCAATATAACAATTACTCTGCAATTTTACTGGTTATCTTATGTTGTAAAAAAAAAACAAAAAAAAACACTATTAGGACTGCCTGTATTCAGTGGTTTTACATGTGGAAAAAAATAGATTCTTTATGCTTCTTAGTATATTTTACAGACTGAAATAGATTCAAGGGAAGTGTGACCAGTGAAGTGTTTAAGAACAGGTAAGCACAAAGCCATAAGAAAAAGCCTGACTGTTTGCCTTATATTTTGCATGTATGTATGCCCTGTTGGTTTATGAAAATGGATAAGCAGATGATCGAAAATACCAGTGTATATAACAGGGAACTATTCTCAACCACGTGCGTAGATCTATAGTTATGGTGTCGGTCATGTTCCCAGGATGCAAAGGCTTACAGCATCAGTCCAGAGTGGCAGGCTGGGCAGTGTGTTTGAATAGAAGTCAAAACAGTTAATAATGAAAACTAGGAGGGAAACAGATCAAGATCAGAAAATAAAAGTGAAATACTGTCTAGAACTAACAACATCGGGCAAAGCATTGTAATGAGACAGAATTCTTGAAGTTATGAAATGGAGGATTTAATTCATCTCAGTGAAATGCATTAATCTGTGACATTGTGGAACATAAAGCACAAGCAAACTGAAATAAAAAATGTGAAGCAATATGAATACTTTATTGTAGCTTGAAAACATACAATAACAAATCTGACACTGTATTCTAAGAAAACTTGTTTTTTCTTCAGAAATAGCTCCCTTTGAGAGAAAGGATTTCAAATACTTCTTAATTGTCTCAAAGTGAGTAACATCTATTTGCCATAATACAAATAATGTCAAAATGTTCAAAACACCACTAAGAAACTGGCCTAAATCAGAACACTCTGACCCTTGTGATCCATAAAGTATATCTGTCTTAATGGGACAGTATGCTGAGTCTTTAAAATTTCAGTCTAAACTGTGGTAAATACTAGTTTAAGAAGCAATAATGTTCCATGAACAGAAGTTGTTGTCTTTATTTGCTGTGCAGTAAACATAAATCTAACTTTATCGATGTACCTTTTTTGTTTTTTAAGCTATTCTAAGAATTTCTTAAGATACAAGCTCGCAAGTTTTTCCTGTAGGGTGGAGAATATTAAACAAATGCCCTAGTTTATTAGCAATATGTGATGTTTTTATGTTTTACTTGACAACTATTATCTGCTGACATCAACAGCAGATTGAGTCTGTTGCATCCACTTCTTCTCATTCGCATTCTTTCTTTTCCACTTGAGTGAGGCCACCAAAACCAATTCCTTTGGGACCGAAATTTTTTGCATAGCAAACTGCAAAAGAAGGAGGGGGGTAAATAGTATTCTGAATGTTTTCATGTTGAGGTAAATGACTTTTTACTTTAGTACTACTTCCAAATTTAAGTTAATAAAAAGAAGGAAATCTGAAATAGGGTCTTTCTCAGTAGTCTCAACAGATTCTAGTAATGAAACATATTTGACTTGAACGGAAGTGTCACATCTGAGCTTCTCCAAAGAAATCGGGAACAATATGTATTTAAGTAACATTTCCTTTAAAACTGCTTTGCTGTCCATACAGGCTACCAGAGATTTTCAAAGGAGGTTAAAAGGACTAGAGTGTAGTCCAGCCAGCTTTTGATGGTAGTTTAAGTAATGCTATGTTAACTCTGTATTGCAAAGTGTATGCATGCTTATTTATCACAATTCTGCTAAAGTACTAACGGTCAGCATATTTCTCAAAATATGCCTATTTGATCACTTGCTGTTGTCAGACTGTGCCCAACTTAAGTATTTTTTTAGGACTCTCTAAAGTTTAGCCCAGGATATAAAAGGTTGGCATATTTCTCTCCTTAAGCTGTTTCTAAGAGTTAAGTGAAATCTGCAAGCTTTGTTCATCTGAGAAGAATATCTGGATGTATAATCTAGCATGAATGCATTATCTTCTATACTACCAATATAGTGGAAGTATCTTTTAACTCTTACCGGCAAGAATTCCAATTAGGGTCATGACCTTTGAAGATCTATCTGTATCTTTGTGATTTATTTATTTTTACAAGTAAGTGAGATTGTGCAGGTACAAAAATCTGCTTAGCGAGTATGGCCAGTGTTCCTGTTAGGAGGTCTGAGGATAGATCATATTTGTAGAAAAATTACAGATTTAAAATTTAAATGTTAATAGTAAAAGATGCAGCTCCGATGTTGCCATAGCTCTTTCTCTTTGTTTTCAGAAAGTTGTTAAAAATAAATAAATAAATAAATTTCATGAAGTTGTTGAACATGCAACAGTAAATCATGATGGCAATACTAAAAGGAATAATCTTAGATAGACTTGATAACCCAGATGAGGTCATGACAATTCTTACCTTTACAGTAGAGCTCTCCATCTTTGTCTGTAACGTTTGTAGATTCTAAGCTCTTTCCACAAATAGCGCAGCGGAAGCATGTCTTATGCCAGGGCTGAGGAAACGAAGACAGTTCATTGTATGTTACAGAAAACGCACAGCTAGCAGAAAGAAACAAATAACTGTTGCTTTTCATTGTGTGAAGAGGTTAAAACTGTCTTCTTGATCTTATGGCTTCCACTTTTAGTCCTTCTAGATTAATTTTAAAATTATCCCATTACTATTAATTAAGATCTTACTTAGCAACTTGCTTATTAATAGAGGTCTAGTAAAAAGCAGAGAGCTTTACGTAGTGCTCTCATGGTGGCCACGTCCTTCACGTGCAGAGATAATATTCTAGTGAGAGTTCTAGAGCAGAGGGCCAGCTTGTCACATGGTGCTGGCTTTTCTTCTTCTAGTCGCAGAATCTCTTTAATATATCTGCATTTGCCACTACAAATAAATGTTTAAATTATAACTATCCCAAGAGATGTTAGTAAAATGACAGTGGCAGAGGAGGCAGCCTGTACAGTAGCCAAAAAGGAAGGGTTGTTCTTCAGACATCAACAAGATACAAAAATTTGAAGAAGGCTTACGCAAAAGCACGTGACTTTAAACCTGACAGTCGATACATTAACCTATATCAAATTGTTAATTCATCCTCATAGTTTCTTCGTCAAGCCTGAGTAAAAACTACAAGGACTGATTAGCTATAATTTATCACAATTTAAAAAGTTTTTTTTTTTTTTCCCTAGTGTTTCAGTAACTACTTACTTTTCCTCCTCCCATTATCTTCTCTGCAGCATACACTGATTTGCCACACCGGGGACACTTATCCACATCGACAATCTTTTTGGCAAACTTTGAAGGATTAGTTGGTGTAGAAGGGCGAGCAGGCTTTGGTGAGCCCCTAAAACAGAAGTTTTCGGTGTTTAAAAGTATTGCTTAAAACGCTACCTTCATTTTAGAAATTTGATTTCATGGTTTTTTTGTTGTTGTTTTTTTGGTTGGTTGGTTGTTTTTTTTGTAAGGGATAAAAAAGAAGTACTAAAATACTGGTCTAGGACATGCAAAAGGGAAGAAAAGGAACCAGATTGTTATAGAATCATTTAGGGTGGAAAAGACCTTCTATTGTATTGCATTCTGTATTGCATAGTTGAAAAGCTGATACTGTAACCACTGATATTTCCTGTATTGAACTGAGCACATGGAGCTGACAGTAGCCACATTTAATGAAAAGTGAAAGTAAAAAATGAATTTTGTTTTGTTGAGAGGCAAAAGGAGAAAAACCAGCACAAGATCCCCACTCTTTGTAACTGACTAACTGCTAGTACTCAATAGTGAGTGGATCTTGAAAGAAAAAAAAGAAAAACAAACTAGATTTTGCATGTTTTGTTGTTGTTGTTGTTCTGTTGTTATTCACTGCAACATTCTGACAGGGAACCAGGGTTCTTAGCTGGCCTGGGGTCAAAAGCATCAGAAAAATAGCTTTGCTTTTCATATTTCTCGACTTTGTGCTTTATGGCCTTGTGCTTGCTTAAAGTCATTCACAGAAATACTTCTGAGTTACCAAATTGTTGGACTGCAACAGGTCATTAAATCTACAGGACATAACAGTTCTGGATACAGAACTCTGCCCACAATGGATGTATATCTTACAAGGGGGTACAGTTAAATATGTTATTTAAGCTTTTATTTCCTGCCTAGCATATTTGTTGAGTGGTTTCTTTATAGTAATATCAGAAGAAAACATTTTTGATTTCGAAACGTGCAGCTTTGAGAATCATAGAAAAATTCTATAAAAATGTACTGTCAGACATAATTATGTGTAGCTGAGGCTTTTTGAAGATGGTATTCCATGGGAATCCCTTTGTTCAGTCACGTTCTCGGTGTGCTTGTAAGTGTTGTTCAAGCACAGGGAGGATTTAGAAACATTTATCTGTTGAGAGGATACTAAACAGTATGTGGTATTGTGATTATTTCTCTAACAGTAAAACCTAACTGTATCTTAGCCTCTGACAGGATGAAGAAAATTCTCATGTTCTGTGGTGAATGTGATTTTACCACTGTGCTACTAATGGCAAATTACAATTGCAGTGAATTGCAGCGTAGGTCTGTGGTGGCTTCTTCTGCGGAATTATTGCCCATCGAAGGAGGAAAAAATTTATGAAGAGAGCTTACAGAGACTGAAAATTATTAAAAACCGGTACATTACTGTGTCCACTGAAGAAAAGGTAGTAGGAAAGTCTGTTTTGCTACTCATACTACACGTTGTTACAGAAACAGAATAAAATATCCGAGATACCCCACTAAGTGACAAGTAGTATCAGAAAAACAGCGCTGTAAATGGGATTTAACTCACTGTTGCAGATTCAAGCCTAGATGGTCACCAGTGTCAGTGCTGAGACATCCTGCCCCTTGTCCAAAGCCAACACCTTTGGGACCGTATTTTCTCCCATAGCAAGTTTTGCAGTAGATTTCAGATTCATGAGCTGCTACTGTGGTACTGTCCAGAGCTTTTCTGCAAGCCACTAAAAACAGGAAAAGAGAGGCCTGTATAAACATTTGCATATTCACATTTGAATTAATGTGGTTCAGAATAATTACAATTAGTATTTATTTTCATTTATCTTCAAAAAAATGTATAGGAAAAGAATGGTGTTAGTGTATAGTTAGTATAAAACTTCACTGGAATGTAGCTAAGGTAGTTGTGCCTGCACACAACGTTTGCCCTCTGAAGTTATACTCTAACCCCAGAAAAATCTTGGGCTAGTCAAGACAATTTGTCTAGATCTCTGAAGCCAAAGATAGATCTGAGATAATCATCCTAAAGCCCCAAACATTAAAAACAGAATGGAGAGGTTGCAGGGGTGTTGATTCTACTGTGCATCTGCACATTTCAAAATAGTTGCTCTGAGTCTGGAGTGGCTTTCTCATGTCAGCCCATGCTATTTTAAGCTGGCAAGTCTCTGAAGGAGACTAACATACTTGCAATGTCCAGTCAGAATCAAGCAGGACATATTTTTTTATTTATATCGTGACATTTTTTGGGCTGTAGTGCAAGCAGTGATTCGAAATAGCTGATTGTCTCAACTCTGTTAGACTTCCTCCAGGATGACAAGAAGATGATGATGGAAATTCTGAGAACATAGGGACCTCCTCCTAGTTGTATTTGTTATGGAAAACACTTCGTGGCTTAGCTCACCAGGAAAGGTCTTGGAGACTTTTGGACAGAAGATGCCATAGGAGTACCACACACATAATGGATTGCAAGTTATACCCTCTATGTCACTGCTTTAAATCTAGCCTCTGCTTGAAAGGACCAGAAGTTAATGAGTGCTAACAGCTGCTTATTTGTGGTCTCAGTAGGCAAGTATCTATGTTTTGAGGAACACAGACCACATGTAGAGCTAACAACCATGGCTAAGTCCCGTCTTGTGTGTGCTTATTCTCGTCAAATGGGTGTGGAAGGTAGATAAATTTCTCCTGAGTTCTCTAGGGTGCTTTGCTGATCTGAAACCTGATCAGCTTTTAATGACTGAATCCTGTACCAGGCCAGTGTATCTCCTTGCTGCTTATGCATGGAAACTGGGACAATAACGAAGGGAAAAAATAGTAGTGACACTCTTCATGCACTTGGTGACTGTGTATGCCACACTGTTTTGGAAACTCAGCGTAAGACAGTCCCCACCCCGTCAAGAGAGGACGAAGCTTTCAGTTATGAGTGCCTATAAAAAAAAATCGGGGAGTTGTAGTATACTTTAAAAAAAAAAAAAAAAACACTTTTTACAAATTGGTCACAATTTGTACACAACCGTGGTTAATGGAGGGGGTGGGGAGAGGAATAGGGAAAAAATGTTCTCTCCAACTTCCTTTGAACAAGTGCATATACCACAGAGGGCTCTCCAGTCTATCTGAGCGATTAGTTCTTTTTTCCCCCCGTGTTTAACTGTCCTGCTGTAAGTCTCTCTCAAGTTCATTCAAGTCAGAATTGGTGATACTGGAACCAGTACAGGTTTAATTCTGTCGCTGTAGTGTGTAGAGGGGAATATAAGTTGCTAGGACTTATTTAATTAACAGAAATAAAATGAGGGGCTTCTGTAAATGTGTGAACTCAATCACTTTGTGCTACAGTCTCTTCTGCTTCGAGATGATTATGTTCGCTAACGGAGTTAAGGGATGATGGAAACTCTAGCAGTAGATAGTGTTTCTATTTCTGGCACTGTAGGGATAGAGTATCAATTCACCACAACAGATGGAGCAAAAGCCCTTGAAGTGCTATTGTTGAAATAACTTTGAGACCTGTCATCTGCTAACAGATACTGTTCACAAGCTGGCACTAAGAAGTTTCAGGTTTCTGGCGTGAGATCCTGCCAAATGTCCATCACAGCTGTGTTTTAAGCAAAACCTGACAGGGAAACAACGTAGGTAGACAGCAATCTGTGCAGGAAGGAGGGTTTGTTGGAAAGAAGTTTTTAAAAATGTCTGTAGGGAAAAGCTATCGAGTGCAGGTAGCATGATTTTATAGTTCAGCTTATCTAATTCTTACTGTGTTAACAGGTTGGTTTGAATTGCTTGTAATTTTGCCCCAAAATACTGGTGTTTTTTGTGTATCTGGTCAAATATAATAAAAGCTCAACTAAATTAATTTAAATTGTTTTTGTACCCGAGGCTGGGCACAGAGAGAACTGTTTTTCTTTTGTTGAGAAATGAAATCCTATAATTGATTCATTGAAAAGTCCCTGAACATGATACACAGTACTGAATTATCCAGTCCAAAGCTGATGATTAGCGTGTGTGAATCATGGCAGAAGTAAAGCCAATTAACATACCTCTGACATGTCAGCTGGGCTTAGCTGCATCTTTAATTTTTGACCTTCTGCTGGGAATACTTTTTTTAGTATCTAACTTATCGATGATTTAGTTCACACTTACGAGTACAATGGGCAAAAAAATAAAAAGAGCAGACCTAATGAATGCATGTTGTTTATCATTTAAAAAATATCAGCTATGCTAAGAATGAAGCTTAAACTTGGTCCAGCATTAGGTATCTGAGAATGCGCATGCGAAAAATATCCAACAGGACAGCTTTTTATTTTTATTAGACACTAGAGAGTTTGCTCATTTGATTTTTTTTTTCCATATTACTTTCTAGCATTGAATAAAGTATAAGTGTCAATTAGAGCTTTTCTCATAATTAACACATTCATGCCTCTTTCCCTATAGCTTCTCTGATCTATAGTATTATGGGCAGCACATGGAAGCAATAAGCAGTCTCTAGTTTTTACAGAACTAAGATTTTTACCATTCTGTAAGAATTGGCTGAAGGTTGTCAATTTACTACAAAATTTTCTGAGGGAGTTCTTCCTTAGTCTTTTAGGCATCACTTGCAGGGGACAGGGAGAAAGGCAAACAAGACTCATGTATGTCCTTTGGACTGGTTTTGTATAGTGCTGTAGTGTCATCTAAGCATGTAAAAACTTTCTCATTTCTCCAAAGGAAAATTCTCAACCCATCCAGGGAAGGAGAGGAAAAAATTGGATTCAGTAGTTTCAAAGCTGCTGTGCTGAAATTCATACTGCAGAGGTCCTAAATCTCAAGTGTTGTCTGCAAAATAAATTATTTAGCTATCTTTAGTTCTTATCAAATTGTTTTCTCCCTTCACAAAGGGCAAACGGGTGAATTGATACCTTCTCTCTCATTTTTCAAGTGCCAGCTCATCTGCAGAGAAAGCTGTCTGCCAAACATTAGAGGCACGTGGGGAGAAGAGTAAGTGCAATGGGACCATAGGAAATGTGGGGAAGGAGAAGACTGAGGAACTTGTTGGTGGGAGATTTTGATGACAGAGATAATATCTTTCAGCTTTTCCGTGTGAAACTTTAAAATTAGGATTAATCATAAAATCAGTCATCTCCTATAATATCCTAATAAGACATACTTCTGTCTCAAGAGCACTGTTTGTTTAGTTCTTCTAGACTTTTTAACTTGAAACCTGTAACGTGCTACACTGTGGGACAGAGGGTAGGATTTCTTGGAGATTTACCTAGAAACCGTATTTCTGCACCACTCTAGTGTCCCAACAAAAACATCAAATGCATGCTTGACAAAAGAGAAGTCAGGATCCTGAGAGAGACATTGCTCAGGGGTAAAGGCTTAGAACGCTGGACTTGATTATTAGGAGCTGATGTGGAGTGGCAAACTGGTCTTTTAGAAAACTGACTGTGGCTTCTGAAAAGTTTGAATCATTTTCTATCCTTCAGTTGCTAAAAAAAAAAAAAAGGGGGGGGGGGAAGAGGGAGAACAGGTTTCATCTTTAGTGGATATTGTCTCTGGGAGTAAACTAGTTAATCATCCTTACTGATGAGGATCCCTCAAAACTGACTTTCTGCAGAGCTTTAATCAAAACACACTGCAGTTGAACAAACTCACTTAAGTCTCTGCTCCCTTCTCTTGTCCCCCTCCCCAGTACCAAAGGTGGCACGTGCGACATGTGGCTGCTTACGGTAGGAATATTTTCTTTGGCTGCATAGGATCCTTGAGGTTTCTAGAGAGTGTCGGTCCAGAGTCAGTCTCACTGTGCCGTACTTGAAGTAGAATGATTAGTGTGTGACTGTTCTCTCCTTTGAGCTTTCTCAGAAGTAAGATGTATAAACCTTACAAAACTTTCCATGTGCGGAATTCGGTCTGATGCTGGTGGTTGCTGCTGTCCTGTACATTGGTTGGGCTGTTTATTACCTGCTGTAGACGTCCCATGAGCAAACATGTTGAGTTAGGCCAACTATGAAGCTTCTTTAATGTATTTCAGCTTGGATGCAAATTAATACCAAAGTAAATTTACTAGCTTTAAGGGAAGATTCGTACAGAGCTATGGAAACTGTGAAGTTAAAACAGTGTAGCCCAACTTACTGCAGAGGAAGCATGTCTTGTGAAAACTCCTTCCATTGCACTGGATTTCCTCAGCATGGTACACTGTCTTTTCACAGGCACCACATTTGGCTCCACCTCCCCAGTTTGGCATCCTTGTATGTGAAGGGTAACCTAGAAAATCAAATTATATAAATAAGTGTAACAGAAAAAGCAAATTATTTTAAACAGAACAGTTTGATTATTTATTTTTTTTCTTATTTTTTCCCCCCTCACCAGTGAACTGCTATTGCAGGGTGGCCCCAAGGCAGGATCCGCTCAGGTGAATTGTACCACAGTACTTTTAGATTGTCTGGTAGCAGAGAGGTGAGATGGTGACCAAGAGTCCGCGCAGCCTCTACGTGCCAGGCCCCGCTTAGGGAGGCGGACGTGGGGAGACGTTCCTCGCCGTTGGGACAGTGACAGATGTCACAGGGTTTTGGGTTCGTACTGCGTACCTGTGCTGCAGGAGGAATGTGGCAGCAGACTGACCTCTGGGTGAGGCATTGGCCTGGTGCTATGGGGGGCAGTCTCAATCCTCCGTGTGACCCTCTTTTGTAAATAAGGTTATTCCTTAGCTTGGAGTCGCATCAATATGGTACGTGGTAAATAAGTTAAATGATTGCGAGGTGTTTCAGTAAAGAGATGATAGGGTCAGTCTTACCTCTTCTGGAGAAGTGGATCTAGGATGTGTTTACAACAAATAATCATTTACTTTCAATCCTGCCCTCCCCTCTATCCTAGCACAGCCTTTTCCCTTCAGTTCTTGCTTTCATTTTATCTGTGCTGGTACGGTTTCGTAAGACAAATTTTAATGGAGGCTAACAAACGCTTTGAAGCTTTATGGGAGTTTAAAAGCAAACCTGTGGACAGAATTTGACCTTAAACTCTCTACAGAACAGTATTGTCTCTGGACTGTCTGTTAAGAGACACCGATGCTTATGCATCTCCAAAGCAAGTGCTAGCTCATCCAGTGCCAGGATGAGCTTCCTCAGTGACGTGTATAAAGGCAATTTGCTCTGTCAGTATGATGCCGCATTATCCATTCCACCTTGAAGTTGAACAAATGTATGATGTTATTTCAGAGGACACTGGAATAGAAACAAGTCGTTTATTGTTTTTCTGAGTTCCTCATAAAACACGGTCGCTGTGCAGCAAGATCACTGCTGCACAGTTGTTATAAAGTAATAACAGATAGGGTCCTAAGGTGCTCAAGCTGTGCTTTCCTTTGTCAATTGTTGTTAAAATCTAAACATCGGAGAGAAAGGGAGTAGCGCTTACTGTTGCGGTTACTGTTGAGGTGACTTGCCCAAGGTCACGTACAGAGCCAGGAGCTGAACGTAGGTCACCTGACTGCGGGCTCAGTAAGTGCCCTGCCTGACGATTGTGCTATCGCGCATCTGCAATGACCGCAGCCTACGGTTTGCCAGTCTGTTTTCTTGTTTGAGTCATCGTTTCTGGAAAGACTGGAACGTCATCTTGTCATCTGCACGTCGTATTATCAGGTTGTTCCAAGCTCCTGGCTCAGGCTTCTTTGTCCTTCTTGGAAAACCAGTCACCTTCTTATTATAGTTCTTTCAAAGCCTGCTTGTCCCATTTGTATTTGATTAAATCCACTATCAGATATTCTTAACTAAGAAAAGGATTCTGAATGCTGAATCACGTCTGCCACCTGAGAATTTTCTTGTCATGTAAGAAAGGGGAATTTTTTGCAGCAGTGATGTAAAATAGCTGTTATTTTAAACAGCTTGCATTCTACCCTAACGTTTTACTGTGTCTGTACATAGGACACTAACATCCCGTTTATCATGATCTCAGTGACTTCTGTACCGTATCTGCTAAATTTCAGAATGAAAGGAATATTTTCTACCTGCCAGCTCCACAAGCTTAACCTGAAGCTGAAGGGAGTTCTTTCTGGCTACAAATGCTAAAAATGACACAGTTGTAGTAAAAGGCATCACTATCCGGCAAAACGAAGATAGGAGTGTAGCATGGGAGTGTGCGCTTGTGCTGAAGCAACAGCACTGAGGATACAGCAATGTAGGCACATTTTAACTATTGGGGTTTGATAACAATCCAGATATTAGCATATCCAAACATATCCAGTGTAGTACTCTGCTTATTACTATATCCCTAACCCTGTTTCATCACATATTCACTGTTGTGACTGTTGCCTGCGGTAGACAGCGTATCTGTCATCCTATTGCAAGATCCAGACTCTGCTTCTTTGTGCTGCTGATTTGGGCTTAGCTGAACCATCTCCCTGGCTCAACCAGCCCAGTCCTCTGCTGTCATAACGCAGCTACACCGTTAAACTCTTTCAGACCCCGTCAGTTCTCCTGCTGCTCTGACAGGTAGAAAACACTAACGATGCATGAGAGAGAGGAAAGCTCAGCTTGCCTCTGTGTTTATCCGTAATGTAACAAGTAAGAAGCAGAAATCTGTAGTTGAAATAAATAAAAATAACTGTATGCAAGGAATGGATTATAAATTTGTTTCCTTCTTACTCAGGAATGCTTTAATGAAATAGTGCTGTTAAAATATTTTTCCCATTCATTTTAAATGGGAGAAAATGGAACAGGGAGAAATATTTCACTTTGGTAAAATCTTTTCTCATTCTGCCATTTTATATTCTCCGATTTTGTAAAGTATTTTTGTATCAGTGCTATTTTTTCTCTTAAAAATGAAGTAATACTTCAAATGTTTTAAGAGAAGGAAGAGCAATGAGAGAAAATCAGTTTTGTGATTGAAAATTAAAACGAGGTTTTTGCATTCACAGTGCTTCCTTTGAATCAAGTTGCCAGTTAAATCCCGTACCAGCTGGAGCAGTACCGGTAGCTGCCTGGGAGGAGCGTGGTTTGCACCGCCGGTCACTGACAGGTAACATTGCTTCTGCTTCTTTTAGTTTCCTTCAGAGGCGCACAAAGTTTTTCTCAAACTATGGCAAAAGCATACTCGTTGGAAACTAATTCAGATTACATCATTAGCTGAAGGAAAAAAATAACCTCTGAAAGTCTGATAATGCTTGATAATGAACCTTGTGCTGTTACAGGCTGTGGTTAGAGCTCTTAAAAGAACCATTGCTCCTGAGGCTAATTATAGTAACATGACTGGGCATGCATGCACATTTTCCATACTTTTTTGGCATCACCTGATGGGAAGCTGTAGGAGAAAGAAGTCACAGTAAAAATGTTCCCGTAAGGATTCTGGCGTAAGAATGGCGGTGGATGGTGTGATATCTGCACTGGCTGGCTTAACGGCTGGCCGAGGTACCGGGGCAAGTCCACAGTCTTCACGTTCTTGCTTTGTTCATCTCTCTGAATGCAGAACTGCAGTGGCCCTCCCTACAGATGCTGCCTGTGCAGCAGTGTTATCACGGGCAATTAAATTCCATCTCCATCTGTATACCTGCAAGTAGAACTCGGCCTCCTATTCGTCATACAAAAATTATACCCAAAGTCTTAATTTCACTCAATTTCATTCAGTGCCAGTATGTTCAATAAGTTCATTTGAAATCCCCTGAACTTTGTCATCTTAATCTGGTTAATTTACAGGGACTGCTAACCACATGGTACTTTGCATTTTGGTGATCTATGCTAGTGTTGCGACTTGTTGGCAGGCATCAGTGATACCGTTAAGCTGGAGAAGCGTGCTTGGTCTTGCTGGAATAGTATTCAGCAGCTTGTGTCGTTCCATTTCAAAATGCAGCTACTATATGGAGTAGAACTTATTACACATTGGATGTGCAGCCAAGGATACGTGCTTCACTTTATTTAGAGATTGTAACACTGCTGTATAGGCTTGCCTCAGAGCAAAGGAGCCTTTGAAGTGTTTCTGTGCTCTGCACAAGCATGAAAAAAATGTGAGTTGTCTTCTATTGGCCTGCTAGGCATACTGTACAAATCTGGATGTAACATGACTGTCACAGCGTGTGTCACTCTGATCAGAGTGCTATTGATAAGAGTGTAATCCAAAAATATATTCAGATCCATCGATCTAAAAGGGAAGTGGATGTGGTAGTGGCCTTATGAAGTTTCATAGAGTAAAAGATCGTGGTAGACAGTGCAGTGTAGGTGGAAAAAAGGTGTTGCAAAAAATTTTGGTGTTTGATTGCAAAACAGTAGGCTTTCCCTTCTAAATGCTTCCGCATTCGATAGTCTAGAGCTCAAGTCATTTCAGTGTGAACTGCAGAAATCACTTATTGTGTGGCTGGGAGGATTATCTCAGGGTGCCACATGTGCTACAGGATGGCTTTGAAGCGGATAAACAGAATGGGAAACGTAGGTCTTTGTGATCACTGGCTCCTGTGGTGGTGGTGTAAGTGCTGAACCAGGGCTGACAGGTGGGATGTGCCTTGCATCTCTATTTTAGCCCTAGCTGGAGCTGTTCTGCCTAGACTTGATAGAAGTAGAAAAATACCATTTCCTTCTATAATAAACAAACAATAACAATATCAAATTAAATCGCTGTCTACACTGAAATGCAGGTATCAAAGCTACATTGGAAGTTCCTATCCCAGTAGAAGTCTGTGGGAAATGTCAGCGCGGGCAGGACTTCATTCTGGTATCTAATCACAGCCTGACTGCTGACCTGTCCTGTGACCGCCAGGGACTCACTCGACCCTCCTTAGTGCTACTCGCCTCACCAGCACCATGGGGATAAAAATATATAGCTTCCTTTATAAAGAACTTTGAATAGCTTTGATAGAAAAGATAGAGTTGGATCCAGTTATGTATCTTGCAGCACGTTGCGTGCTGTTCCTGCCCAGCCTCCAGCTGCCACTCCGGTGAGCCCGGTTCCCTCACCAGCCTCGTCTTATATTTGTTGGCCTCATAGGAATGTCTTGAATGTTTTTGGACATCTAAAATGGCATCAAGGGCAACTGAATCCTATCTACAGTGTCTTTTCTTAAGGAGGAGTAATGTCCTTTGAAGTTTCTAGTTGATTTTTTTTCCCTGTCAGTTTTATTGTGTTATTTAGTGTGTCATTTCTTATTGGCAAGAGCTTTGTTTGATTTAAAAATAATTTAAGCACTCCAGTTCTGTTTGAAAGTAGCAGTAAAATGCCACTATAGGTTTTCTCTTTCTCTGCAACTAGCACTCAAAATGTTCTGTTTTATCTTGATGTGTCTGCAGTGTAAAGCGCAATTCCTACCACTACATTCCAAAAAGCCTGAAGGTGTTTTGGTCAAAATCTCGTCTATTGTGGAAAGCATTATGTCTCAGCAGAATAGATCTACAGTAGAGAAAATGTTTGTATTTGAAAAGGGAGATCATTTAATGAAAGATGCAATATTGTTATGTATTGATAATCATATTTCTTACATTCTGATGCATTCAATGGACTATGGATACACAAAAATTTTAGGTTAATTAGTGTAATACATTCGGCCTCCACCGTGATCTCATGATGACTAGCATTTCTTCCTATATTTCTGCGGTAAACCAACACATAGAGAGGAAGGGATGGGATCTTCCACACTGACATGGGAAGATAAGTATTGATTTTTCACCGACACTGGTCACTCTGAGTTCCACAAGTGCTTTCGAAACAAAAGATTTTAAGTGACATGATATGAAGCACACGATGGGCAAAGCTGGTAGAAAAAAACAAAGTCCTGTGCCTGAAACTTTTGCTTCCCAATTACCTATTATTTTCTTTCATAGTAATGCCATATTTCTGTTAAAACTTCCTTGATGTGCACTTCTGGAGAAATTTAAGCTGGCGCCTCCAAAAAATATTATACCCAGACACTAGAACTGGGTACTTAGTACGTGACTTAAAAAACAAACAAACAAACAAAAAACTGAAAACCAACCCTTCCTGCCCCTGTACGCGTGCTCACCAGCTCAGATTGATTCATGTGGCTCTAGAAAATTGCATCCTGCTGTACAAACGAGCTGTTCCTTTTTCCAGACTTAATGCTGTGCTATCAGCTTTCGCTTTTCCTTCCTTTCCTTCTCTGTGCCTGTATTCTCCACTAAGTCTTTTTGTGGCAAGCAAAACTGTTTTGGGCTGTGAAACACTGCTGTGATAACTGAGATTGTGCACAATTATTTTGTATACATGTAAGGCTTTATTCTTTGAGATAATTTGGTCTTTAGATAGAAAGCTTTTCAAAGTAAACCATATTTTGTTTTGTTTTATTTGTTAACTATTGTGGCTTTTCTGAGGACTTGACCAATCGTGCTGCCTTTTAATGCTTGTGTGATCAGTGTCTGAATTCTTTCATCCTGCATTGTTATTTAGCCATTTTCTTTTTAGCCAATTTGCATAGAAATTTTCTTATTTGATATAAAACCAATTAGTGATTGACGTTAAATACGTCAGGGGGTTGTTTGGCTTTGTTTCTTTACTTCTAGAATACTTCTATCTGAGAAGTTCTGAGAGCAGGTAAATATGTATGCTTTAGAAAGCATATGTTCAAAGAGGCACTATCTGTAGAAAACATAATTCTGTAGTTTTGTAACAATTTTTTTAAAGTTCCTGAAACTTTTGTTATCCATTGCCGCACACGGTCAAAACGCGCCTCCTTAACAGGGATCTCCCCAGCCCTGTTCTTGTAACACCAGTAGCTACTAAGTAGGCTGAGAAGCCCAGGCGAATCTCTCTTATCAGTTGACTTCTACAAACCTAAAATACTGCTGTCAGCTTTGTAGGGCTCGCATTCTGTACTATATCTACTCGTTTTTCTTAGGCAATAAGCTAGTTGTACTACCTGTTGGGAGAAAAACCCAAACATTTACATCAGATACCAGCAGAATCCCATATACTGTACTTACCAGAGTAGCTTGATGTTTCTTCCTCTTTTCTTATGCCTCCAAGGATTTGAACTGGAAGGATTCCTGCACTCTTTAAATGCAGTGGCCACCACTGCTGGCCCTATAAGCTGGGAGGGGAGGGGAATGAGAGAGGGCTTCGGGGATCTGAGCAATGCCATTGCTATCATGAAGCTGAAAATAACTTCTGACAAAAGCCTGGCATTTTGTTCCCTTATGTCCACTTGTGAGTAGGTGGACAACAATGCAGCCCCTCAGATGACACCTAGAGGGCATTCCTAAATGCAGTCTAATAGATCATAAATAAAGATTAAAGTTTTGTAGTCACTGTTGCATTGCTTAAATGTGAAACATAAAATAATGGTTCCTGAAATGAGGATTTAGTCATGAATGGCCACATTGCCAAAAATAATTTACAAAAATAACTATATATATGTATGTTTGTATATAAAAAGTAACTCTATATATATATGTATATGTATGTATGTATATAAAACTGTTTGTAGGAACCTCTCAAACTCAACAGTTTTAAACCAAATAAAATTTCCTTCAGCCGAGCAGTTCATAACTTGAGAGCTACAAATGATTTGTCTGATAAAACTTTTAGAGTTCAGGGAATTCTGCTTTTCCCTATAATTTTTAAATATTTACTTTTTTTTTTTTTAGGCATTACGATGGCCAGTTAATATGCGTAATGTTTAGCATGTGTAATCGCCGTGATTATAAATATTTGCTGTGCCTCAGTGAGCCCCTTGGAAATGGATGATGCCATAGCTGTATTAGAAATGCAAAGACTAAAGTATGAAGCACTTGAAGTTCATTTTTGACAGGCTTTTATTTTAAGAGCTTTGAAGATTTAGAAGCTTATTCTTGTTTTCTAAAGGGACTTCTGAATTCAGGAACGTTGTTGAGTGTCATGGATTTTTCAGTGTGTGAAAGGGCCAAGCACTTGCAGTTAGGGGTTAAAAGCTGAAGACCCTGATGCTGAGGATCTCAACTCTGGGACATTCAGGGGAATGTAGGGAGATTAGATGCCCAATCCATGTCAGACCTTAGGATTTTATGGGCCTGTTTGCTGAGACTACTTTGAAAGCTCTTAGGAGCCTATAGGATCCCTTGACAGTTGAGTCCAGCAAAGATTTTGTAATGCAGAGACAGGCCCTTGATGCAAAGTTAGGGACCTGTTTTTTCTTGAGCAGGAGAGCAGGACTTGACCTCCTTGTGGTCATTCTCCCCGGGCAGTTTATGAACTCTTGCCTATGTCAATAAGGCTGAACGCAGAGGTGACACTGCAGTGTACGTGCTGTGAATGTTTCTTGTAAGGAGGGATTGGGGCGTGACTGAGCTCAGAGTGCATGGAAGGCACTAAGAAGCTTTCCACGAGAACTTGGTGTTTGCACCTCTGGTGCTTTATAAGTTAGGATCCGTGACATTTGAGAGAGCTGACTGTTCATTAACCTTCACTCATGTCTTCAGGTGGATCACATATTTGGATGGGTTTGCACCATAACCGACTTCAGGGAAGTCTGCGGAGAAAGATTTTGCCCCAGAATTTCACTAATTATTTTCCCTTTGAGTGTGTCTGAGAATTTAATGGGAAAAAGCATGGAACAACCTCTAGTTTCCTGGTTTTGTGCATTGCATCATTTATGTACTAGTATGCACTGCTGTGCATTTGTGTTCTACTGTGCTATCCCGGATGCTGCATTCCCCCGTACGGAAATGAGTCCTGGTGACAGGTTCTTTATAGCTCAAAGGAACAGTTGGACCCTTACTGCATTCTTGGCATTTCATATGATACCTGGTCCGTTGTGGTTATCAGGACCTAAAATTGGAAGAATAGACTCGAAATATGCAACTGGAGTGTACACATGCGTTAGGTTTTATATTCCTGGTGGTACAGGAATGTAGTGTTTTCTATAAATCAAATGAAAGGATTAAAAAACACAGCTCAGAGATGGGAATACAGTGTATCATAAATGAGGCAAGCCTGAGGATCAGAGGGACTTTCCTAGAGCTTAGCAACAGTAAATCAGGTAGTCAGCTCCCGTTTAAGAATAGGTTAGACAGGTAGAAAGAGCAGTGAGCTCGGCTGGTCAGAGTGAAATGCGGGTCTTCTTGAGAACAGGATGCTTTGAACAGGGAAATGGTAGCTTTGCAGCCTGCAAAACGGACAGGAACAAAGCGCTAGGTATTACAAAGCCTGCATGAAAAAGCAAGCAACCCCGTTTTAATAGGAGTTGAGGAACACTAGGCAGCAAGTCAGAATACACATCCAGCTTTTCACAATAGGGCACAATTTGTGACAAGACGCTTTTTCCAAGCGTAATTACTGTAGTTTCTTATTCTGTCAGCGGTAGTGTCCAAAATCAAAAAATTTGTAGTTCCAAGTAATGCAACTTTCAGTAAACCTTTGCCTTTATACTTCTACAATTAAATTGATAGAACAAGGTGGGAGGAAGATCAGTCTGATTAATTATAACTTTGGAGAAGAAAAAGAAGTCTACTCACTGCTGCAGTGAGAATTGCTTTTATTCTTCTCTCCCCCTTAGGTGAGAATTGCTTTTATTCTTCTCTCCCCCTTAGGTAGGAGTATTTCCAGTTATCCTATTCTGTCAGATGTATTTTGTATGATAAAATAATTTCACAGTATTAAAAAGCAAGCCAGTCAGTCTGTTATCTGTTTTAACTGTATTTCATACCCAGTTCACTCCCGAATCTTGGGCTTTGCTGTAGTAGTTTATGGAGCCTTTCTCTTGTCCTAATTTGGGCAGACAGGCACGTTTCACATGGGGAGAGCACTTCCACTGGCCTTTCCTTTAATTTAATTATTCCTTGTCATCTAAGATGAATGTGAGGCTTCATCTTTCTTCCTTCAGCATAGAAGAGACTCTGCTGTATGTATTTAAATTCAGTTGGTTTAACTTAAACTGTTTAAAATTGCAGCAGGGGAGAAGCAACGCTCAGAAGCTGACATTGATCTTAGATAGAAGGTGGAAACTAACAGTACTGTCTCTTGGCTGAGGGCAGACCTCTGTTTCTGTGAGGCTTCTCTTCTTTACCGATGGTTTAAGTTAAAGTGTTCACTATACCCCTGTAAAGCACAGTAAAGGGAAAAAAACGCCGTACACATACACATGTGCATAGCGTTACTACAAGCTCCTGCTTCACGGCTGATCCAGGTAGATTATGGCTAAGGACAGTGTAAACGTTTCATGGAGCAGAAGTATTACGGTTTGTGCTGTGGCAGGCTTTTATGAGAGATTAATAAGATAGTGTTATACGCTGATCCTCTACTAGGGTAAGCAATAGTGTCGTTTAAAACTTAAGGTGGACTGAAAATAAATGTAGTGAAGGTTTAACCAAAGTTCTGCCTCAGGAGTTCTCTATCAGAAAAAAAAATAAAATTGTATTAGCATTAACAAATAGAGGAATTTAGGGAGACATGGAGGGACAAGTCCTTGAATTATGTATTTCTCTGTGAAACTATTAAATAATTTTTTTTTTTGTAAGTTCAAGTATTTGCAGTACAAGATGTTCTTTCTGCTTTGTCCCTTGTTACTTTTGTGGCAAAACAGGACAGAACATTATTTAACTTCAAATAATCTAGCTCATCTCTGTAATTCTGAATGGGTTTTCCAGAGTTCAAAGTTGAATGTGTTTTTTTTTTTTCATGCCAGTTTATTCCACCACTTTTCCTCTGTATCAGGAATGGCATGGGGATGTCCAAGAGGGGTGGGACTCCCTCCTTCTAGAAGCCAGACTTTACACGGTTTGCAACAGTGAATAGCTAGTGCTTCAGTAACCGCGTCTGTGTGATTTCTGTCACAAACTGGCTTAGATGGTTACAAAACCTCTGGACAAATAGTGTGGAAACTTTATCCTAGGCTTGAAGCTTGTCAGGTAGCAAGAGAACCTATACACTGTGTGTAGCATAGCATGCACCAGGCTCTCATTCTGAGTTTAATAGAACAGAGGCAAGGTAATGCGTTCATCATCCAGTCTTACTGAAATTGTCTGTCAGTTTGAGGCCCAAACCATGTAACGTCTCAATTCTGTGACAAATGGACTGCAATTTCCAGAATACTCTAGGTACTTTGAATTCCAAACATCATGAATGTTTTCCTCTATTTGTTATTAGGAATTTCTAGTGAGTTCAAAAAGGTAGATTGAGTTACTTAAATACCTTTCTGATGAAATACCAAATCTGACAAAAAAAAAAAAAAATCCAGTACAATGTATTACTCAACTCCAGTAATTTAATTTCATTAAACAAAAAACTGTCAAATTTTGACAGTTTGATGTAAGTTTAATCTGAACAAATTGATTTTACAATACAGTATAAATAATTCTTAACTTATATAAAACTTGATTAAGATTTCATTTTTTTTGTTTTTGTTTTTTTTTTTTACTAACTTTACAAAAAAGCATTATTGAACATAGGAGCAAAAAAAAAATTAACTGTGGCCTTTTTGTTAAAACAAAATATGTACACACTCACAGTACTTTATTTGTGCAAAATATGTACTGACTGATAGACTGTACCTTTCTGTACAAAGACAATTTCAGCTCACTTTGCATAGCAGAAAAGCAACGCAGAAAACACTAGATACATAACTTTCTTGCTATAATACTTTAGGTAAGCTTTTTGGAAAAATTATTAGACATTAACTTTCTCATTAGGAGCCAGTTTTAATTCTAAAGCATTAAGGCTATTCCAGTATTGCAGTCTTGCCAATACATGTCCAAAACACACCTTGTCCATCATACAACTCATTGTGTGTGGAGTGTGTTATCAGTAATTATGCCTGTTAACACATTCAACAATTCGATATCCCAAAATTAGTCTTCTGACACTTCAAGTTTTCGCTGAGGAATATATAGGGTTCCTTGAGAGATTCTATCAGTACCATCTGAATTTGCAGACAGTGAAGATACTGTGTTTGGCCCTCCTGGTGTGCGGAAAAAAATTTCTGTCATTGTCTGGGGCTCTTGGGGTTCCTTTGGAACACTGGGCTAAAGAGAAGACAGAAAGTTTACTTTCATTTAAGAAAAAAATTGAATTATAGTTTTAGGTTTCTGCAGGATGTTAGCAAACACATTTTCCTGAAATTTAAAATCTAACAACTCTTTACGGAGAAGAATATGCCTCTTTTCCTTGACATGTGTATGTCTGTATAAAATTAACTAAATAGAGATAAACTGGTTTCTCTAATCCCTTCCTGTCTCCTATTTTTAGTACAAACAGGCCTTAGGCAATACAGTATTATACAAATACAGAGAAAACTTCACGCAAAAAATTCTCTTAAAATCTTCTACTATCCTATAAAAAAAAAAAAAGCCACCATTAAATGCAAGAACTTGAGAGTAAATTAGGAAAGTAATGAGAAGGAAAGATAAAGTAATAACTGGACAGTTTTTAAGTACGTGTCGTCCCAGATCCATCCCAAATCCTCTAAGACAGTTGTCTCTTCACATCTTGTCATCCTTCAATTCTTTCAGCTGGCTTCACTTTCTCAACAAATAGGATACGTGTTCATCCTTTCTAACCTCTTGATTATATTGTAGTTATGCTAGCCTTCACTGCTTTTTTTGGTCGGTGCTGATTTATAAATAAATTTACGTAAAATTTTACCTGCTTAAAGGAATTACTGCACTATTATTTCCCACTCAACGCATGGTCAAGAAGTTGCAATATATTTTTACTTACCTTTTCTTCTTGTAAGTTCACATGTTCTGAGCTATGGTTAACATTTTCTGGTTTTGAAGAGATTGGCGTGTGCTGAAGAACAGGATTTGCAGGAACTTGCATACCAGCAGGCATTAGTCCTACATGTTGCAGCGTAAAGTTCAGAACCGAAGAACTTGGATTTTGGGCAGAACTGGTGTTGCTTGAATTGAGACAGGAGTTGCTCAGTATAGGTGCAGGAGCTATAGAAGTTGGTGACAGCATTATATTCAAGGATGTTATATGAAAAGCAGGAATGTTAACTGCTTTCAATTCAGATGCTGTTACTGGAATGACACCTGAAACAGAAAAATCAAGTGTTGAAGGAATTAAAAATTGAGACTCAAGTTCTTGCATTTCGTTTTCATGACCTCAGTAGGACGAATCTGGCTCTCAGTCCTTCAAACCAGACAACTGTGTGCCTATTTGGTTTACTACTCACCAGCAGTGGGTGAGCTGTAGGAAGTGTGCTGTAATGAACATATCCCAGTTTTCTCTTTATTAGAAAGGCTTGCCTTATTGCCATGGTGGGTGCACTGAGTAAGAGGAATAAGGTAGCCAGATGGAAAAAAGGTCTGAAAAAGAAAAAGACAACACATCTTTACCCCAAAGATGTAACAAAAAAATGAATTTTTTCTTCAAGGTTGCATTCCCCTTGCTGCTGCCTTATTCTTTATCCTCCATGTGACCAAGATCCTATATTCCATGCCCGTACGAGCTTCTGTCTGAAGCTAGTCTCAGCCACACTCTGCAAAACAAGACTATCCTAATCCACAGAAGTCAACTGGCTCCATTCCCAGATGATATCCTCAGAGAGGAACTGGCAATCCATGCGGGATTAATTATTAGAGTAGACAAAAGAAATCCTTATGTGGAATACTTTTTTTGACAGAAGAAACATCTGGAGTCGGTAATCATCATGTCACCTCATTTATGGATTGTGTTTTTCTCATGACAAATATTGGTATACAATCCTTTTCCATTTAAAAGTTCTGGTTTTGTCAACAGCAATTATCCTTGATACTCAAGTTCTCTGTAGCAGGAAGTCTTAACTGCAGAATGCCAATTTTTACATGTGGTTCTGTTGTAAATCAAAGTATTTGAAACTAAATGTACACAAACAATGGTCTGGGAAGGAATAATATCTTAACATTGCCTCTGTCTACTTAGTCTTAGTTATCGTCATCCCAATCAAAGCCTGAAACTCATTTCGTTTCCTCTTACTTGTATACTTAATTCAGAAATAGAACAGTCCTACATTAGATAAGGGTTTTTAAAGCCACTAAAAATAATCCAACTAAAGGCAAGCTGTATACATGTAGTTCATTACAATTATGTTTCTTTTGCAGATTGCTCCAAGGGGTGTTTTTCCGGGTAATGGCAATATGTGCTGTGGTGTCTGACAAAGCTTACCTCGTGAGCAGGAATGGCAAATGCCACAGGTATGTCTTGTTTACTTTTGGTTCTGTCCTCATCTTCTGGAATGTCTTCTCTTTTACATTGGTCAGAGCAACTTGCCATACTTTGATCTAATGTTTCAGATTTGCTCTGTTTCTCTTCCTGGAAATTGTCCTTTTCATGATTCATTTGTGAGCCACTGGAAGGTGATCTTTCATTTTTAATGGATTCGCCCTTTAAAAAAAAAAAGTACATATGAAAACAAAGGTAGACATTGTGAAAGACCTGCCATTCTTAATTACAAGTCTACGATGATATTCATACATTTGAAAAATTAGAAAAGTTAGTGCTATAAAAATTTCTAGTCAATAAGAGAACAATTTCCATGTTATCCCACTCTTGCTCCCTCACAGCTAGCGGATGGTTGATGCCGCACATTGTCACAACACTCTGGTAACATTTCGTGGCTGTTTTGACAACCACAATTTAAAGCAGCCTAATAACTTACGGACACTAAAACATTCAGCGACTGAGGAGTGGAAAACAATGCAGACCTAGCTTCTACAACTGCATCGAGTGTATCTGAACCTCTTATGCCCTTCACGTGCTGTATTATTATGCCTAAAACAACCCACCATTAACACAGTACAACATCGGACAGAAATATTTAGAAGGTATGAGGATGTGGGGACGTTCCCTGTCCAGCAGCTTTTGTGTGTTCACTTTCCCTCCTAACACCTTTAAAGCCAAGAATGAATGCCAGCCCTTGTATGAAGATGAGTAACCTGAACTACTCCAGAATCATTGCATAAATAGGTAAGTCTTCAAATAACATTTTGGGAGTTTTTTCTTTCTGACAATATCTGTACAGTTTTTGACACACCTTCTCTGAAATAAGAATTTGGAGGAACAAAGACAGAAACGAGAAAAATAAAGCCTGATCCTAGGTTAGCTTTTCAGAGATACGCATTGTATTGTATATCGTGTATTCTGCCTCATGCTTTGCAAATACCAGGAAAGATTATGTGATGGTTTCCGTATTTGAAAAATGCACAGAACACACACGCGCACACACCCCAAAAAGCAACCCCCCAAGCACCAGCAAGCACAACAAATCCAAATCATCCCTTCGAGTTTAATGTTATTCAAAATACCAACACGTGCTTGCCTTAGCAAGGAACAGCAGACAATTTCAACTTTGTCATTTAACTGCTTGCACACTCTCCAAAATTATTCCTCAAAGGTAAAAGAACAGGTATTCTCCAATTCCAGCATCAAATATTGTTTTATACTTTAAAAGTTCTACAAGGCTGTAGCACAAATGCTCTTGTAGTCAGCTAAAAGATTTTAAAGGATGCATTTACAACGTTATTCCCGTGTCTGGCTTCGTCACAATTAATTTACAAATTTGACAGATAGGGTATGCTCCTAAATCACTTTGAAAATGAGAAGGTGGCACCATCGTTAGGCTATAAAACGGGATTTAAAAAATTAATTAACTTACCACAGAAGTATCAAGGCTTTCCTCATCACTTCTATACTTTTTAATCAAATTATTCTCTTGTAATGCTTGTGATCTTTTAAGGCACCTCTGTGATGAAGATTCAGATTTTATAACTGGTCTTTCTTTAGCTGTCAAGGACTTTCGTGGATCATCTGCAGCTATGTGATTGTCCCCTTCCTCAGTGGTTATTTCATTTAAGACTTTTGATTTAATACTTTTAATTCCTGTCACATTAGCACATGGTAGAGGCTGCAACATGAAACTTGGGCTGTATGTTGTCACAGTGTGGGCTTGGGAAGGATGCAGATATATCGCATACGAAACACCAGAATGAGTCTGAGGTAGTATTACTGGTGACACTGAACTCTGGCTTGGAGGCAAGACACCTAGTGGCTGAGTGAGAACTGACTTCTGAGAGGGTGCTGCAGTGTGAGTTTCGGGCTTGGGGACTACCTCAGGCGAGGACAGATTATGTTCCAAAGCAGATCTTGGCAATTTCATTTTCATCTCTTTTGCTTTCCTTAAAAAAAAAAAATGAAACAAACAAAAATGCCCAAACACATATTTTAATACCTTAGTACAGAAATGCCCTAATTATTTTCTGTAATACTAAGACTTAACATGAATTTGGATGTCTCAATCCACTAAACAGAAAATAGTAAGTGAAAAAATAGCCGCAGTATCAGGGGTTACTGTTTTTTTGCAGACTATTGCCTGACTCAAAGGAAGCATAGCTTAAACTTAATGGCTAGTGACAAAATAAAGCTTCTTGACATAACACTTGTGCAAACTTACTTTGATGGTCCTTCCAGCTGATGTTGAGCGATTGCTGCGAGCTGAGACATTTTACTTGTGTAAGCCGATAAATTTTCATCAGTACCTGCTTCAAGGGGGAAAACAAAAACAAAACTCATGATGTATCAAACATATAAGTCAAATTCTACCTCGAGACTGCATTATTTAATGTGGCATACACATTTGATGAGAAGACACTAAGGCTCCATGCTATCTTTAAACTGCAACCCAGACTTGATTTGATCAATTGGATGGTAGCATACATCAAACAAGCATTAAAGCCTCAGCTCTGTTTTGTTTTGTTTTGTTTTTTTTCCCTCTAAACAGAATACCTCACAAGAACATGAGCATTGATAGGTAATTTTCTGGCAATTTTATAGAATACAGAACTGCTTAGATAGCAAGACCTAGAGCATAGTTTCCACAACAAATCAGGATTAGGACAGTTCATTGAGAAAGATACAATATTCAGAGAATAAGCTATACTACACAACCAGTAATACATCACATAAAGTCAAAATAATGATATGTAAAAAAGAATTTAATATTCTTCTTAAACACAAAATAATATGCCAATCCTAGTGAATTTGGTGTGAAACAGGAGGCTAGAGTTCCCTACGGTGTGCTGAATTTGGTCCAGATCTCTAAGAATATATTTACATGTTGCAACTGCAGCAACACAGCATAGGCTGTGACTGGATTTGGTCCTTCAAACTGGAAAGAGTTCTACTAATTGCAGAGCTTACTCACTGAACCTGGATTATTTTAGATTTGTTTTCACTATCAATGTTCTAAGGCCTCAGATTTACAGGCAATATATATATATATCTTGACTGTTTCTGATGTTTTCAAACATGTTTTTGTTGTAAGCAGACATACCCACACATCCATGTCTCCTATGAGAGGATAGCAAGCCTGGATATTTAATGCAAAACTCTACATCCAAGTCAAAAACGTACTTAGAAAAACATACAGAAATATAATTTTCAGCTACGTACTTGTGCTTATTTTAACTGGACTGGTTGGAGCAGATTGGATCTTCCTTCTGTCACTTTCTATACTTTTAACTAACTTTATTAGGGATGGATGCCGAGTGAAGTTTTGCTTTACTCTTGAAGGAAAAAGATTTTTTGAACATTGCTCTTTGGAAGCGATGCTTTCTGAAATATGTGGGATGTAGGTTGCAGAAGTTGTTTCAAGTTTTGTGTCTAAAAAGCAGAACAAACAGAAGAATAAGTACGTATCATATGCAGATTCAGTAATTAAAAGCAATTATTTGAGCCTGGCTTATAAATATTGAAGTACTAGCAACAGCAAAGATGGAAATGCAAGAGTCTCAATATAAGAACGTACACTGTCTGGAAATAGATCAGCTGTTCCAAGAAATACTAGCGTGCTATGCTGTTGAGGACCAAGTACAGTGATGTGACTGTCAAAGACTACTTTCTGCTTAGTTTGCTCTGTCTTTTGGTCAAAAATTTTCTAGGAGAGAAAATGAAGAAGGAATCGCAACCATCAGCAGAACAAAAGAAAATGACACATACACCTACCCTGAATATTTGGCAAGACCTCGGGTCCTGTCCATTTGAATGCTGGTTTTCTACCTCTCTCTTCTGTAACGTGAACTTTCTTGATAAGCTCAAGGCTACTGAGCACATTCGCTATGTCATAAAGTCTCCTAATTTTGGCTGAAATAAAATAAACAAATGTAAACTACGGCAATTCTTATTAACAAGTTACCATGTATCAGATTAAAAATGTTACGATGTCCTTTTAGCAGCTTGAAAGGAAGAAACTTCTTAGTTTCTTTATGAGAACAATTTTGTGGAACAGGTATTTATACTGTGAAATAATGTATCATAATATAAAATTTAAATGTAAAATGGAATGACATAGATACAGATCTATAAATCTAAATACTGGTAAATATATTATGCTAAATGTAGAAAAAAAGCATTTTCAAAACAAGTTAGGCGCTGTACTCTGGCCAAACCTACACAAATTCTGTAGTGAAAACAAGCAGCTTCTAAGGCAGGTGTACGTATGCAAGGAAGAACAGGGAAAGTATGGGAAAGAGACACACTGAAATCCAACAGGATGATCGTCCTGCATGTTTTTAACTGTTTTCAGGTAGAGCCATTACGAAGAAGTTTTAGGCAGCAAACTACAAGTGAATTCTTTAACTGCACAGTGAATGTGCTTAATCCAAAGCTTCTGCTATTGAAAAATTTAAGTCTAGTAAGTCATGGAACTTCAGACTATGCTTCTTAACCAAGAACACGGTAAAATATGCAATACCTGAAATATGAACACGTGGATGGCATGCCCTGAAAATGCTTTTATTGAGGTAGATGTTACGGAGGAAGAAGAAAAAATGAAAACAAACAAAAACCCCTATTGACTACCCACCCACGCACCCTATTTTGCCAAGATGCAAGGGAAAGGAAATTATGAACTGAAACCAGCAAGGATCAGTCTTTCTGTTGCAGAGATACAGTTTCACCAAAAAAAAAGAAATCAATGGAGTCTGTCTGAGAACCAAGGAAGGGTATAAGAAATACGAAGTTAGTTCTTGATCCCTCAAGAGCAGGCACATTTTCAATCATTACAGATATACCAGCCTAGACCTAGAAGTACCTTTACATTTGAATGGAGAGCAAGAGGAGGAAACGTGCGGGGAACTGAAAGCAGGGTAAAAGAATGAAGAAATAATTGGCAGTTACAACATCGGGTTTCACTTCCTCATGCGTTTAAGCTATTAACAAGGACTTTTAAAGCATTTCTTTAGATTTCCATCGAGTAAGTTATATGACCAGAACACAGATTTGCATGATGCTGGGACATCTTTGCTGAAATGATGCCGAAATCTGTCACAGATTGCTTGAGAAATTGTTACCAATAAGCAGACATTACTTCACGATGAAAGGATTCAGCGGACTTTTCTTACATGGTGTGTATGATTGACGAAGCACAGGTGGGTCCATAGTAAAAACCGTGCAAGGAGTTTGGTGAGTTTTTGGAGGCTCAAATACATTCATAGCGGGAAGAAGATGATAGTATTTTACACTGCACAATCTTGTACTAGAATAGCTCATTTAGCTTACGCTTGATATTTCTCTTTAAAACACGATCAAAAAGCAGACAGGAACAGCAGCATTTTACTTACTTTTAAACTTGCTTTTATCTAAGTCTTCTAACTGATCTTCTCCAATCAAGATTTTAGCAGCAACTTCAAGGCTTACTATTTGAGGAGTTGATACAAGAAACAGCATCACAAATTTCTGACTCATCACTCGTAAAGACTTGTCTTTCCTGCTATTTACTGATGCTGCAGCAGACAGGAAAAAGGATTAAAGCTTTAAGTGACATGCCAGCTACAAACAGTTTTAAAACTGAAGAAATTTGTCAGTAACAGTTTTGAAAACAAACAACACAGCAACTAGGCGGGGCCAGCAGACTCCAGAATCAAGTCTCTACATGGTTAGAATCAGACAATCGGGTAGATACCACGTCTAACTACAAAGCAAAGAGTGTGATGTCTCCCTTTGTATACCTTTCATATCATCTGATTTGTACTCTTAAAGATGCTTAACTGCAGATTATACAACATATTTAACAACCCTTCACGAGCATTTCTTCCGTGAATCAAACCTAAATTTAAAAAAATAATTATTAATGGAGTAGTTTATACTTTTGACTTCTAGAACATCCCGCAATTTGATTATACGTTGGGTATGTTTGTTCATTTCACCTGATGCCCCCCTTGTTCTTGCACTCTGAAAGCAAAATACATGTGTAAGAGTTAAATGAATAAGACAACTGAAAGAAAGTAGAGCGCTTCCTCCCACGACAAACAGATGTGGTGCTTTTCATGCAGTAGCATTTTAGAAAAAAACACAATATATGTATTTTCCATGTGCACAGATATTTATAATCACAAGCACATATTATTCTTGGCATTATAGAGAAATATTACCAGCGCGAAATTCCATTCCTGGGAGCTCAACAAAACACATTTCTGAATGCTCGTTTGAGACAAAAGATCTTGCCACTTCTTCATTTCTTTCACCGTCTAAATCAAATTCATGCTCATACTCTCTTTTCTTGATCATCTGAATTTGTTGTGTGTAATTGTTCTCTTCTCCAACTTTTTTCAAGGTCTGCAGGGTTTTGGTGAGATTATGTCGCCCATGCCAAGCATATCTGTTTTTGGCTAGGCGGCTCACCATGTGTAGGCTCTCTAGCACGTTCACAATATCATATATACGCCTACGCTCAACATCTGAAAGAAAAAAAAAAAAAAGGATGATCAATATCACATCTCTAGTACATAAAATACTTTTTGTCACACTTTTTGTTTACCTGAAACATGGTTTGCACAGAAAACGGATCAGTTTCCTATATTTCCCCCTCTTAATATACTTCTAAGGCATTTTCACCAATTTCTCTGTATCAGTTTTCTGAAAATAACTCTTACAGATCTCGCTTGCAAGAAAAAGAAAACAATTCTTGCTTTAGACATGGCAAGGACTTGCTCTTCCACAGTTATTCATGGTCTACAGTATACCTTAAGAACTAAAGCTTACTATTGCCAGTAGAGCCATTAGATGGGTCTCAATATAGCTTTAAAAAATAATAATAATTATTCGCTGCATCAATTTTAGGTTGCCGTGTTAAGTATTCTTGGAAACTTACACTAGACAATTGTTTTGTAACTTGCTTTCATATGCTTTTCTATAAACGCGCTGGCCTTTTCTCTGTTGTCTATTAAATTCTCATTTTTGACTAGGCATTTTCTAACAGAGCTGTTATTTTGTATAAAAATGTAGAAGTAGAATTTTGCAGTTCACCCTTCTTGCGTCTCCCATCATATGTCTGGGGACATAATAATGCCAAAAATGCTATAGCAGTGTGATTTATAACTATTATTGTTTCCATAATCTGCAGAATACTGTCATTTCATAGCTCTTACAGGAAAAAAAAAGCTTCAGCTTAATGCTAGCAACTTGGACTCTCAGTAGATCATTGGTGCGATACAAAAATAGTGATAGAAAATGAGAAAATTAAATTATCATAGACAGCAGAAAGTAGTTTCTTGCTTTGATGTTATGATTGGACAGGAAGCTGTGGGTTCAGCATCAGAAATGCTAGCTCCTGCCACAAAAAAATGAGCCACTAAACTTAGCCATCATTTCTAGGTCCAAAAAAAATGCAACTAGTTATTTGCGGTATCTGCAATAATTTACGTTTAATCTCAAACAAAATTCAGTTCACTGAATAAACATTAGCTTTTAAAAAGAATTGTGGTAAGAATGAAGAGTTTAAAGCTGCGTTTAAGTAAGTGTGAGAGTACACAGCAAGCATTCAAAATTTTAGGGAGCAAACAAGTACTAAATGCAAAAGGGTGATTTATTGGCACATTTGTACGAGGACATAAAACAGCATATACAACAACTTACTAAGCTCTTCAGCTACTTCATCAAGGCAAATATAACTATTCTCTGCAGTGCTGGGGTAATCAGGATATCGAGCTAAGAATTTATGACACAGTAATCCTAGACTCTTCTCCTTGCGACTTGGTTGAGATTTTTCATACTCATCTCCTGACAAGTGCTCCTATGCGGAAATAAGAAAAAGAGAATTTGAAATGTTTTTACAACAAATATGTAATCACGTATGTTTAACAGCTTTATTGTGAGCACAGTCAAAAGCCCAGCGTTCTCCCTTTGTCCTCAACAGCTGTGAAATAAAAACAACAAAATATTGCCTGTTGTGTGTAACGGGACAATGTCCTTATTTATATTTGGTAAATACTCCAAAATCAAAACGGGGAATAAAAAAAAAAGGTGCCGTATGTTAACTTGTAAACTTTCATGCTGAATAAGCAGCCGTCAGCTAAGATTTTTGTGGGAGTAAATAAAGAGGGCACCTTCACAGCATACCTGCGAACAGTGTTTTGCCTGTAGGACCTCACTTGTGGCGTGTGACAGTTCCTTCCTCTGTTCCCTGCTCCTAATCTCGGGACTCGCCGCGCTGATCAGCATTTTAAGGTTAGAAGTCGGTGTCCATGGATCCGCGGGCAGGATTTCCTTAGGCTTCGGGGGTGTGGTTAGAGGCTGACAGTCGGGCTGTAGCTCCGTCAGTACCGAACGTGAGGTAGCTTCTTGTTTCAGAGGGGTTTTCAGTACGCTCCTGTACGGCTCAGAGGAATGGTTTTCCTACAACGAGAAAAAGCAAGAGCGAGACGTGAAGAACCAAGCCGCCCGTTCCCGGCCCGCAGCACCGGGGAGCCGCGGGGACGGGGCCAGACGCCTCCCGCGGGGGCACGCAGAGGAGGGGAGGCAGCAGGCAGCCCCG
>VXAA01004442.1:151896-178870 GCA_013399115.1 Anseranas semipalmata | reverse complement strand
GCGGGCGCGCTGGCGTGCTGCACGCGTCCGGCGGCGGCGGCTGGGCTCGCACGTCCGAGCTGGCACCGCCCCGCCGACCCCCGAGCCACGCAGCCGCTGCCTCCGTTCGCACGGGGCCCGTGTCCCCCGCGCTTCGTTCGCGGGAGGCCTTTGCCCGCCTCGGCCAGCCTTACGCTGTGCCCGTCCCCGCGGGGTCAAGCGTTTTCAAGTGAAGGCTGAGGAATTCCTGACGTCCTTGCAGTTATTGACATAATTGTTCTCTGTGGGGAGGCTGCGTGCCTCCCCGGGGCGCTCCTAGCCGCGTGCCTCCCTCTGCCTCTTCCAGGTGGCCCAGGAGCGTGGCGCAGGCGAGCGAGGGGTCCGTCCGTGTGCTCAGCTGCAGCCGTCGATTTAAGCCATTTCCTCCTGCCTGCGCTTGCTCTCCAGCCCCGGTATAAGAAGCAGCACCCGCTCCCTCTGCCAGACGGCTTTTAAAGGGAAACGTAGGGAGTAGGAGGCGCGTGGCCTCAGCGTGGGAGCCGGTGACACCAGTGGCACGTTGAGAATGGGGTTTCCTAACATACAACCTCGACATTCCTCACGCGATGATCCTCGGGTGGGGTGTTTGCTGGTTCCAAGTCCTGTGCTGAATCAAGACATCCCTGATACCACAAGTCAGTGTTGGAGAGTGAGTATGTCATTTTATCTATGCTTGTTAAACTGAAGTTACTCGAAGCATTATCACGTGGATTGAAGGTTATGTATGAAGTATCTTGGTGGTTTAACCAAATCCAGTGAATGATAAACCAGGATTACATGAAAGTTGGTAAATAAGTCAAGAGTACATAAATTGCAGTGCTTCTAGTGCCTGGATACTAGTTAAGCATGTGTTCTTATCTTGTCCATTGATATTTTCTCCAACAGCATGAGCTGTGCACTGTGCTGAGGAAAGCACTGGTCTGCTTGGCATGCTTTGCTTAGGGTTGTCCCGCTTGTGCAAACATGCGTTGTCAATAACGGCTTTGTTTTAGTGTGATCACAACGCAGCAATGGTCATCATTTTGTGCTTATGTACTTCAGGGATGTGATGCTGTACTCATGTCAAGTTGAGTTGTAATTAATGGCTCACATAACATGAAATGCATGAAGAATTGTACCGAAATAATTCCTATCAGGTAATTCTGTGTATGAGATCTTACTGCAAGCTGCCCAGTGCTGCATGAAGAGGCAGCCAGTCAATTAATGCATGTTATGTCTTTATTCTAATTAATACAACTTTTAATCTGTTCTACAGGGTAAATGTCAGAATTTGAACTCGTTATGGAAAAAAATATATATATTTTTTCCTACATATCTTTCCATTATCTTAATATCTATAAATACCTGAAGGGAGGGTGCAAAGCGGTGCCTGGTGACAACAAGAGGCAGTGGGCATGACCTGGAGCACGGGAGGCTCCCTCCGAGTGCCAGGAAGCGCTTCTGTGCTGTGGGGGTGACCGGGCACGGGCCGGTCCCAGGGGGGCTGCGGAGTCGCCTCCTTGAGGCTGTTAGAAGCCGCCTGGACGTGGCCCTGGGCACCCTGCTCTGGGTGTCCCTGCTTGAGCAGGGGTTGGGCCAGAGGGACCCAGAGGTCCCCTCCCACCTCAGCCGTTCTGTGGTCTGTAATCACTAGCATCTCTGAATGGAAGTCTCAACTGCAAAGCTGAAGAGGACAGCATTGGTGTTATGTGAATTTAAAAGATTTGGTGGTTTTTACAGGCCATAGAAAACTGACGTTTCTGTGGCTTTCTTGCCCACTGCCCGATTGTTCTATTTTAAGCTGTTTTCCTCAAGGAACTGTTTTGTGATTTCCCTTTCTAGGGCTGCGATTGTGAATTTGCAAGCAGCAGTCACCTGTGGCAGCAGGAAAAGTGCCTGAAATTAGGTACCCAGTTCCTTTGAAATACTGCTTGTGGGAATCCTTGCAAGTGCTGCTGTTACTTACATGTATCTCTTCATTGTTGTTTTCTTGTGGTACTTCATTTTCTTATTCAAGTGAATTTTAAAGGCAATAGATATCCATCTTATATTATGCCTTAATTCTAATGCCTGATGGGCACCTAGGTGAAACTGCAGTCTTCTGCAAGTATGTGTTCCTAGTCAAGAAGTTCAGGATATAAGCATACCCTGAAATACCTCAGACATCTCCCACAGTTGAAGCAAGTATTTGACATACTTTAAGTATGGATAAGAAAATTCATTTACACAATAAAAATGAAAAAAAGGAAGAGTAGACTCGAAATTAAAATACCATAATTGGAAACCACAGCCTTTTCCTTATTCAGATGTTTCTGTTATGTTAGTTTATTCAGTCACTTCAAAATTCTGTAGTAATTAGGATTATAACATTACATTTTCATTGTTCTCATCTTTACTCTGAGTTATGTTGTAACAAAAGTATCTCTTCGTTTCAGAACTACGAATAAAGTTTTCCCGAGTGTGAAGATAATTTAGGACTCTGCATCTCTCAGAAATAGCATCAGCACTTGGGCTCGCTAGAGGTCAGACTTCTTTTACTCCTTTGTGTTTGCTAAAAGACTGCTGTTACATCACGTGGTTGTGCTTGGGGCTCTATTACATGTCATATTATTTACCTAGGAAAATGACATGTTTAATTTCATACAGCATGTAACGCAAAATACTTCTTAAACTATTACAAAATGACTTTTAAAGATTAAGTATATGCAGTAGAGAATTGCTGGCGGACAATGTGATAGGTGGGTTATCAGTTGTCCACAACATCTGAGTTACCTCATGTATTTTCTCCACCCAATATCTTCACAGGCAGTGGCACGCTGCCCACATAGCCTGGGCGGGTCAGTAAGATCAGCTACGCAGGAGATGTATGCAACCTGAGTTGCGTACGGGTACCCAGGGGAGTCACTGCTGCCGCTTCCCTGCCCTGGAACTGGCGCCCTTGTGGAGGGAGAATGAGATGAATGCCTGGCAGCTCCAAATGTGCGTGCAGGAGCAGTGCTGGGTGGCCACAGCAGCAGTACAGAGGCAGCTGGATGCAGGCTGCAGCACCCGGGGTGCTAGGTAGGTGGCAGTGGCTGATCCAGAAGGTGCTGCGGCATGCTGTGCTCAAGCCTTACCTAATGTTGTATTCATTAGTCTGCGTAAAATTAAATCATATTAGGGCATATTATTGCATGACTTGATTCAATTTTACTTCAGTTTATTTGCTATCGCTTGTTAAATTATCTTCTGAAATGAGGGAAATTAAATCAACTGGTCAAAATCTGAGGCGAAAGCTAGAAAGGAAACAAAAACATTGTGGAAACTGTAATTCCTAAAGAAACAAATGCTCTTTTCAGGCATGCTAATTTCAGGCAGTGCTAATTAAAACTTAATGCATGCACCAGGAACTACACTGGAAGAATATTAATAACGTGGTACAAAGAGATATAAATGTAGTGCTTAGGTGCTTCACTTCTTCAGGTATATTTTCTGTTAAGATGAATTATCAGGAAAAGAAGATAGCACAGAAATGTGTATATACAGGATCAAATGCATCTGAGGTTCAACAGGGCACTGTTCAGCTGTTAGCACTGTTACTCTGAACTCTTTGCTCTGTACACTCTGTACTTGAGGTATAGAGCATGTTTCTGCTTCAAATGCCTTCTAGTCTTTGTAGTCAAACATCTTACAGGGAATTGCACCTGAATTATTTTAGTGTATTTAGCATATATTTTGTTATTTCAACATTTGAGAGATGAGCTGTCTGTAAAAAGTGAGATTGATGGCCATTTAAGTGAACCAGTGTTTCTGAGAATGGAGAGGATTGCTGCTTGCCAAAAAGAAACAGACAAGTCTTTCACTGTGTTATTTCTTGATGCAAATCTGAAGTGTAAAGTTGAAGTAAACAGGCCTTTGCTCATGTCCTTGAACTGGAGGATAATGATTAGTTGTATATTATTTTTAAAGGAAAAACTACATTGTGCAGTTTCCACCTAACTCACTGAAGTCAGAAACTTATGGGTCAGCCAAAAGGTAGGGTCAACGCTGTTCCTGAAAAGAAATTGTTATAACCATGCCAGAACTCCCAGTGCAGCAATTCTACAGAACCTGCAGATCCATTGCACATTGCATGCATCGGTCTTACAGGGGTCTGTCCTGCAAGCTTCCGTGTCCATCAGCCCAAGCTTCTGCATGTTAAATATCCTTCCGGCACTAATGATTGAGAGAGTGCTCATGAGGAGAGGAGCAATAAAAAAGGGGCTGAGAAGTGTGTAGGATATGAGAAATGTCAATATTGTTTGTGTACGAACCAAGAAGTTATGAGGGGCTGTGATGGTATTCATTCTCAGCTGTGGGATGTTGAGGTGTTCTTTTAGTGCCAGATAACACCAGGGAGCATTTTTATAGATGGTGTCACAAGCTTTGTTGTGGTGTCACGGAGGCTGTTACATACAGGTCGAGCCCACGTGATGTTATTAGTGTCTGACATTACCGTTCCACCAAAAATTTAGAATGACTGTGCAACAAAAAAAGGTAATTCCATGCCAAAATATTGTATGTGGTAGAACAATATAAATAAACCTTGCTATTATATAAAGTTTGCAGGAGCCTTTGGAAGATCTGATTTCCCAAAGTGATTGTGCTACGGAAATCACCTCTGTTTCGTTTTTCTTTTATCATGTAGCTAGTGTAATCCAGCATGGATTCTTAGAGTAGTCTACAAAGCATTTTTAAGACCTGATTTTGTTAGTTTCTTACCAAAAAAACAAGTAGTATCTAAGTTAATTCAAAAGGTTTCCTACTGCATAAACATATTCAAAAGTAAATGTTCATTCAGAACACCTTCCTAGACACATTTCCCTCCCCCCCCCCCAGTGCTTTAGCTGAGAAATGATACGTAATGCTAAATTGCTATATTGCCATGTCTTCACTCTTCCTCATAATGAATATATCTGAAAGTCAGACTACTAGTTTGTGCTGTGGATTCCATGCTGTGGAAAGAGTAATAAAAATTTCTTATTTCTTGGAAATGGCATGTATTATAATGGCATAAAGGGAATAGGGAATTGGAGTTTCTTCAGTGTACAATTAAACTCCAAACTTTGAGTTGAAAACACTTTTTTCCATTAGCTAGTTTTCCTGTATCTTCTGTATGTGGAGGGAATTATTCAGCACTACAAAGATAACCTTTTTCTTCTTCCCCTGAGAGAATGCTGATTGAGTGCAGTAAATCCACCACAAAGCCCATAATATCTGAAATAAACTTTACTCGCACCTGCCATCTTTTGTTCCAAATGCCATCTCTATTGAAGCACTTCTCTATATTCTGGATATAGCATCTCAACCAAGCTGAATTATTTCATCTGCCGTGAAGGGATTAAACATGTCAACAGTAATTATCTTTGCCTTATTCTCTGACAGTTGTTTTTCCTTAACTATGCTCAGAGGTTCATTATAACTTCCTCACTAAATCTCTTGCTGCATAAGTCTATCAAGGTGTCATTTGCTGGCGTAGTAAGTGCAGACACGTGTCCGCTCTTGCAAAGAGAGGATGGTCAGGGGGTTCTTACTCATAAATTCTAGCCCATGCTGTTCTAGTTCAAGTTCCAGCTGAGCTTATGCTCTGTTTGGATGCTTCTTAGGCTTCTGTTAAAAAGAATGTAACCTGTGAGAGGACTGAGATTTTTTGCAAAGTTTTGTGTTATTTGTAGAAAATACTTAGTGCTATAAATTCTAATGGGAGTCATGCTGTACTTTAACTATGAGAAATGATGGAGGTGAGGGAGGGAAGAAGAGAAAAGAGCAAGGAAGAATGACTAAATCGGTCTTAAAGTTTTATATACTTTTCAACAATAAACTACCATCCAGCAATGGTCTCTTAAGCCCCGTAATAGTTTGTAGACAAAATATTTCAAGTGTTATATTTAATTCTTATTGTTTAAAGTAGGTATAATTTCATGTTGCTATTAATCAACATCTTTGTCGCTAAAGTGACTGTGAAATGTCATTTACCAAAGCCTTATGATGAAGATTTTGATTAAAATATCACAGAAGGCAAGATAAATGGAAAATATGTCAAGTTTTAAGAGTGTTTTCAAAAAGATTAAAGCCATCTTTCACTTCCTTTGAAATTTTTTTATTAGAAAAGTATTTAGTCAAACATAAATT
Source organism: Anseranas semipalmata (assembly GCA_013399115.1). Lineage (NCBI taxonomy): Eukaryota > Metazoa > Chordata > Aves > Anseriformes > Anseranatidae > Anseranas > Anseranas semipalmata. The sequence goes on along the minus strand of VXAA01004442.1, from coordinate 172,723 downwards.
AACCTAGAACTGTATGAGAAATTTTAGTCTTTTATTGAAAGGAAACTTGAGTTTATTACATTTTCACTGTATTCCTGCTGAAAGACTAGCAATTAAAGCTAATAACTAGACAAATATGTTTAGGGTGCTCTCTGGGCATTATAATATTGCAGATGAGGTCATTGGAATAGATAGCACTATGCAGTACTGTATACCCATGCTCCAAGAAGGCACAGGGGATGACAAATACACATTGCTGCGTGCCTGTCAAAATGAAATCCAGTTTGTTTTGTTTGGCAGCCTCATCAGTTCTTCACAGAAGCAATAATTCTCTGAGGATATTTTCTTGTGAAGATACAAAGAGAAAAAGAAACTTAGATGCATTTGAATATTCATTTCTTAGCTATCTTGTTCTGTTTTGTTGTTAACCCCGCGGAGAATGCAGGGAAATGAGTGGTGCTCTAACAAAGCCTTTTTTCTTCTGAATAATCTGACATGGGGACATTTTGCATCCAGTGAAGATTATGATTAACTCGGGTTTTCACTGTGAATTCCCTCCTGGCGGTACTCCAACTCCTGTCCTGTCAGTCAGGTATACAGGATTCTGCAGAGTCTGCTCCTTTTTCCCCTGAAGGGACCGATATGGTGTTTAGCCACAATGGAGAGTTGTCCATTAAAATGTCAGGGGCCTGGAAAGACGCTCGGCATGCCGCACTCGTGAGATGAAGCATAATAGACTGTGAACAGTCATGTAGGCACCTTTTTCAAGGGCCGTTTATCCTGAAGGAAGCTTGCTGTGCATCCTCTCGAGTAAAGGACGCCTTTGCATTGTTAGGTTGAAAAAGGGAAGCCTTCTCTTTATAGCACGTTGTAGTGTGAAATGATGCTCAGCAGCGTGAGTGCACCTGGCAGGTCCAGCTCCTCCACGGCTGTGTGAAGGGCTGTCAGTGGGGTGGGACAGTCACCAGTTGTTTCTACACCTATTTGCTATTGTTATTTCTTGTCTGAATTCAGTAGCATCCAGAAGCGTCAGCTGAAATGAAGACTCTATTTTGGTATTCTGTTCACAACCGCAAAATACACAAGGAAGGTTTTCCAGTAATTAGGGTGCTTATTTGAAAACTCGGTTTAGATTTTCTAAAATTCTTGCTCAACTTAGTTGACTGTGGGCTTGAGGCACTGAATCACCTTGGCACTCAAATAGCTGCTTCTGGTTATGCCTGGTTTATTTTAAGTCTTGTGTGACGAGTATTATAGGTGGGGAACCACGGAGCCGAAGAGTGAGAAAGGAAAGACTATATACTAGCACATTCATCCGTGGGAAGGTATTCCTGGGGTCTGATGCTAACTCCAGTGAATATTTAACTCAAAATACATGTATATGTTCAGTGTAGGGTAAGAATGGCAGGTGCGTGCCCCTTTTCAATTGGAAGAGCTATTCTTCTCTGACCTAATGAAAGGTCAGTTGTGCTGAATGAGTGAAAGAGTTTCAGCTGAAGAACTGAGAATATTCTCCTAGTGGTTAAGGCCATGCTGGAGATAGGACAGGGAAGTTCAAGTCTCATTGTGTAGAGAACTTGAAGCATCTTAGCAGGGAGGATTTGTAGCTGCATCTTGTGGGAAAGAGCAGTTGTAACTACTTAATTCTAGAATATGGTGTAGACTAAAAAATTTTGAGGAGAAAATGGTGCTACTTAGCAAAATTACAGAGGCCAGAGAGGGGCCGAGATGAAGCTTCCCACCTCCACTCTTCACATGTGTTATAGGTGGAACTCGCTGCCTATGCCTGATCCTGTGCTGAGGAGGCATGCTGCTCAGTAAGCCTGAGATGATTAGAAGTGTTGCCTTAGGATTAGATCTTGCTTCTGTTGTCAGTTTAACAGTTAAGTCTCTGTTCCCTGTCTGTAAAATGAAAATAATAGCAATACATAGGAGTATCAGGAGAGTTAATATATTAAAGATTTTAAGTCACTCAACTACAGTGTCAATGTGGTTTGTGTACATTGTTCAATAACAAAAGGCAGCCTATGACCTGATAAGCAATTTAAATAAAGTAGAGGTACAGAAGGAATCTGTCTATACCTCTGTGAAGCAGCATGTTAGATTTGGAAAACAGAGCCACTTCATGCTACTTCTGCTTGCCCTGCAGCTAGTGATAACAAAAATTTGAGTGTATGTCCTCACTGCTTTTCATCAAACTTCTGAGATAATATGATAGGAGTACCAAAATAAACTTGATCTAATATCATTACAGCCTAAACCTGCACATCTGCCTTTAAAAGTATGTTGCAAATATACACTGTACAAAAGTACAATGCAGAGTGCAGATATTGAAAGACTCCTTTTCATCTGATTGCCAGTAGGATGTGAATATTAGATGTTACGGTGACAGCAAATATGACAACTTCTGTTCAAATCATGGGGGGAGAAACTATAATATTGTGGTTTCCGTTATAAAATGTATACGCTGTTATTTTTAATCTCAAGCCTTATCTTGCTACATGGTGTAGAACCTTGAACTTGCATGTTTAGAAGTAGCTTATGGTCATTAAATATTTTAATTATTTGATGAAACTGTTATCCGTGAATAGTAATGTCTGTTTTCTGCTGGCACATACAGTGCATTTAAATGGAAAGCAAAGGAAACAACACAGTGATCTGGGAAGAAAAGATTTTAAAGGAGCTTACATGTTCTGGTAAAGTGCCACAAGCTAATAAACGGTCATTTACTGTGTGTTCTCTATGATGAGAATACCAATCACAATCAGTAGCTATGCTAGTATACGATATTCACAAGACTATATGTGCTATTGAAAGTTAATAATTTGGGCCCTTTGTGTTTAATAGTCATGACTACAAGACGTCAATCAATGTGATCATATCCACAATCTTTTGGTCTTTGCTGACAATATATATGTTACTGAAAATAATTTCCTATATTAGAGTGAAAGAATTGGGGAAAAAAGGTTATTCGGTTTTAACATCTTTAAAAGATTGTCCTAGCAGTCTGTGGAAGGCTATGAAGTTAAACTGTCTTTTCCTTTTGTGCTATCGTTTTGATGTTTTTATTAATGGAAAATAGCATAGAAGAGATGTCTTTCCACGGGGACTGACGCAGTCTGATCAAGGCATGAACCTGAATACTGGTGAGTTCTGGAAATATCAGAAACAACGAGATTAAGTTGTGGCTTCTCAGTACCAGGCATATCGGCGCTAACCTGATTATAACTCACTCAAATCATTTAAGTTTTAAACCTGAATTTTTATCTAAGTTTCCCTAATTTAGGGTAAAATTTAAGGGTAAAAATTGATGTAAGCCTTTGATTTTGAGATGTGGACTTTCTCTTGGGAACAAGGCGTTCCAATGCAAAGCTCAGATCCATATCCAGCCTTCCTCAATGTCACAGAGCACTAGGCGCATATTTTTAACTCTAACTCGTATCCATAAGTATTTACAGAAACCATTGCAAAAGTTGCAGGAGCATGAAATGATTTGAAATAGTATGTTAAGTGCCTAGCTTTTCACTGACTCTTGTGTTTGTAGATGCAAGAATGTGCCCTGTATGCATAGCCTTTAGCCAGCATAACCATCAATTTTAGTCTATTCAAATTACTGTCTTCGCTTAAGAAATGTCAAAATGCAGGATGTTTTTTTTATCGGGGGGACCCACAAAGTTCAGACACATCTCTCCACTCTCTGAACCACCAGATTCAAGAAATGGAGGGAAAATTTGAAAAAGCAAGCACCACTACTGGTTTTGATTTCAACTCTCAACAGATGGATTTCATGTCCAAACATGATTAAAGAGACACTATCAGGTGAGTAAGGTTCAATATTTTTCCTTTTAAAATTACAGTATATACAAACTAACATCGAGAGACATGTTTTAAGCAAATTAAATACCTTAATCAAAACCAGGGTTATGTTTTGATTTGAATGGGAGATTTGGGTTGACTCAGAATGTGGGGTCAGGTTCATTCAATTACGAAAAGACAAAAGCTCCCGGTTCTGGGAATATTGTCACTGTCTTCAATAGAACAAAGATGTGGCTCACAAAGAAAACCGAGTCATATGATAGATGGGGTGTTAGCATGGAGAGCTACTGTTTATGTTGGAACAGGCACGATGAGAGCTTGTACGTACTGGAAAGTAAGCCTCTTTACAGTGACCTCAGTGGCAGCATGAGAGGTGCCCTAACTGGCCTTTATACATGGTGCAGATTGCTCTCAAAAAATTTGTTGTCCTTCACATAATTGCCTGAATGAGGCTCAGGAGGTACAAAGCCAATTCTCTGCTGCTGACATAGGGATTGTTTGCTGGGATGATTGGCAGTCTGGTGGGTTAGGGAGAAGCACGTTTCTCCAGTTGTTTGCAGAAAGTCCTGTTAAATCATTTATTTCTGTAATCAGTGAATCACAGATCAAGATAAACACTTGTGCAGAGTCAATAAACGTAATTTTTATTTTTATAATTAAATCTTAAGAGCCACCTGATTTTTGCATTGAATCAAGACTAATTTCAGCGGTAAACATCTGATATTTTATTGTAATGAAGAAGCTACGAATGAATAGAGCCACATTTTTGATTAATTAGAATTTTGTTGCCAAGGAATTAATCTGTTTTCTCTTCTCTGTGGAAAAAAAAAACTCTCTAAAATTAGTTTCTCAGCGGGGATAATTATAGGAAATGTTGACTGAACTCCAGCAGCACACGTTTCAACATTTCCTTGTTTTCATGGATTAAGAGGGTAAATGGGGGAAATAGATGACCGTTAAATAGTGAATATGACTATTATTCTTACTGAACATAGAATAAGAGAAAAGCCAGCCCTGGACCCAAAACTTCCTGGTCACTAGCTATTTCTGGCTGAAATAAGAGAGCGAGTTGAACTCTGACTATACTGCATGTACTGATGTAGAAATGGCTCCAGGGCTGAAGTCTGGACTAGTTAGCTGCTGCTATTACAGCTGAGGTGCTGCTGTAGAAATAAATACCTTATACGACTACACTTCCTTACACGATCTCCCATTTTCTTCCAAGGCAACGTGGGTCAGTGCTTGCTACGTTCCTCTTTCCTTTTCCTCCGATTTCTCCATGGTCTCCATGCCTACAGCATGTTGCACCCTCAACTCCAGCAGCTTCAGTGTACACCCCACAGTGACAACCCAAAGGAGCATATCACATATTCTTCCTCGTGCCTGACTAGAAACATAGGCACAAATGAACTTCTACCTTTGGCTAGTTTACTAACTGATCCTGTCCTGATTTTGCCCAAAATTTATCAATATCCAGCTTCCCTAACATTTGTAAGGCCAGAATGCTAATGAAATGAGACCAGCTAGAACTTCAGAGTAATGCTGAAAAAGACTTTGTTTTACCTTAAAATCTTATTACCAATTTTTGTTATAAAAGCGGGTAAGGGAAGAGTCCTTGAATTTAGAAAAAATACTGTCAGTTAGCAGGTGATGCTCATTGAGCTGACAAGCCAAAAAATGAGTTCCCTTTACAGAATTAAACTTTACTGAGTTACTTGTGATTTATAGATGTTAATCCATTTGCGCACATGGCAAGCTAATATGTAATTTCTGTGGGTATGAATAAATAGAGCAGCCACTTAGTATTTTGAAAGGATGCTTTCTGTCATCACTTGTGGCAGCAGGGGATGCATTTCATTTCTTCGAAGTTTAAAGGAAGAAATGTTTTTTCCTTAGCTGAGAAAAGCTACCGCTTACGTGATTTGTAATAAATGATGTCTCGGTTGCCATATTCCTGCTTCAATATGTCTCTTTAGGATGCAGAAAGCTATGTTCAAAATAATGATAACCAGGCAGCACTAGAAAATTTAAAAAGATACTGCCTCGGCATCAGAAGTGGGGATCCAAATGTCTCTGTTCAGGCTCATCAGTATTGGTAAGTGTTTTAGATGTAATTGAAACTTGCTGCTACTGTGTGTTTCTAGCAAAGTGTGAAATTGAGGAACCAGGAGACAATACCCAAATGCATGGATGCATGACTGCAGTTTGAGTGCTTTCCTTGTGGGTGACTGAAGCATTTTATTGTCTAGTTACCGCAGAGTAGAGAGTACAGAAATACTTTGGGATGAGAACACTTTTGGTCCTAAGCTTCACCTCTTCATTTTACTGTGTACATATTTTACATATTACCCGTGTAAGACTCATCAATGGTATAACAAGCAGTTAGGTCTTGTCGTTAGTGTAGTTGAAACTCTACTCATGTTTTTAAATTACTTTCTCTGGAAGGGATGTAGTGTAACTTCTTACATAGGTGATGACATATATGGATTAAAAACTCGACTACAATGATCTGGACTACTCACAAAGAAAATGTTTGTGGTTAAATAACCACAAACCTCCATTTAGCCTGGAGAAGAGGAGGCTCAGGGGCGACCTTATCGCTCTCTACAGGTACCTGAAAGGAGGCTGTAGCGAGGGGGGGATTGGTCTCTTCTCCCACATGTCCGGTGATAGGACGAGGGGGAATGGGCTAAAGTTGCGCCGGGGGAGGTTTAGGTTGGTTATTAGGAAAAATTTCTTTACTGAAAGGGTTGTGAGACATTGGAACAGGCTGCCCAGGGAAGTGGTCGAGTCACCATCCCTGGATGTATTTAAAAGACGTTTGGATGTAGAACTTAGCGACATGGCCTAGTGGAGGGCTTGCTAATGTTAGGTCATAGGTTGGACTAGGTGATCTTGAAGGTCGCTTCCAACTTAAAGGATTCTGTGATTCTGTAAATGAGGACTGGGCTGTTTTGTCCTCCGGTTCACACTAAACAGTCGCTGAAGACTTTCTCCCACATTGAAGGTTGTCTCCGGTATTAATCATCCCTCCAGTTGTAGGGAGAGGGCTGAAGAAGAGAGAGTGGGCTAACTTGTCCCTTCAAAAGACATGGAAAGTAGCATTAAATAAGCTTGCTCAATAATCAGAGTTCCTGTAAATGAGATACTAGTTCTTGTGCACTAGGTTCTTGAATACCGGATGGCAAATCTAGTAACTGTGGGAGAAGGTAATAGGTGGTTTTGTGTTAATAAGGTGCTTGTATAAAAGCTTGAAAAATGAAAATGTTTTCCTGAGTATGATTGTGTGCAGAGCATCTGCTAAGCAGGAAAATTGGCTTCAGCAGTTTGGATATCAATATGTGAGTAGAGGGAGAGAATGAAAAGAGGATGTAGCGTAGTGGAGTTGCATCTGATCTTCCAGTTCTTCAAGGTAGAAGACCCTGAGTAAGGCAACTTGACAAGAAGTCACCTGCAGTGGCAATTTATAGCTTGCTTATTTGAACAAGCAGACTATGGTATATTTTTATTTACAAATCTTTGTGTAAATCCAACTTGGTATCCCTGTAGAATTGGCATAGTTATTTTTCCCCGTCTGGTCAGCTACATTTGTCACATGAGCAGCGAACGAATGTTATTTAAATTAAGGTACCTCAATATATATATATATATAGTTTTATTGACAAATATATATATTTATCACTTGCATTGATACTTTTGTAAGAGAATAAAATATTGCACACGTGTTAGGAATTGCAGCCAGAGTCTTCTCACTTTAAGAGGAAGTCTTGAATACAGTGAATCCAAATCCAGATTACTTCTGCTCCTTCTCTGGAGAGCAAGTCAGTTCAAAATTTGGGTATTCCACTCAAATCCATAGTCTACCTTAAGTCTGAAACCTTGTAAATAAGCCAGTTATGAAGCAACCCAATCAGTATGCCAATCATTATTAGCATTTCATTCTTTAAACAGTGCTGCAAGCACCAGCGTGAATATTCTTCTAGGAGCTCTATTATGAAAGAATGCCAGATTGTGGATGGGGAGAACCTTTTGCATAAATCGTTTGCTTTTGCAATACTTCTATTTTCTGTTCGGTAAAATAGTTACGTAAAAGTACAATATTTTTCCTGGTATTAACAAAATTTGTAAAGCAAAGGAACTCTTTGACTCCAGACAGTTACATTTTATCTACCAGCCTTCAAAATACAAAAAAGGTATTGAAGCTTGAACCAGTATCCCTTCATGCTCGCTAACAAATCTGCTTCTTTTACATTTTTATCATAGATCTGGGCTTTAACCTTTCTGGTGTTAATTTCTGGTTCAAAAAAAAAATGAAGACTTTCAGTCGATTAGAGTGCTAAAGTATCATTTCATTTCACAGTCTATCTCCTTAAAAGGTTGTCACAGCAGTAGTAAACCAAAGATTAGTTAAATGCAGTGACAAAATTGTAATTTTGTTCTTAACATACCTATATATATATGAAAACAGGCAACAAAAGAAGATTGCCAGCCCACTGAAAATTCTTGCTCTGTTACATCTCCTTAACTGACACTTAGTGCTTGGATAATCATCAGAACATAGGAAAAAAGATTATAGCTTTACGTTAGTGACACTAGAGTTATGGCTGAAGAAGTGCTTTCATTCTAAGCCTTCATTTTCAGGCACTTAGAGCTTTCTGAATATATTACCCTTTGGGCTCCCATTACACACGCTTGCTTTCATCCCAAAGGTGGTTTGTGGCATTTTTGCTTAGGCTTTTTCTTTATTCTTTTATTAAAATTTTCTTGGCTATCTGTTTGGTACCTAAATATGTGGAAAAGTGTCTTCATTATTTCATCAATAGTTTAGATTTTTTCTGTACCTTGATATCAGTGCTTCTGCAAAACATCTACCTGTGGTACAGTAGAGAAAATTTCTGTTATAGATAACTATTGAAAGTTCTTAAAACCCACCTGCTCTTTTCTGGTTTTTACTTCTTGAAATAACCTCTTAAAAAAGAATCCTATAGTATCATATCATGGTTTAAAAAAAAAAAGTGTAAATGTTTACTAACTTATTCATGAAATTGCCATGTGTGAACAGTGGCTATGCATATCTGAGAAATAATAATAGATGATTTCTGATGGTTTAGAACATGTATCTAATGACTCCACTCTCCTTTACGATGTGGTGGGGAAAAAAAGCCTCTGTTTCACCAAGAAACATCATAAATAAAAGCTAGAGTTCATCTACAGCTTCAGTTTTGCTAATGAAATCCCCTTTGTTTATGCACAGTTTAGATTACCAGACAATGTGGGAAAATGATGAGGAACAGGGAAGGTCAAATCCACTGCTACAGATTTCCAATGGAGCTCCTAACTGTCAGCCCACAACAATAAAAATTTCAGTCTCTTGCCTTTCAGTGTAAATGGATTAACTCAAAAGATGAATTAACATTGAGGGTTTTGTATTTCAGTGAGAAACTACCGTGTGCATGTGCACAAGCACAAAAGGAATGGAAGATCAGCAAAAAGAACCAAAGATCATTAAAAACAGACAAAACCCAAATCCTGAGCGGTAACTTTCTCTAACATGACCGTGTGTCTGGTCTACAGTCATTCTTAAGTTATTTAAGATGGTGAATGTTGTTTATTTGAGTGCATAGGCTCATTACTACGTTCTTTAATCACCATTAGGTAGAAGTTCAACAATATATCAATATTGCCCATTTTAATTCTGGAAAAAAAAAAGGTTTTAGTAGAGAAAAAGCACCTGTAGAAAGCAAATAGTATTGGCATTATCTGTGTCCCTAGGGCCAACTTTGCCACAGTGCTTGACCCAGATGGTAGTGGTAGTAGCATCTTGAAGTAATGTACACAAAATGTATCCCAACATGGTCATCCTCACCCTCAGGTTCCTATGAAGCCATAATTTTACAGTGGAAGTGGTCCTGGCAATGCTGGCTGATAACGGTCTCATCAGGACTGGGAATACATTTTTCTTTTAGCTTTTTTTAAAAACACACAAAGATCTCAGAATTCCTATGTCAAAGACAGTGACCTTTTACTGAAAAGATACATCCTCAGGTGAAGAACGTAAACTGATAAGTTCACAGAAATACTATCTTGGTTTTCAAAGCTACCATAGGGCATTATAAGGAGACACAGGTCAGGGAAAATCCATAGCTATGTAGCACTGTAGGCTGTGAGCAAAAATTCTGCAGTCATAAGTGTAAGAAAGCCAGCTGACTGCTGTTAAAAATGTCTGTTTTGGAAAGAGGGTTAGTTACGGCAGAGATGGCATAAAAGCGATGGCCTTGAAAATACGTATCTTTTAAAGAAATGTTAGGTATGAGATTAAAGTGTAGTTTCATCCTTTCTCTTCCTTCATCTCCATCTTCTTTTCCCTCTTCCCTCCTTCGAATCTCTCACAAGAGCTTGGTCAACAGCATTTTCTTGCTTCATTGGTTTTAAAAAGGAATTGCTGCTCCCTGCTGTTAGATTATTTCCAGGAGACTGTCTCAGGTCAATAGTCATAACATTCTTTGCTCAACTCTTTCCCTAACCCAGACCAAAAAAAAAAAAAAAAAAGACAAAAAAAAAAATCAGGAAGTGGGAAGAGAAACATGTTTTTATTTACATGATTGATCTAGAGTATTTTTGGTAAGGAACCTTCTTTTTCTTTAAAAGTACCTGGTCTCCTCATGCAATTCCTGTAAAGAATTTTCTCTTACAAGGTGCAAGCAGTAGTGGCTGGGTTTCAGGTGAAAATGCAGAAAAATAGAGGGATATTTTATTGATACTAACTTTACTACAGTATTTGAAAAAAGATTACTTGCTCCAAGAATTCTACAAGATATTGAATGTAAAGACAGTAGCCAAAATAAACACGATCCAGTTGTGGTTAATTTGGATATCAGTTACTTAATCTTTAGATCTCGTTTCTACCCTCCTTCAGCTTTATTTTAACAGTTTATAAAAAGGCAGACAGGTGTTCACCTGAGGTGCACATTTCTACTGAGCTGGTGCCTCCTTTGGTGCAGCAGCCAGGCATTGCAGAGCAGCAGGGCTGGCTCATCCTACTTTTCCCTGAGCTAGTTCAGCTGTTGTGGTAAAACAAAGCTACTAGGTGAGGATTTTGCAGTTGTAGTTCATCTGCAGCTGTTACCTGTCTGAAAATTAGAATGATCTATTTAGAAGTGTCAGGTTAGCACTGCCAATATGAAATAAATTTATCAGGTTTCTTTTGCACTCCAATAAATTTTGGGTAATGTTAGGATGGATTTCAGTTCTCTAACTGCTTGAACTGGTAAGATTAGCATGGGTGTGGAGACTTGCAAACAAAGGTAGACAGTTCCTGTCAACTGCAATGAAAATTTGTTTGTGTGGTGTTTAAATAGGACAATGTGTGATAATTAGCAATTGGTAGTGATTTTACAGTATGCAAAATGGGGGAGAGCAATAAGGGCTGATTTGACAACAGGAGAAGTGAGCAAGAAGACAAGCAAGCCTGTCTTGGGAATAAACAGGTTTCCTTTATTCACAGAATCACAGGACCATTTAGGTTGGAAAAGACCTCCAAGATCATCCAGTTCAACCTATAACCTAACACTACCAAGTCCTCCACTAAACCATATGACTAAGCTTTACATCTAAACGTCTTTTAAATACCTCCTGGGATGGTGACTCAACCACTTCCCTGGGCAGCCTGTTCCAATGTCTCACAACCCTTTCAGTAAAGAAATTTTTCCTAATAACCAACCTAAACCTCCCCCGGCGCAACTTTAGCCCATTCCCCCTCGTCCTATCACCGGACATGTGGGAGAAGAGACCAATCCCCCCCTCGCTACAGCCTCCTTTCAGGTACCTGTAGAGAGCGATAAGGTCGCCCCTGAGCCTCCTCTTCTCCAGGCTAAACAACCCCAGCTCCCTCAGCCGCTCCTCGTAGGACTTGTTCTCCAGACCCCTCACCAGCTTCGTTGCCCTTCTTTGGACCCGTTCCAGCACCTCGATGTCCTTCCTATAGTGAGGGGCCCAAAACTGAACGCAGGACTCAAGGTGAGGCCTCACCAAGAGCTGAGTACAAGGGGACAATCACTTCCCTAGTCCTGCTGGCCACACTGTTCCTGATACAAGCCAGGATGCTGTTGGCCTTCTTGGCCACCTGAGCACACTGCTGGCTCGTATTCAGCCGACTATCAACCGGTACTCCCAGGTCCTTCTCTGCCAGGCAGCTTCCCAGCCACTCATCCCCCAGCCAGTAGCGCTGCTTGGGGTGGTTGTGCCCCAAGTGCAGGACCCGGCACTTGGCCTTGTTGAACTTCATACAGTTGGCCTCGGCCCACCAGTCCAGCCTATCCAGATCTTCCTGCAGAGCCTTCCTACCCTCGAGCAAGTTAGTTCAAGTTTTTACTTGTATTTTGGAGCTGAAAAAATCAGGTTCTGTTGATGATGAGCTGTTAGTGCATAAGCATCTGTGATTCAAAAGGCGTTTAAAAAAAAACACATTATTTTTGCTGGGACAGTCCTTATTTTAAAGTTGGTGGCACTTTTGCTGTTGAAGTATATTAGAGCTTGCTCAAATCTGACAAGTAAGGATAAATGTACTGAATAGTTGTCTTATCCATATATCGAGAAAATGTCTAAACCATTAAGCTATGGAGAATGACCAAGTGTATGTGACTCTTTCTGGCCTGATAACAGACAGCATAAAGAGTACAGGAGTTTGGGCTATAGATGATGAAGCTTCGAGTGTTGCTTCAAACCAGCAAGAACGGAAATCCTTTAGGTGTGGGTCTTTTGCAACACCCTACTGATGGCTAATCAAGGGTATTTCACAGAATCATGGAGTAGCTAAGGTTGGAAAGCACCTGTGGAGATCTCGTAGTTGAACCCTCTGCTCAACCGGGGTCAGCTACAGCAAGTCGTCCAGGATTGTGTCCAAGGATGGAGACTACACAACCTCTCTCAGCAACATACTCCAGTATTTATCACCCTTAAACTAAAAAGACTTTCAAAATATTTAAACAATTTATTGTACTTCAACTTGTGTCCGTTTCTTCTTGTCCTTTCACAGGGCGCCACCAAGAAGAGTCTTGCTTTTTCTTCTCCCCTCACGCAATGGGAATTCGTACACATTTTCACCAATTTTAATACAAACAGATGACAAAATCATGTGAAATGCGTAGGTGCCTATGCTTGGCCATCTGTTTATCTTCAGAGGAAGATTTGTGAGTATTCGTTTACTCTCTTGCCTCGTGCAAGAACTAGAGGGCTTCACCTGTCTTAGGCTATGAGCCACAAACTGCTGGAAGCAGGGAATGTACAATAGACAAACATAACTGTGCTTGGCTTGTTCTTACGTCTTTTCACAGCCTTTGGTTGTTGAGCACTGTTATATGATATTGAACAAAACAGACTCTTGGCATGACTTGGTATATCTGTTTTTACTTTTTAAGACATTGGGATAGTTTTAGGGGGACAGATGCTGCTGGCTTTGCTATAATACTGTTATTCCTGGTTAGTCTCCACAGTGATTTTGATTTTGGAGTTGGGCATTTTCTCAGCTTGCCATACTTTCTGAAGAGGCAGAGAGATGTAGCAGCACAAAGTGAAGGAGAGGATGGCCTTCCAGTGATGCTCTTCATTTGAAACAAGCAGTTGCTGGCCAAAGCAACTGAGGACCTCTTATAGTTGAACACTTGGAACAATGCCCTCCTGTAGTGTAAAAAAAAAAAGCTTACAGATGTTTATCGTGAAGCTTGATTACCATAATTGTAAATAAAGGGTAACATCCGTGCATTATAATTTAGGTCTTGTTTGCTCTTTACAGTGAGTGTGAAATGAGCTTCCACTTGTTAAATTCAGGTTTTCTTGATTGATGTGAACCTATTTTCTCTGTAAGCAGATACTTCTCAGTTTCTAGTTCTGTTCAGAGTATGAATAATCAATTAAAAAAAAAAAAACTTGAAAAAAAAATTAAAATTGCAAAGAGTTTAATTTCCTAATGCCCCAGGACAGCAAGAACTTCTGAGCTAGGAAATTACATGCCCTTAACACGATTGTTGACTCTTCTGTTGAGTGAAAGCTGAACATCGCAAGATCTCTCATTAAATGATCACAGCACAAATTCTTCCTAGAAGATAGAAGGCACTTTCTCTTTGGGTTCTGCTTATGACTTTTTTACATCTTGGAGAACTGAAAATAATGCTTGAGAGGAGAAGTGTATCTGTGACCAATGGAAACATAAAAGGGGAAGAAAAGTTGCCAGGCTTCATAGAATACCTGCTCACCTCCTCAAATTCCATGTCCCCACGCATCAAAGGCTTTGCATGCTTTCTGAAAGATACTGTTTTTATCATTGCTTAGGATTTCACATCCTTTGGGACAAATTCTGCTAGCTATCACGAGAATTATTTATATATGAAACTTATCAGGTTAGCAAAGGCAGAGGAATTTGGGCATTAAAGGTGCATTTTAATGTATTGTATACTGTGCATTTTCCTTGCTTCCCTTCCAGTGAAGACTCCTTCCTGCCAAGACTCCTTGCTCGTGCTGTGGTCTGTGTTTTCAGAAGGCTGGGTTTGATTCTGAGCAGGTGAACATTTCTCTAACTCCACCGGTCTTGTTTAAGTGATTTCAGATTTTCATCAAAGTATACTCTGACCAGGCTCATCTACCTCTTATTGACTAGGCCAAAATAGTTAACAATTTTCAGTCATTGTGATGAAGATTTGAGAATAAGCAGGGATTTTGCTTTTTTGTTATGGTATTGTAATGGTGGGAAACTTAAGTCAGGAGCCTTTTTAGTCCTTCTCTGCCTGTTTGGATTCATGGCTCAATTGAGGAGGATGTCAAGCATCCTAGTTTGCAAATCAAAATGTGTATCAATAGCATCAAAATAAGTAACAGAATTCCAGATGAAGGTACGGTCCTAAACTCTGTAATTTGTAAAGCAAATCCATTTCAACACAAATGTATTTTGTAAAATCTGTTGCTTCTGTAAATTTAACATGTTCAAAACAACCTGTTTTTTGCAATCTGATCTATTCCTTGTCTATTTCTGCTACTGTCATTGTATCCAAACAGATTTTGTCTGTATGTAAGCAGTTGTAAACATTTCTTAACAATTTTTGGCAGTATGGTAAATTGCCCTGAAGGTGCATAGGATATAAATAGAGGAAAATAGCAGATTTTCCATATGGCCAAAGTGCTATATGAAATTGTAGGAATGCTCTTTCCCACTTTTATCCATTAATCTCTTTGAATTCCAATCTTTCAATCATTACCTTTTCTCTCAGGACTGCTGTGAGGCTTAGTTCATTAATGTCTGTAGAGTGCTTTGAAATCCTTAGATGAAAGGGATTATAGAAGTGCAAAATATTAATATTAAAGTAAAAATGTGAACCCACAACTGCTCTCCTTCTGTCCCTTAGCTCACCTGTTCCATGATCTTTCTAACGATATAAACTTATCTTAGGATCGAGGCAAACACTTTTTGCTTTAACGTACAGATAACATAAGGCTTTAAATGCCTATTTTTTAAAGACTTTTTCATATTAACATAGTTAATGTAAAAACTTCTTAGCAATGTTTTTAATCTTTTCACAGTCTCCCTGCTTCCCCAATTAAAATGTGGTCCTGGTTAAATCCAGCTGAATCTTCTTGGACTGCATCGGTGTTGAGAGATTCATACTGTTCTCCATAGGCTTATATTAGGAAGACAGAAGTTCCTCTATCAGATTTATGTAATTTCAGACTGTGAAATAACTGGCATAACAATCTTTTCAAAATGTGTGATTTGTTTTCTGGATGGGAACCACTTTCCTAACAGCTGTGTTAGTTTCTGTAAAGTATGTTCTCTGTTTTTATATGATCATAGGCTAATTCAGGTTAGAATGACCTCAGATCTCTGGTACTACCCTCTGCTCAAGGCAAGGTCAGGTATGAGATCAGATGAGGTTTCTCAGGGCTTTATCCAGTCGGAGATGTTCTTATCCTACCAGCTTCTGTCTGGAGCCACTAGATCATCCATGAACTCAGCTGCTTCTGTTTCCATTACAATCTAAAACCTGCAGAAGCCTCTAGTAATTTTTAGCGAAATTAATAACCCAGAATCCAATGCCCCGGAATAATCTTTACAAAAACTGATGCAGATGTTACTATTGGGACACAAGGAATTTTTTTATCTGAATTTCTTTCTGTAACCAAAAGATTGTCCAGGGACCTTTCCAGTAACTTCTTTTTCCCTGTGAAGAAAATCAGGGAGAAGGTGCAAACTATTAACGAGCCTGTGGGAAATAAGCCAACAGCCTTTTGAAGACATTGGAATACTGCATATTTAAGGACAGAGTTAGGGTAAAGAAATAAGGGCTGCCTTCTCAGCTTCTTGTTTTGGATACTGAAAGTCCTCCTCTCCTAGGCTGCCAAGATAAGAATTTCCCTCTAACCTGTAGCCATTAATTAAAATCTGTAGAAAGTTGTTTTTCTCAGGCATTCACGATTGCCCTCTTAACCCATACCAGGCATCCCCATACTGGCTTTCACTGTCCCCAAGAGAAAAGGATCGGTTTCCTGTCTTCTGAGCCAGCGTGAAAAGACTGACCTTCTGCAGAAGGTTTCAGTTTTCTCTCCAGTGCTAGTCTTACGGCTGCCAGCTGGGTAATGCTTTGTGTTATTGCAATCTTCATTGACAAGTAGAATGGAGAACGCTATCAGTGCAGACCCCCACATTGCCACCGAGCCTGTATTCAAAGCTCAGTTAAAGCACCCATGATGACCAGATTCCAGTCGTCCAAAGCAGAGCAGCTAGTCACGTTTTTAAAAAGATATTGCAGCACCTCTCATCATTCCATTGGAGTTGATATGAACCTTTCCAACCACAGCCAATTTATTTCAGAATAATTCCTGCCTACTGCTGTTGTGCCATTATCCTGCTCTTCCAGTTAAGCCATTTAATGTCCGTAGAAAACTCGAGCAACCTGGTTATTATGCAGACAGAGCAGATATCTACAAGCCAATTGTGGAGAGTAGCTAGTTTGAGTCTGTATTCAAATATTCAAGCGTATGTTTATTCAGATTTCTCTTTAAAGTTCAGTCTCCGAAAGCTTCTCCTATATTACATATGCATGGTGTTGATATAATCTGGAGTTCTGAGTTGATTGTAATATTGCTACTAGATATTAGACTAGAGTTGTTTTAACACCACTTTTTCCTCAAAGGAAAGTTAATCATTTACTAAACTAGAATGCTAGCATGAATGATTGTGTTGTTACGAATATGTTGATTTGTTTAAAATTTTCAGCCTTCTAGGTCCCTTTTGAAAACAAGCTTAGCCAACCAAACTTAACAAGCTTTTACTTGAGTGTGTGTAAATGTTAAATAAACAAAATATTTTTGCTGCTTATGCTTGCAGTATTCAGCTTCATTAAACATGTTTGTATGCCGTCTGTAACCTTTTGCAGTGTAACAGGCTGAATGACTAACTTGTAAGACAGATTCAGTTCAGATAAAAGAAGACATGGAAAATGTGCTTTGGACAAGTTATTTGCGTGTCAGTCTCCCTAGACGCTCTCAGGGTGCCCCGTTCAAGCAAAATAAAAATTTACGTCTCGCAAACCATGAGGTGTGTACCAGGCCAGGCTGGCTTCTTGTAGATGGACTTAAGCTGGCTGGTTTCCCTTGCCAGGGAATAACGATGAATAAGCGTTTTGCACTGTGAAGTTGTCCACGGTTAATGGTGCCCCTACTGCTGAGTGCGAATCCTCCGGTCACAACGCAGTCGTGGGCCGAGGCTGGCGTGGTGTGAGGTTTGTGCGTCCCACTTCCTTTTGACAGCCCGAGAGAGGGTTTGTTTCCAATTAGGCGGCTGAGCCAGGCCTCAGAGGCCAGGGACATAGTAACAGCAGAGAGAATTTTAAGAATGCCACCACATCTGGCAGATGTTCAGGGAAGACCCTGGGAACGCAGACAAACAACTGATGTCTGCTCTTAGCCTCACCTGCCAAAGTAAGGATTAAACAAGTGTGAGCAAATTGCATCTTCTCACCTCTGTTTTATTCTAAAGCACATTGGCTGATACCAAGATTTTAAAGCCCTTATGCACAGTAACTACTTGCTTATTCTGAGAATAATGCCATCGATATTGATGGAATTGCGGCGTAGCAAGATGCCACTTACTAGGAAATTCTGATATCCTGAAGGACCGTATGTGCTGGTTAAAGGAGTGAGCAGGTTGCTTCGGCAGCATGGGAGTCGTGGTACATCTTGGGACAACAGCTCACAAAAATCCTAATAAATCCTTGCAAAGGTTTTTTTATTGCAATAATGAGTGACCACAAAAAATGCTTACTGTCCATGGATACAAGCCATGGATGAAGCTACTTTGAGGAGATGTGTGTTGTAGCCATGGAAGTAAAGTGACGACTCTGAGAATGAAAGAAATGCTGGCTAGCAGTGCAGTAGTTGATCAAGAGGGCTGCCTTAAACTATTTACAATGTAAATACAAAGCAATGTGAAACATTTTCAGTTCAGAAAAACTGCTGTAGAGACATGGTTTTACACTGTTTTGCCATCTAAGCATCTGTCCTTGTGAGCCTTGAGTGAGGAATCTACAGAAGTACTTCTTCCCAAAGAGGTAGGGGTACCCAACGTCTAATGAGTGTAGGGTGGCCGTAATTCTTAGAGAACAGCTAGCTGTCCCTTCTCTTTCAAAACTGCTGTTTAAATTTAACATTGGAACTTTCTTTTTAGTCTGATGGTCTTCGGATCACAGAAGAATTAAATTGGCGAAGCAACTTCTGAGATGTTAGATACCTGTCTTGCTCCATTGTTCAAATGAGCAGTTGGCTTCATTTTGTGTAAAGAAATCTTTAACACTTAAAAAACACCCCGTAAAAGAAAAGAATACAGCAAAAAATGACAGCATCTGGCTGTCACTGAGGAAACCTATTACCTATCTAAAGAGTTAATCTGTCAAAGACTGATCCTAATAATATTGGATTTCATAGAGGTAAATAGATTCTCAAGATGCATTCTATCCCCAAAAGCAACAACTCTTCTTCATGTACATGCATTATACAATACTATTTTAAAAATGCAAAATAAGACATTTTTAGGAATTCATTGCTGTAAGTCATAACTTATGAACGTTCAATTTGATTAGCTATAGCTAAAAGGTATGTAACAGAGCCTGAAAAATTAATGAAAGCCTTGCTATTTTAAACATCCGTGTTTTTCTGCTCTCTAAACAGCTCTACCATTGCAGCCATCGGTTTCATAACAGTGTTTTACCAGACCCCGAAGCAGACACACAGACAACTGAACGCAAGATTGTCCTGAAAAGTCTGTGAAAACACCTCAGGAAATGTTGACTCTTACAGTCTAAGGATCAAAGCTGAATTATCTAAAGTTAAATTATTCAAATTCCTTAGATGATGAATTGCATGTAGCTGTTTATGAATGTTTTGTTTTCTAATTATGAAACTTATTTTTCACTTACTCTAAAATGCTAGTTTCTTAACTGTATGAATAATATTCAGTATTTTTAGGCATCTTTTACTGTTTTATAACTGAACTTTCAGTGACATTTTGTAGTGTCAGAAAAGGCACTTACAAAGGAAGCCTCATATTTTCAAACATTTATGGTGAACAGTGCAATTATGGCATTGCAGCTTTCGCATCATTAGCGTTGTATTGCCGTGGCAATTAAAATGCGTTGGGCCAGATCCTGCTGTGCTTGCTGAGACCACAACCCCAAAGCATGGTCAGTATTGGCTAGCTCTTAATTATTGTGGACTTTGAACATGGAAGTTTCAGCAAAGACCAAGGGCTTATTTTGTTACAATTTATATGGAATTTGTGGTAAAAGAATTATAGAATTTATATAGAATTTGTGGATTTATGGCATTTATAGTGCAAATCCCCGCAATAGGCATTTGGATTATCCTGTGGGGACCCAGCGTTCTTCACCAGTAACCAGTGTGGGCTTAGGAGACAAACCTGGCAGACCGAGGAGTCCCACGTCCCAGGCTGGCACTCCTGGCACAGCATCATTTCATTTCTGTGAACGTACTAAATGGCTTTTTAATGGGAACTGGGATTTGAATGGCATTCTGTCTAAACTAAAGGTGTGCATTTAAAATGTTTTGTTACTGATTTTTCCGGGACAATGATTGTTACCTGTTGTTCTGTAAGGATTCTTAAATAAGGAAATTATTACCGTGTTAATGGCCAATGAAGTCACGAAATTGCTCTGTGTTTCAGTTCTCATCCCTGATATGAGAGCTTGGGCTTTGATCATTATCTTTTTAGAGTCCAAGTCTGTAATTTAACACGATTACTTTCACCTGTCTAGCAGGCTGGAACACATCAAGAGGGTAATAACTAACAAGAGGGGGAACAGTCTGTGGTTAAGATGCTGATGTTAGTTTGGAGACCTGATTTTGGCAAATTCCTTTCATCAGTTCTGTGCCAAAGCTTCCTGC
The DNA here is from genome assembly GCA_013399115.1 of Anseranas semipalmata. Classification (NCBI taxonomy): domain Eukaryota; kingdom Metazoa; phylum Chordata; class Aves; order Anseriformes; family Anseranatidae; genus Anseranas; species Anseranas semipalmata. Next base: position 152,485 of record VXAA01004442.1, on the reverse strand, counting down.
TTCTAAAATAGAGTAAAATGTGTTGGTTTTTTTTCCTCATCTTTTGTCTGTCTCGATCATAAGCATTGGTGAGGGTACGTACGTGCAACATCTTGTGTGTTAGTGCTTCTTGGAACAGCCACAACATTTAATCAATAAAAACATGCCTTGTGCTCCTTTGATTCATAAAACGCTGAATGTCTTACTAATCTAGCCAGAGAGAAACACGGATTCGCAGGCGACCTTTAACTGCAGAGCGCAGAGGATCACCGTGCTTGCTTTTCAGTTGAGGAGTACGAAACCAGCAACGCAAATTTTCAGGCTCTTGGCATGCAAATTAACGGAAGAGGCAGTGGTACACCTGTCTTATCAAAGCTCAGCACATCACACGTGCAGAGGGAAAAAATAAAGGAGGTTGCACTTCTGGGGTTCTCTGCAGTCAAGGATTCTTTCAAAGAGAAAATCCATCACTTTGAAGAATTCACAGAAAACCTCTGCAGCAACCAAAGCTGCAGGCAAGCAAGTGAAAGGCGAAATAAAACTGCTGAGGAGAATAAATAAGGGCCTTTACGGCAGCGCCGTCGAACTGAAATTTTCCTTTATCGCGGCG
>VXAA01004442.1:116707-150858 GCA_013399115.1 Anseranas semipalmata | reverse complement strand
GGCCGGATCCGGCCTCCCCTTGGGCGCGCAGCTCGGGTGCCCGTCCTTCGGTGATGGATCAAGGGGCTGGTTATTAGGATGGTTTGTTATTTTAATTTGGTCGTTGTTTGGTAATATGGAGAATTGAGGTTTGGATTTTTGGGTGTTTGTTGTAAGATCAGAGCTCGTGTCGACAACAGGCAGCTAAATCTGCGCTCTTCTGCCATGATCAGCTAAAGCCCCTAAAAGTGGTTTAATACTTGGGCTTTTTAGATATGGAATCTGCTTTAATAAAAGTGCTCTCTCTGGTGCCTGCATACGGCAGCCTGCTGATACTGATCCTGCCTTCTTGGGCAGTGATTTGTCTGTGTTGCAGTAAACTTGTGGTGCTCAGTGCAGGAAGAACAGTGTTGTAAGGTGGCTGGGTCATGAACCCGTGGCTTCAGGTGTTGGATTTTTTTTCTGAAGCAATCGCAGAACCTGTTCGTTCACGTGTTCTTGTTCCTAGGGCTTTGGGAGAGAGCACACAAAGGGCTTGTAAGCTGTGGGAGAAGATGCCTGGGTAAGAGGCCACAGCACGATGATGCATTTGGCCTTAGATGCAGAGCTGAGATCCCGGAAGGCTGGGGTTTGAGCCGCTGCTTCCAGGCATCAGTCCGTGGCAGCTTTGGCAGTGATGCATGGGGCTGTCGTTCTCAGGTGTTTTTGTAAAAGAAGCCCCGAAGGCAAAGTGAGGCGTTAAACGGGCATCAAAGCGTTTGGAGAGTCTTGGATGGTGAGCGTGCTTTGTACAGAGCGCAGAATTATTGTATCAGTCCTGACTCGCGGCTCCTGGTGGCGGGCAAAGAATATCAGTAGCTACGTGTTCTTTCAAGCTGGTAAAAAAACATTTTTTTTTTCCCCCCTTTTTAGGTGTTTGTTTGAATGCATAGAAGAAGATGATGACAAGCGTGCATGGATGAATTTGCGTAATTAACACCTGCTAGATTTGCGAAAGGCAATTATCGCTGTGAAGTGTTTACATTGATTTATGGGAAGAAGGTGGCCCAAGAGAGGGATGCTGATAATCTCAACGCAGTGGATTAAATGCACATTTACACCTTTATTGACATATAAATTATCCATGCCAGCAATGCACTGAAAAGGCTGCTGATGGAGCAATAATGTGGCACAAAGTACTGGGTTTGGATTCAGCTCTGTCATCCTTCTGTAAGGCATGGAAATGGAATCCTGCATCTGAGCTAAAATAGAGTATTAGAGGCTCACAGAGTGGCTGCTTGTTCAGATAACGAGCAGCAATGGCATACAAGAACTAAGAAGGATGATAAACATGGACGAGGTCTGAAGGAATTCTCCTGCTATTTTTTAGACTTCTGTTGTTGTTCATGCTATGGATTTTTAGGGAAAGCTGAAGGAGGCCGGAGGAGTATTTGTAGCTGGGAAATGGAACCTGGCTCTGAATCCAGCCAACATCAGAAAAGAAAGCCCGTGACACATGGACTGGAAGATCAAAAAAGGGTAAGTGACAAAAGGCGGAAGGCCTCTCTGCTTAAATTGTTGGATGAGGTACAGGTGGCAGAAGAGCTCCTTACAACTCTTCTATCAATTGCAATTACTGCTCACTATGCTTAGCCTGCTGCAGATCTCTTCTCCTCATTATATATTTAAAAAAAAAAATTGTTGTCTTTCTGTTCAGATATGTTGCAATGTACAGAGCAAAGAGCTGAGAGAAATGAGAATTGTAATGAGTAAAATATGGGAAGTATCTCCAGGGTGCTGGATAGTTGATGACCAACTATCAGTGTCAGTGAGGTATATTGCCTCTTACTAAGTCTGGTTAGACTATTGATTTATTGTAGCTTTAACTCTTACTGGTATCACTAGAGAGACTAAAAAATTGCTTTCTTGGGATTTGGCCAGTAAGTCTGCTGGAAATGTGGCATACTCGTCAGTGTTCTCATTGTCCTGGTGATAATGTTATCATTTCTGTGTGGTTTCCAGACGTGACTGACTCGAAACAACACAAAATGCACAGTGGAACATACTTAATGTCAGCTGACAGATCCTATTTTGCACAAGCGCTTTGTGGAAGCCTTGAGTGTCAAGGTGGTATTGTATTATTTAATGATAATTGATTGGCTATGTGTATTAAGTTGACCTAAATGAAGTTGCCATCTCAGGAAAAACTGTAGCGTGTGATCAGCTGGGGCTTTAAAGTTGTTTTCTTGGCACCAAACTGTAATGCTTTACATACTTCTACTCTATATATGATTTGTATTGTTTTCCATGCAGGTTTGATTGTTGATTTAAAACAATAACAAACAAACAAAAAAACCAACACTGCGTTTGGCTTTGTGTGAAGAGCTCCCTTTTCCTGTAGTTTTCACATGTGATTTGCATTTCATTTGAAATGAGTTGGGGGGGGAAAAAATCAGCTATTATTTTGCTGTTCAACAATGCTGTCTAATTTTGGAGAGGGGGAGGCATGTGTCACAACTTCATCAAGTCTGCTGAAGAATAAAAGGGGATCCTCTGTCACCCCAGTAGAAATCAAAGCAGCTTGGAAAACTTTCAGAAATCAGATAAAACATAACTGTTTCTTTAGAAAAATGACATTTAGGGAATACTTATTTGGGCAACCAACAAGAAGTCCAAAATGGATTGTAATTGCACCAAGCACGATCTGTTAACTGATAAGCTGACGAGGTCTTCCTTCTGCTTTTTCATGGCAGCATTTTGGGGCTGAGGAAAATCAATAAGGACAGAAATAAAATGCTTCTGTAGACTTTATTTCTGAAGGCCGCTCATATTTTATTTTTTTTCCTCCTTAAACATACAGTAGCATACTGTAAATTGTGTAGATGGGAAAAACCGTTTGGGACGCGAGACACCAAAGTATACTATAACTGTTCTGACGCACCAGAATGAATATGCAATGATGTCTGCCTCTCCTTGCTGATGGGTATAGAAGCCTACGTCTCCCATCTGCTCCTGGCTCTGGGTATTTGGTGCACATGTAGTATGGGGTCTCTGAAAGTATAATATAACCCCAAGTGAGGCTCGGTGGCAGCTGGGATAACATCAATTGGTCATGCTTTGCTGACATTCATTTTAACTTGAACTCTAGCCGTCATGGAGATTATTAAATTTATAATGATATATGTAAGATCCATTTTAATGACTCTTCATGCTTGGGTGATCTCTCTCACTTCTGTTTGCAAAACAAGTCTTAATAGAGTATTACATTTCATTTCCTATTGAATTTTCCAGGGAAAGTTTACTAAAGAGAGCTTCGCTTAGACTTGTGTTTACTGGAAAAAATAAGTTTGGAATAAAAATGTTGACACGGCTCAGTTGTTGTGGAGTTGAATAATAATATAAACTTAACTGTTCTTGAGCTTAAAATTCTTTGATTTCTTACTGGAAAAAGTGTGTATGTGATCCAGGGCCGTTAGAATGAATCATCGGTAGACACTACTGTTACTGAAAAATGAGAGTAGTACCGGAAGAAATGAGACCAAGCTCATTTTAAATCAGATAAATGCTTTCTCACTTTTTTCTTTTCTTTTAATAATGGTATATTTTATGGATATAAAGTCAACCTTTCTTCAGTGTTTCTGAAGCAGTAAGAAATCAGTGTGTATAGATATCAATCAATGATGCATCTGACGTGTCTTCCCCAAGTAAAATAACAGAAAGCTAGATTTGCATTTATGGTATAGAAATAAAGAAAATGCTTAATTTGCTTTCTTCTTTTTGCAAGCATATTTCTAGCTATCTACTTCATATCTCTATTGATTAAAGCAAGACAAGATTTAGTATTTGTGTTTATTGTTTAGTGGTATGAGGCTTGGCTTTTTGTATTTTGGCTGCTCTTCAAGAACTGGAAATTGAGCTGCGTACGACAGTACTGAAATCAGCAGAAGCAGGTTCTTTTTGCTCCTCCATGCATTAGCTTTCCAGGCAGACTTTAAAGGTACTCGAATATTAATGCTCAGGGTAGCATGGCATCTAGCTGCACAACTTACATTGGCTGTAGTGAGGATGACAAAGCCAATTTCCACACAACTTGTAATATAGCACTAAAAATGTGATCAGGCTGAACAACCATGTAAGTGGTCCAACCGAGGGTAGTAGGATTACTCATGTGAATGCTAATATGAGTGAAGTGAGCAGGCTTTACGTTGATGTATGACCTTGGCAACAAAGTCTTTAAATGCAAGAGATGACATAGTCGATACTAGAGGCTTGTTGCATTTCTGTGTAGGTTATTTATTTATTGTACCAAAAATGGGTGATTAGTCATTACCAGTAAGTTCACAGTTAGATTTTTCTTTGGAGAGGATACTTGAGGAAATCGCTCTAAAGCAGGTAAAAAGCACTGCTACAATAATTCAGTTAGGTGTATTTCAACTGTCATAGATCGTGGAAAAACTTTTCTTCCCTGTGTTCTCATTCAAATGCATTTCTTGTTGAGAGTGAGAAGAAATATTTCTTCAATTGACTTCCAGCCTTCATTCCCAGTCTTTCTGATTGCCCATTCGGATTAGTAGCTCTGTTATACTCACGTTAGGTTAGTGGGACGTGGTAAAGAAATGTGTACGTATAGTGGTGACTGACGTGGTCTTCTGCTGTCCCTCAATGAATGCTCTGTGATTGAACAATGAGTGAAATGTAATTGTGAAATGAATTTGTACTTGGGTACAATTTCCATAAATGTACATTCTATGTCCTTATATGTGCTCTGTTGTCCAACTACGCTTTGGGATCTAATAAAAAAAAAAAAAATGACAAGGTAAGCCAAGATCTCTGTGTCTTCCTGGCTTCTTGGGCTAGTAGGTTTTAGGAAGGACTGTCCTAAGGACTGTGGCACAGAAAACAGCATGCTGCTGTTGCATCTCGTGGCTGGTGAAGATACCTACTTGGTGGTTGTGTCAACTGCAGAAAAATTGTCACCCTGGACTTTGAAGTGCCAGTTCAAACTACCCAGAGATGCTGCCACAGATGCGTGATAGATCTGACATTGTATCTTGTCAAGCTGAAATGATGGTGGTTTTCCAGTATTATTTTCCTTTTTCTGCTTGAAGGAAAAATTCATCTCTTTTTGAATGATGAATGTGAGAGCTGCAGTTTTAGAGTGTTAAAAGCAGACTAACGCTTTTTCGTGGGGTTTGTCTCCTGTTTTGTTTTTATTGAAACAGTCTTCATGATATGTACGAGTGAAACCGTATGCCATAGTTTGCTTTTTGGTTTACGTTGTTTTTCCTTAGGTTAGTGTTGATGTACTTCAGATTCGCTTCAGGGTACTTTGCTGCTGTCTTTCTATCAAAGTCAGTTTAAAGAGCAGAAGTGGTCTCGCATGTATTGACCTTCTGATATAAAGAATGTGTATTGTTTAAGTTGGGGTAACGTTGGCTGAGTACCGTGTTTATTGGTGGATTTTTGTGCTGAGACATTAATGCAGTGAAGGAGCTGAGGGGTCACGCCAGTGTGAAAGCAGTCAAGTATAACCCCTATAAATTGCAGCAAGCCTTAGCTTATGAAAATACATCAAGCTGCTATGTGGTGTTTCGATAAAGTAACTAATTGGGCTCTTTTGGAAAAAGAAATGCATTAAAAATTCACTGAGCGAAAGAACTGAGGAGAGTCATGGTCATGCCTTCATCTAACAAATATTTAAAACCTTCTATAAACATAACAATCCCTGTAAGATGTTATTTCTTAGTTACGGGGTTTCTATTTTATTCTTGTAATTAAGATTGTTGAAATACCTACTTTCAACTTGATATTCACAGAGTCAGATTTGGGAGGCTTAGTTCCATGGCTGAGTTTCGGTGACCTGTCTAATGCTCATCTTCTGCATTCGGGTCATATATTTTCTGTGTTTAAGATGTTCCTGAAACCCATTTTGTGGGTGGGCTCTCTGTGACTATTTTAAGCCACTCTTTGTTAACAAATTGACTCGAAATAAGTAGTTCTGTTCATATTGGTGTTGTAAATTTGAGCCTTCGTGATTGTTACGGGGTATTCTCTTCTTATTTTTCTTCTATTTTTCCTCTTGAAAGTTCTTTCTGTAGTAGTTTTAATGAGGAAGTTGTACGAGTAAGTGTGATTTCATTATTGCCATTAGGAGGCCTCTCCTGATCAGGCTCGAGTCTTAAAAAAATTTCTTGGATGAAGAAACAGTGCTAACTGTGATTGTCAAAAATATTTATCTAAGGTAAACAGCGAATCTTGTCGGTTGTGCTGATGTCTGTTCGTAATATTTGGCTAGTAAAAGGAATTGTACTTTTGCAAGTTTTTCAAAATTAAGGGGTGACTTTTTCTAGCTTGTGTCAATTTACATTAGCTGGTGATACGAAGGATCTGTGCTGATTTAGACTTGTCAAAGATAAGACTGCAAGCGGTGAACTTCTTGCACTGGAGATGGCTGTGGCATATAGTCTCTTCTAGAGCTGGTTTGGGGGTGGTGCTGTCGGCTTTTAGTCTCTTTGCCTGTCCTTTTCCCCCAGGTCTGTGTTACTGTAAAATGAAAAAACCTTACGTGTGATTTCTTGAGGTCTTACCGATACTTGTGTAAATTATGGATTTTTAGCTCTGTTTTGTTGTATGAAAGTGAGTAAATCACATGCAGCTTATGTACATATGCTATAAGTTGTTATGCAGGTACATATGGCTCCTAGAACAGATGGAACGTGTACGGATGGGTTTTGTAAGGGAGGTATGCTGGGTTGTTTATTTCTGTTCCTATCAGTGGTCAGCTTAATGCTGGGACTCTTAAGAAGCTGAACGCTTCTGTGGCTGTGCAGGTAGCTTGTTCTGTCTGGTGTTCAGCGATCCAGGTGAAAGATCAAAATCCAGCTTCATTTTAGGTTGAACTGAAGCAGATGTATTCACGTTCAGGGACTGAGTGTTGGCACCCAGAGCCTGAAAATAAGTCTAAGTTTACAACTACTGCAAAACTGGAGAGAACAACAGTGATTTCCATTTATATCCTAGTGATTCAGGTGTTTACCCGGGATATGTGAGAGAGAACCTTGAGCTAAATGAAGCTTTGATCTGCACTCTCCTGTCCCACAGAAGAGTATCCGGATTGGTCTATGTGGACTTATACCAGTGTATTTTGTTGTAATTTTTACTTGTGAACCTGTTTCATTTCAATTTTTTTTTTCCTGTCTTTGATTGATATTAAGTTTCTTGGTAAATACTTGATATCAAATTGGTCTGTCTCTCCCAGTGAATGAGGCTATTGTTGTGGCAGTGTCAGAAACACTTCAATCTTCTGTATTAGGCATGATTTTTTTTTCCAGTTGTTAGCATTCTGGAGCCTCCTTCCAAATAATTATCCCTGAAGGGGTCCATCCCAAGATATTTGAGACGTTAATTATATGATATCATGGGAAGGGGATACCTCAAGAATAGATAACTAAGTTCAAATAATGACTTTTGCCTGACGTGGAGTGGCTATCTCATATCTGTCAAGTTGTTCGTGTTGTTACACTATGTAGTTTGTGTTAAATAACACGTACATCAGAGAAAATCTAGCTTTAAAGAATCCCTATATGTTGGAGCATTTCAGGGTATGTGTATTGGCATGCTACCATCCTCTTTTTGCCTGAGAATGCTAAATTAAATTCTCTAAGGCATTTGGTTGATCCAAAAGGACACTTTTTTTTTCATTCATTTTTTTTTCATTAGCAAGACTAAAATAATGAACAAAAAATCCTGTGGTCACTGAGACCCTACTTTTCCTCACCTGAAGTGAAACTTTTTAGTTTAAATTAACTTTACCTTGGCTGAAGAGTTTATCTGAAGTTCTAAGGGTGTGGAAAATATTCATTTATAAGCACAGCAGCATTGCAAGACAGTGTAGCATACCTTTCTAAATAATTTAGGTGTGCTTTGAAAATCCTGACCTTATGGATGGGTTAAGTGATGAAGGGCACTATTGGCCTTCCACATTAACACATCTTAAAGCCTCTGTTAGAATATGAGAGTGAAGTTGATCAGGAGATTGACAAAGAGCTGCTGCTTGTTGTGGCTCCGTATTAATGGACTGGTTGTGTGAAACATTACACTGCAGAGTCCAGACAGGACTCTGGAAATCTGTTACAAATGATTGTAATATCTTCTGCAAACTTCCTGATGGCACTGTTCTAGCAGAATGCCCAGTTCTGGATCCTTATCTTAACCCAAAGTACATCAGGGGGATAAATTACAGTATGTTCAGCAGAGTCTAGCCCTCCCCTCTGCCAAAGCAGGTGGTTTTATTCCCAGATTCTGGAAAGCCTCTGGAAGTGATTGTATGGAAGAACATTTACACTGTGGGTACAGATGCCATTTTAAACAGAACCATACAAAATTAGGTAGAGATGATTTCTGCATGCTAAAACTCTGTGTTGAGCAACACAGAAGTGATGATTATTTCCAGTCCCAGAGGGCTGGGGGTTAATGCTGACAAGTCCTTTATATAAGACACCCAAAATGCTGCTCTTGCCTGCAAGAATTTCCCTGCTTGCATGTGTGTGCATCTACATAGCACCTCATTTTAGACTGGCCTTTTTTTTCCTCTTGTATGATGATAGATGAAGAATGCCCTGGTGTGACCTGCCAGGACAAATCCTGCAGCAGCCTATCTGGTGTGCTGTGCCGCCAGCGGCACCGATCGATAGCTGATGTTTCGGAGCGGGAGAGCAACCCGACGGCAGGACGCATCGGAGGGCTGCCTGGTGCCTGGGGAGGGAATCCAGGCCGTGCTCAAGCTGCCACTGACCGTGGGCTTTGGACTCTGCGGCGTGAGGCACGATGATCTGTCTTGAATGACTATGAGTTTTAATGGCCATCAATTATGTTGGATATTTTAAAACTCGGGCAACTTGACTCGGGGGAAGTCTCCAGTCAGTGGTGGGTTGTGTGGGTGGGCAATATTCTGCGCTGAATGCTGTCTTCTCCGTCTTCTGAGTTCCTGATTTGGGCCTGCTGAAGGGGAGGGCCAGGCGAAGAGTGAAAGCTCTGCTCTTGGACTCGGTGGTGCAGCTCTCAGTGCAGTCCTCCCCAAGCTTCTGAGGTTTTTGGTTTTTTGTTTTCCTCTTTGTTCATTTTTATTAGAACTGTCACAGACACCCTATGATAACAAACTGAACAAAGCATTTCAGTCCTTATCCAAATACTTCTTTTAAAAGTCTAGTTATAAATGTTGGGAACTGTGCATCTTTATTCTACTTTCTGCAAAGAGCTAGATGTGCCAGGCTGGGCTAGGCAACTGCTTTGCTTGTTGAGTGGACATGCAGGTCTTCAATTCCTTTGTAACTGGGTGCTCAAACCTGCAGTGCAGTTCTTGCTTTGGGGTCCTTTGCATAGCATCTTGGTTTGTTGTGCCTGAGGTGCTAAGCATGAGTGACCCTGTTACTCTAATTTTGCACATCCTGTTGTATAAATGAGGATTTGATTGCTAGGATCCTAACAGCTCCGTCAATCTAATTTCAAAGATGATGAAACCAAAAGGTTTAAGCAATAAATGTAAGTACTATTTAGTCTAAGTATTCTTTATTGTATAAAGAACACATTATACATATACTTTGTATCATAAAGAACACTTGTTTCAAAATAAAAAGCATTTCTCACCCTAAAAAGGGAAGCTGGCTACACTCCTGTCAAGCGTGGGTTATAGGATGCTACGGAGAACTCACTGTCTAATAAACTTCTGGTGATGGTTAGATTGTCAGAACTTACTTGTGAATTGTCAGATTCCAGAGTGTCCTTGGAAATGTTTTTCCAGCAATGAAATGCACTCATCCATTCTTCCCTTCTTTTACTGTGCTGATGAAACTGCTGCTGAGACTTAGCAGAAATGTCTGTATTTCCCATGTTTTTCCTGTTTGAAATGTAGCAAAATCATGTTTTCTGTGCTACAGGATGCCCTCCTCCTGATGCACAACATAAGAAGCCAGCCCGCTTCTGCAGTCCTTACACACGTGAGCAGTCCAACATACATCACTGAATTTCTTCAAGTTAGTATTGCAAAAATGAGCCCCATGTTTTTGCTCGTTTAATAGAGCAGGTGTCTTTCACAGTCTGTTATTTAAAAGATACAAGTAGGTAAACATTAGAGGTTATGTTTTTAATTAAAGTATTTTTATAAAGCAAGTGTGACTTGCAGATAACATGCACTAGAACTCATTAGTGTGTAGTTTCCTGCACACCTCTTTGGAAAAATGTTCATTATTATGCAAATGGGTAGCCTCTGGCTTTGAAGTAATTGTCATATGGAATAATGTGTGGGCCATGATATTAAATTCTTCAAAACCTAAATAGCTGGGAAGCTCATATTGGACAGTCAGATATTTCCTGTCACAATGTCTGTGCCTGGAAGCAAATTTGATATCCCTGAGCTCTGCTATCTTTTTTGATATTCCTGGTGAAGGGAGTGGTAAGAAAGGCAAAGGGAATGGGAAGAAGGGGGGGAAGGAGTGCAGAGGAAATAGACTCCGTGATAATACTGACTTATTTACTAATGTTAGGCCTTATCACAAGGCTAAGCTCACCTCGGGGGTCTTTCAGAAAGGGAGGCATTAGAGAGACAGACAAGTATTTATTCAGTATTTGTTTTCAGGCACCGAGTGTTAGGGTTTTGTTGTTCCTGTTTGTCTGTTTGTTTTGCTGGTGGATTGTAGTCTAGTTTGACAGATGTGGTATAAGGGTATTTATGCTTGCATATTGCAGCAGTTCTTAAATATTTAAGAAAAAAAATATTAGTGACAACTTCAAGTGGCAGTAAAGCAATAATGTATTCTTTAACAAAGAAATCAAATATGTGTTAAGTTGTCTGTAGTACTGGATCTACATCTTAAAACATACTGACGCATGTTTGTGGCTCTATAAAATGTTTCGGTGCAGATGAAGGAGCTTTTTTAGCAGGTGTGAGAGACGTGTATTTCCTAGCTATGTATTTCTCTCTGGAAAGCATCGTATGTCTGTGTATGAATTCAAGTTCATGTGTTATTTTCAAAGGATTGCTAAAAGAAATATCCAGAACATAATACAACCTAGTAGTAAAATAGCTGTATTACAGATGAAAGCCAATACTTCTTTCTTCCGAAATTGTTCAAAGTTACATTGGTCTGACTTTAAAGTAACCGATAGGAAACTGTTAGACTAAGTTACCCGAACTTATTCTTCTAACCTGAAACCTGCTCGCAGAGTGGTATCTTACTGTTCTTCATGTTTTCCATGTCAAATCATAATTTCCTTTTTCTTTGCAGATTAAAACTGGAAGAAATAGTACATCTGTGAGTCTTTTTTTTTTTTTTTCCTGTGGCACTTTTCCCCTTGAACAGTTCACTCTCCATTTCTTCTCTTTTTCTGGCAATGCAAAGTAACTCAGAGGTAGGATAAAACAGCGAACCGTGGTCTTAGGTGGCAATGGCATATGTATAGCATTATAGGACAGATGGAACCAGTGAAGATACCTAGACCTTCCTTGCATTCCTCAGGACCTTGCTGCAGCTTCTGATAGGAATGAGACTTATCTTTGGGAGTCTGAGTTTGACAGGAAGAGGCTCCTGGAACATTCCGATGGCAGGAAAACTCAAAGAGAGAATGGTCTTTGTTCTTTCCTTTACAGAAGACTGTCATTCATCCGTGAGAAAGGAATGAACTGGCTTACAAATTAGCCTGTCCTTACAGCATTAGGGAAAAAAATAGCATGGTATTGAAGACTGTGATTCCTTTTCTTGCTAACTGAATACGAAGCATGGATGTCTCTTGAGGCTATCATACATTGATGGTAATAAATATGTACTCAGACTTGTGTAGCTATTTTTTCAGCGTTCTGCACTTGAAAAAGGAGATGTATTCAAGGGAGCTGAGGGGCAGGGGAGTAGCTTCCAAGATTTGATAATAGAGTAAGTGGAGAAATCAGCAGAGACGAAGCTTGTTATGGAAAAAACTCATAGGTGGAAAACTAGAAATCTACATGCTGCAAGCATTTAGCTTGCACTGTGTTGGTTTATTTTCTAAAGTCTTTCAGTTCTTCATTGTGATGACAGCAGCGACTATCAGATCTTCAGTAACTTGGAGGTTTTGTTTAGAATAAACAACATACATCTGATGTGACTACTCCAAAAATGTAACAAAGCAGATGGAATTGCCTGTGTTATTTGGGTGTATTTCTCTGAATTTTTCCAATTCAAATGTCTCTTGTTTTCATCATTGATTTTGCTGTATCATGTCAAACAAGGTAATGAATTTTTAAATGTCTTGGATTTAGTGCTGTGATGTTCAAAATTTGTAAGCGTATCCTGTGAACACAGGAATAAGAGAGGTTAGAAACCGGAGCACAAAATTGCTAGACTTCAGATAATAAAAGTTGGATTGTAGTTAAATTCGCTGCGAGACTGTCAGGTACTGGGCTTCAGTTGCATTTTTTTCCATTGGTCCACAAATTAAAAAAAAAATGAGACAGTGATAGTTGAGTTATTGAAAGAAGTGTGTTCTTTCCATATCAGCCAGAGCTGAAGGCTTGATCAAAGTCGATATAAAACACTAAAATGAGTAGAGGTTCCATCAGTTACCTGTTAGTTGCTTAAAACAGTGCCTTAATGTCACTTAGGCTGACAGCTCACGTGCTAGTAAATGGAGAAAATCATCACCAATCACCAGAAGAGATCTTTCTTTCAAACATACTTAATTTTTGTAGGTTTTAGGTTCCTACTACACTCCATTGTTGTGAAACTCATGTTAATCTTGTGTGCTGTCTCAGTGCTGCAAGGCTGTTTGTGACATGATCTAGGTGCTTAAATCCTGAAATTTCTGGTTTCTGGGATTCTTTTTTTTTTTAACCTTTGAATTTGCTTTCCAAACATGCATATTTTCACTTAATATGCTGACTTCTGGAGCTCAAGCTCAGCAGTAGGAGTAGCCTGTCTTTAAACTCCTTTTCCTTTAACCTTCTTTCCTTGACTAAATAAAAAGAAGATTACTTATATTATGTATGTGTTAGGACTGGAATAAAATCTTCATAAATATTTATCAAGTGGAAAAATAAATACATGGATGCATGCTTTTTAAAGTCAAATGATGTGTCATAATAATCAGCTGGCAGAGGATGAAAGTTGAGTATGGGGGACATTTTTCATCTTGTAGAGTCTCCATATGAACTTTGAGTGCAATGCGGCGTGTTGAAATCCAACAATGGATGGGTGCATGTACAGACAAGGGTCTGTGTAGATAAACAGATGATGGCTTTGGGATGAGGCTGGAACATGAAATCTTGATGGTGGGTGGTCTAGTATCAATCATCTACAATAGTTGAATCTGAAGTGAAGATGTTTAATGCCATGACAGAATCAAAATGAGCCTGAATATACATATTGCATCGTGATAGTGTCAACTGTTGACTGTGTAGTTGGGAGGCAATACCCTTGATAGATAAGGTATAAACTACAAATCTGCATGGTTCTGCTGGCTTTCCTGGATTGCAACGTCTTTTTGTGGGGAAGTTCATAAGATGGTGTAAAAGACTTCTGCCTGTTGGGCTTTTTTTAATCTATAATATGGGATAGTATTTACTGCACAAAGAATCTTGGAACTTCCAAATGACAAGGTTGAGTGATGCTAGCAAAACAATCAAGGCTTCTTAACATATGTTGTAACCAGTAATGGTATAACTGCAATGTTTTCTTGACGGTCTTCTGTAACTATTCTGTCCTTATTTGACTTGCAGATAGTATATTTTTCAGCTCGTAGTGGTAGCTATTAGTTTTTCCTGTGCGTATGAGTGTGTCTTTAAAGAGCACAATATTAGTTCCTCGTAGTTGAAATGAATCTGTCTGGCAGCATGGCCCTTTGTGGCTTTTAGGCGATGTGGGTCTAAGGTCCTTGGCTGATCTCAGGATCAGGGAGAATGGGAGGTTGGTGGAGGAGAGCTGTGGCTGGCTCTTGCTTTTCCTCTTGCTCCTGCAAGTTCTTGCAGTTCTGTTTTTTTGTTTATTTGTTGCTACAGGTAAAAATGGAAATAGGAGTGGGTAATCTTTATGAATGACAAGAAATACTTGTTCTAGTCTGCCAAGGCTAGAACACAAAGCAAGCAACGTGAAGGCAAAAATAATGCAAGTGTTCACCTTGTATGAGGATGGCAGCTTAAAAATTAAAACACATGCTTGTCCTTATTTCTATACAGACTGACGAAAATACTCTACATTCTGTAAACGGCTGTTCCACAGGTGGCTTTTCATTTTTATATTGAAGTACAGGCAGTTCCTACCTGTACAAAGTTTTGATGCTTTCTGACGATAGCGACTGGAAGATGGATGCGTTCATAAAACGTGAGGCAGCATCAGAGCAGTGCGTGGAAATGGCAGCGAGCCTGCTCTTGTGCTGCCCTGCCCTCTTAGGGTGTAAGGACAGACAAGTAGCTCCCTCTAATCTGCATCAATTGTACGTGTTGCCAAAGATGATGAAATGAGGCCTCTCCCCTCTCCCCCCTATCTGCTTGCGTTTCTTCTGCCTTAAGGTGAGGTATCAGGGCTACCTTTGCTGTGCAATACAAGCTAGTGGCTATGAAGTGCAGAATGACTTCTTTATAATCGAGGCTTTGGTCCTAGATGTTTTGAATCTCTCTGAAGAGATGCATGTAGAAACCAATTAAAACATGCTGATTAACTTTTACTCAGTGTCTTCAAAGTTAAGTTTTAATTTATTTCGTAGATATTGTGGTTTTGGATGGGTGGGGGCAATAGCGTAAAGGTCTTCTGTATCCTGCTTCTATGAACTACAGTAGCAGTTAAGACTGCAACTGCCATAGTAAGCCTTTTCAGTAGGCATACTTCAAATATTCAAAGCAGAGAGAATTTATTTTTCTTTTTTGCCGCAAACCTTGTCTGAGTGGGAGAGTCTAAGCAAGCAGAACGGCTAGAGGAGGTGAGGGTCTCTTCTCTCTCAGCCCTCGCGAGTACTGTGTGCTCCACAGTTAAAACACTGATAATTAATTTTACTTCATTTACATGCATCTGTTCCTGGAGTCCTGGGAAACTGGTCTAGATTCAACAATTTCCCTAAATGGAGGACAAGAAACATAGTCCCTTTGTCCATGCCACAACACATGCCGAATTCCCGGACCCCTCCCAGTCCCTGATGAACCTCGTGGTGTTACCGACCTCATATGCTAGATGAAGTGCTCCGGAGTGCGCTGTAACTGCTGCTCTAGCTGACCAGCTGGGGATGTGCCTTTTGAAGAGAAGTAATACAAAGACCGCTAGTGTGGTCCTTGGAGGATACAACAGGATGTCATTATGCTTCCTTAAAGGTTGCGTGTGTCTTTAGCAAAATTAAAGGATGTCCAGATAGCGTGTCCAAATTCTTTTGTGAATTTGGAATGACCGATTTTCTTCTGTAAGATAATAGTATGCTGAATTTTTTGTTGCAAGTCCATTTCCTATGATGAAGTTTAATGACACCTTTTGTTGCCAATTAAGATTAGTAATCTAGAATGCTTTTTACATCATTATAGTTGATTTCTATCATCACAGCCATTCTTCATAAATAGAATGTGAATATCAACAGGATTTTTTGTGGCATTTAAATAATGAAACCAGTCTGTTTTGATTTCTACTTAATTGCTGGAGGAAGACTTTTTTTTTTTTTTGTAATACAGTATTTTTTTGCAGACAGTGTCAAAGGTAAAATAAAAGAATGCTGAATAGGTTACTTTTCATCCTTATCACTTGCGAGGAAAACATGTCTGTGCGCTTCAGCAAATTGTTCAAAATTAAGTCTTACGCTCCAGTATCTTAACTATTGTGTCTACAATTTATGCACATTGTCAGTCATATTGCACTGCGACATATGCTGTGTTAACCGAGAACTTCGTACGGCTACAAACCCTTTGAAATCGAGACTTTCACGAGGCAGACCTCAAACATCTGACATGCTGCCTAGTGTTGAACTTCAAAAGCCAACAACTATTCATAACTATTGATGGTAACTTAATATCCATGTTTTTGTTTTTCTTGGCTACCTGCCCAGATTCTACAGTGATGAGTAGATCTTCGCAACCTTTCACATTGTTGACTGTGGTTATTAATGTGTTCTGCACACTTTCATTGCATCAAATACCGATTTTTTGGTAATAGGAAAAGAATATCTAATTAGGGAACTAATGTAATTCATTTCACACATTGTAATTTGGGTATTGCTTTTGGAAAAGAGTAATGAGTAGTACGCGGTATGATTTTATGTAGTTACAAGAGCAGAATATTAGGTTGCTAGTTTCATTGGTATCAGCTTCCCATTGTTGTGACTGAAACAGAATTATATTTAAAAAAATACTGTGAGGAAGAAAATCTTTTAAATCGCTAGATACCTTGTATATCCTTTTTAATGTTAAATCATAATGATAGATAGCAAATGCTTGTAAAAACAAGATGACTGCAGTTCAGAAATCTTGTTTTTGTAGGCAAAACTGCATGAAATTGCCAGTGTGTGCTGATAAGCACACGATACCAGATGCTTATCTTTTAGGCATTGTGTAGAAAATGTAAAACTGATGATTGGAAGTTGAGATGCATGTAGTTGGGTACCTTTCATGTAATTACACTTCATTCAGTTGCTATAGTATTTCTTCTATTGATGGCATGTAACCTGAAGCTTAATTTTTTTTCCTTTCTGAAAGCACTGAAGCAGATTGCACCTCAAGCAAGATAAGCAGTATCTAGGATGTAAAAGAACTGAGCTGTAAGATAGGTCATCTGTGATGGATTTCCACACCAGATTTCTCCTGAAATTGTTACTATTAGCTTTTCTACTGTTGGTGTAATTGTCTGTTAAACTTCTTTACAGAAGGCTGTAAAGGCTCCAAGGGGTTTTTAGTGCTGTTACATTTGTGCTATTTACTAATGCAGAACCTGTAATTGTTTCATGGGTTAGATAGTACCTGTGCGTACATATTAAGTTCTGTTCATATGGCTAACGTCTGGCGTATTTAACTAGTATTCTTTCTGTTTCGTGTCATGGTTACTTCATCATGCTATAAATGTTTTCAGGACCCCAGTCCCTGCAGTTCTCAGTGGGGAATTTGCATTGAAATTGATAGGGGACCTGAGTGTAGAAAGCTGCTTGAGCGGGCATCATCTGTGATTTCAGGCAGGCAAGCTTAAATGGTGTATATAACTGCTAATGCACTGTTGGGGCAATCGAGGGGATGATTCCTTTGGTGACATACTGCTTAGGTGAGAGGGGGATGTGTGTTCGCTTCCAAACGGTGGAGAATTTTCTTGGAAAACCTCTGGGTTATAGTAGGGGCTCAGAGAAAATGCAGGATTATTTCAGGAAAACTGAAGAATGTGGGATGAAGATGGGAGGGATGTAAGTGCGATGAAACAGGATTGTGGTGGAGCAGAAGACAGTCATGACTTTCTTTTGTGCCTTCCTCTCAAGTGTTTTGAGCCTACTTTGAAAGCTGTACTAAGCTGACATTTCTTAAAAGGCTGTTCTAGCTGTTCGCTAGGATATATGCTCAAGTCAAGTTACAGGAATAGAGGAAAATATTTTGAAAATTAATTTAAACAAAATTCACACCAGTTTGAAAGTTTTTGAGCGAAGCAGAGTGGCACAAATTTGCTCCCTTTGCTCACTGCAGCCTTGAAAAGGAAAGGTTGATAAATAACAAATCTTGTGTCATGCGGAGAGGAAATGCAGTTGGAACAAATCAGTTGCGCAGAGAAGCAATATAGGGGTCTCATTAAAAATAATGCATATTATTATTTGCTATTATATTGAGCATTTGCCTGTGACCTGTATTTCAAATGCATTCACACAAAGAGAATGAAAAAATATATACTAAACTGCTGAACAGTCAGCTGAACATCTTGCATCTTTGCATTCTATTCTATCCCACAAAAGTCACCCTTCAATCTGTCTAAATAGCTTGCAAGATCTCTGGGATGAGGACTCCATCATCTCTCTGTGGAAAGGCAAACAACAAACTTATACCATAAATAAGAGGCAGTGTTTTTTGCCTGCGTCTTTGTCCATAAAGATGCGCTGACATTTTTGTAACAGTTATCTCAATCCTTCCTCCTCCAGTGAGGCAATGAAAATGGCGAAGAAAGAAACTTGGCCTAGAACAGCTTTGTGATAGTTTACTCTGTTTCTGGGAATACTCTTTCCATCTTTCTGGATGAGGTAGATTAGCTGTGCTCATACTGCATTACCTCAGTGGTCCATCCAAGACTGAGAAATGAAGCACAGTAACTAGTGGAAAAAATGGAAAAAGCTGAGGAATTGCTTTAGTAGTTGGTTGTCTGTGGAGGGAAGGAGTTTGTAGCCTTTTTTTCACAATCTAGCTTCTATTTTACTGGAGATGGTCAGTGGTGCTTTAAAGCCTGTGTTATTTCCCCAAGTACTTGGAATTCATATGCGTGAGGTAGGCTGTTCCTTTTCTGCCATGAATTTCAGTACATGATCCATTGAATAATTTTCTGTTGAAGCCCTTGTGATTCTATTAACACACTAAAGAAAAATGGGTTCTCTGATTGGAGGCCTTCCGTAAGGGGCTTGATTTTGCCCCTTTTTCCTTCTGGACTTGCAGTATCCTTGCCACTCCAGACCCAGCGTAAGATCCTGTGATACATGTAGATAATGCTGAGAAGAGCGATATGCAGTGGTCTGTGCACGTGCTTGCTGGAGACTTGCTTGTATGCAAAGAGGAAAAATATTTGCCAGAGAACGCTAGGGTTTTCCAGTACTGTGTTTCCGAAGATGTACTTCCTCAGCAGTACAGTCACTTGCAATTAAGAGATTAGAGACAAGGACTGAGGCACAGTCTAATGTGAAAAGTCTATGATTCTCGGCCACAGAACACTGCAACATTTTTTCCACCAGGAATGTTTAGATTTTCATTACATTGCTTAGAGATGGGTACTGTTGTGCACAGGAACAAATCTGAAAGTGATTTGGAAACCAGAACTGGCCTGTCATACTGTGTAAGCAGATTGCTCTATGGTCACGTTGCATTGAATATGATAAGAGGAGGCTTGCTGTTCTTATCCTTTTCGAATTAATAGCTTGGTCTGAAATACAAAGCTATTACCAACACTTACCAAGTTCGGTACCAACTTACCAAAACCCACCAAGCTAATACCAAAACTCATATTGAGTTGAAAAGATACCCTGTCTGAAAAAGAATTGCTCATTTGTGCTATTGATTCTCACAGTGATGTATATATCTTTTGGTTTCTGAGTGAATTCTTGAGGCGGGTGTGATGCCTCTGGAAATCGAGCATTGTGTCTATTGCCAATTTGACCGTTCACCGTGTTGCACTAGAGGCAACGTGGTTACTCATAGAGAAACTTATGTGCGTTATCGTTGGTTTTACTGCAGGACGTAAAGGTATCCCTTTTTAGTATGTGAGTTCATTTGAAATACGCCCTGGTGAGAGAGGAATGGACAAGACAGTAGCCGGAGGAGAAGAAGAAATCTTATTATGAAATGTTCTCTACTTGCTTAACCTGTATGGTTAGTAGTTGAAATACCTGTCTTAGGCAAGAACAACCTGTATGACTTGCCCTTGAATGTGCATCTTGAAATGTAGACTAAAAATTGAATCAATTAATGAACGCGTGTTTTGATCACGTGCTGTCATCAGGTTCCCCACCAGATTCTTGTGGCTACTCTCTCCTGCTTTAACATGCAGTCCTTGCACCTTTGTTGTTTAACGATAAGGTCTGGCGTTGACATAGGGCCAGACAACGCGCAAGGAGTTGCGGGCTGCTAGCAGATAGCCAGAAAAAGTAGTTTCTGGGCCATCTGTTATCCGAGTTTTGCATCAAGCAGCTTATTTTCAAATTCTTTTTAGATTGTATTTTGGTTTCATTGGATACCCATTCTAGGCCTTTGAATGATGATACAGAAAACTTCTGGCTAAATATTTTGAAGACTTGTATTCTGTAAATCTCTCCATGTTTTCCAAGGGTAACATGTTAGAGCACAAATGCTGGAAGACTTTCTATCCTATGATCGCTACCAAAGCTTCCTTTATTTTTTGTTATTATTCATGACATGAATCCAGAGCTAGAGTTGGCAGGCATGTGGTCTGGTTTTTCAGATTCCAGGTCTTCCATGGGAAGGTCCTTCAATACAAAATAGTATTAGCGTGCAGCTGAACATAAGGCCTGGAGTTCAGAGCTAATGTACTCTGTGTCCTGTGTTCTCTTATGCTGAACAAGGTGAAGAACAGAAGCTTGAGTTAAAACTTTGGCGCATTGTGGCATGAATTTAATTGTGCAGATTTTTAGAGGATGCTAACAGATGTCCAAAGAGAAAATTTCTTTTTGGCTGGACCTCCTCTTTCTCAGTGTGAGCTGTGGCCCTTTTTCCATCCTGGTTGAAGGTGATTCAAAAGGCTTTTCTGAAACGACGTCACCAATAACTGAAGGCTTCAGGATTCCCAGGCTCCTTTCAGCGCGTTTGATGCCAGCTGTCGTTCAGAAGCTGAACCGGTGGCTATCGCAGCTATGGCATGAGGCAGAATGGGGTGGTGCCCGTGTGACTAGACTCAGCCTCCCTGTCTGACTGCTCGGAGGGTCTCACCAAGTAACTGTTAGCCTTGGTTGATGTTCTACTAATGCTGGCTTCGGCAAGATTCTCCATTGCTCAGTCCCAGCATGAGGAAGCTAAGGAAAATTTAATGTGTGGCGGTCACTGTGCTAGTAATATTAGTGATACTTAGCTCCAAGGAGCCCATTTCATCTCTGTTTACTAGTGCACTTGTATTTCCAGTAATTCCATCTGCGTGTGACTTAAACTGTATTTTCCAAAGCCGTTAATGACTTCTGGTAAAACCTCTGTCATCTTTTCCATCTTTTTACACAGCATTATACCAGTGCACCGTTAGTTGTTTGGCCTACATAACTTGATTTCTCAGATTAAATTAAGATGGTGGCTTTCTGGAAGGAAGAAATGAGCATAACAATGTAAACAGGTGGTATGTGATGTGTATATCAGGGCTGATTCATACAAATGTATGAGATCAATATGTTGCAGATTGAAATCTTCTAGGTGGTAACATGTGGTTTATTGACATGGGAAAATAATAAGCAACTAATGTGGATATTTCACAGAAATGCATTGTGCGTTCTAAGTATTTCAGTTCATATCTAAGGCATAATAATTCTCATGAACCTCCAAGTTAGCCTTGGCATCCTGAGTGAATGCAGAGCTGTGTGGTAAGTGCAATTACCTGCAGATGTGGCTGGCAATCTGTGCACTGAAATGCATCTATTTCTGTGCATATCACCAGAAACATGCATGATTCATGAGGATGAATCGGTGAAAAGAATTAAATAGTGAAGTATAAAATGAAGGGGATATGTTTAGAGCACAGTGAGCTGGTGTGTGTATATGCACAGGTACTTCCAAATTGTGCAATATGTATGTATAAAATGCCCTATTTTATAAATATTTGTATGGTTCAGCCTATCTTTGTGGTTTAAAGTATGTAATCTACCACAGCAAATACATTTTTAGACATTGGCAGACCTTGGCAAATAATTACTTTTACCGGCTGTTCCCACTACTGAAAGAGCTTTAAATGAAAAAAAATAAAAATAAAAAATCATAGCCTGTTTCCTCACTTCAGTGTCACTGGAAGATTTGGACAGTTGCTCTGTAATTAGCTGCCTACTTATTTTCAAGGTTATAGTTGCAGTGAAAATAATGCATTTGCCACTTCAGTTTGTACTTCAAAATCGGTCTTCTCCCTCTTTTTGAGGAGAGACGGTTAGCTCCAGTCATGTAAACCTAATTTACAGGTAAGAGAAAAATAGTATGTTTTGAAAGCAATAATAATAAAAAAAAGTTCAAATAGGTACCCTCACCCCAAAACTGTAAAATCTAGTACAGTAAATTGTAGCTTTCATAAGTCTCTGCTGTGCAGTCCATTTCTTGAGGCACTGTGTTTCCATTAATTTTATTTAAGATTTAAGGATTGGTCCTAAAAGAGAATGTGCAACAGAGCCCCCTTTGTGATGAAATGCAGTGCTGGTGTGCTATGACCTCTTCTTGATTTGTACTTGTAATTTAGTGACTACGGTGGGGTGTTTTGGTTGTGGTTTCCTGCAAGTTTGTGGCTTTTTGAAACTTCCGTCCATACTAAATTAACTCTTTATTTTAAATATTAGCAGCAGCTATCTAAGTGTCCATTTGAGAACATGATGAGCATAATTAGAAGCATAGGGATAATACTCACTTTTCCAAGCTTCGGATGAGGCTCAGTCATGTTCTCAGTGACAAAGAATAAACCCAAAGTTTAAAAGGTTAAAGTCTTGTTATACTGGTCATAGATGTATAATCAAATCGTCAAGTTTGTTTATGTAAATGTACTTAGTTGAAGTGACCAAGTTGGAGAATTCTCTCTACAGTAGGTCTGTCTTGGTATAGGCGCTTCAAGGTAAAGAATATTATTTCAGTAACTTCTTATTTTCAAACAATTATATCTGTCTTCCTGCTGATACTGTTTTTTGTTGCTGATGTTCAAGGTTTGCTGCGTTGTTCCTTTCCCTAGTATTTTCCTTGCTTCAATTAACATAAATATGAGGGTTGGCTGGATCACTTGGTCTTCTGTCTTCAGTGTTAGCCTGTGAACTGTTGAACGTGAATTTATTAGCTGTAGAAGGAAAACAATAGTGTTTTTAAAAAATAGAACGGCTAGGACGAACTTCACGTATAAGTGTATTTTGTGAACACCTTGCCCTGTGATGTTATTGATAGTTTTGCTGATGTGGTGTGTATGCTCTTCCTGTGAATAGAAAAATATATAGATGCCCGTTAGAAGAGATGGGAGAACCCAGAAGATAATGTCAACAGTCACTAATTAGTAAGTCCAGAAAGTAAACCTATAGGAGGGACTTGTTTTGGCACATGTTTTCCTATGAAGCGTCTTGTGCTGTAACATTGATTTACTGTTTATACGTGGGTCTGTCTGAGATGCAAGGAGATCCAGAGACTGTTTGGATTTTTGCTGGTGTGCGTGAGTCACTTATTTGGCTACCACCGTAGCCAAATAGTTCTGGTTGCAGTGACATGCACGTGTTTGCGGTGTGGTACTGTGGATGAACAACTGTAGCTGATGAAAGGAGTCAAGCAAATGTTGAGTCGTTGAGCCCTTCTCAAACCGTGCTCTTTCCAGCTGTTGTCTGTTGCTACAACATGTCCTTGATCACAATACCCATACCGTGGTGTTACCAGATGTACCAGATGTGCAACTTGTCCCGGATTTCATTTTTTCCCAGGGAGAGATGAGTAAGTAGTCATGCCCAGAACTTCCGTACGCACTAAAGAGCCACACGGAGAAGTGGGTTGGCAGCAGTGCGTCCTACCAGCTCCTTGCAGCTGTGCCCGAGAGGACAGGTCTATTGCAAAGCTGCGTGTACAGACGTGTAAAGTCTTGAGCTAGTACGGCCCCTATCTCGGAGGTCTGGTCCAGCCGTTATTTGTTGTCAGTAGACTTTTCTTCTCTGCATGAAGAAAGCATCATGTCAAGCATGTAATGAATGTGTCCGTGCTGTCAGCTGAAGCAGAAATACAAAAAATATGTAACTTTCACATTGGATTTTGTTCCGTTGATTGTGATTTTATTTGTTCTTTTTTTATAATTTGTCATAAACCTGTAGTAGCTTATACTTATTTCAGCCCTCTGCAAGGAGTAAGACTTCCTTGCCTCTCCTGTGAAGAATTTCCTGTTCTTCGTGGGGAAAATAATGCATCCATTCCTTCCTAGATGTCTCTTTAGATGAAACTTCCACTCTTTTGGTAACTAACCGTATTAATCCGATTGTGGAACAGGGCCGGGCCTCGAAGATAATTAAGGGATCCAAGTTTTATCTACTAAAATGTTTCCTCAGAGAGAGGCTGTCAGAACTGGATGGGTGCATTTGTACATTTTTTTTCCTTCCCTTTCTAATAAGGGCTGACTTGTGAATTTGAAACACTTTCAACATTCATCTTTGCACAACAGTGATTTTAAGTACAGTAAGTGTCCTACTTACTTTTGTCTTTTTATCCTTATTTATGACAAACTGTGCTTCTGTTCGGCATAACTATGGATTTGAAGATCAAATGCATAAATTTAAGAAACCTCTGCAGCTGCTCTTAAACTTTGCAACTGTAGTCACTCAAGCTACGGTGGAGTTAAAATAACGATTTCTCCTCACAGGAGTTAAAATAGCTTTGCTGGTAGAAAAAACTGTGAGCAAGAGCGGTATAATTGGTTTGGCACCCTGAGGTCTTTTATTTAGCTAGCTTTCCCAGTTATGCCTGTGCAGTAATGCTTATCTATACGTTAGATCCTAAATGTGAAATGAATAAACCTTTGTGTAAACACAAACAGATAAAATTTTATCACTTATTACAGCTATTTTCATTTAGAGAGCTGCATCTGGAATCCAGAATGACAGATTAAAGCAGAAGATAAAGTTGAAGATGTTAGCAACTGCTTATGACTAAAGACGTTAATGGGGCACTGTAGTAGTCAGGGAAGGACTGTAAATAATAAGGGTATTAAGAGCTAAAGATTAAGGTAAAAAGAAACTGGTGATAATATCGGAAGCATACAGTGCTGCTGCATTATGTTTTGGTGTGACTACGTCCTGACTTATTCTTGGCTTGTGTGTGTGATAGGACCCGGGGAGTCCTGGTTTTCCTGCCCAGCAAGCACCTTCTGTGAAGTCGCTGTTCTTGACTTTCTTTTCACAGAAGCTGTACCTATCGCACTTGCAATTCGAAGCTGTGGTCTCCATATTTGACTTGTTTTTCTGTTGTGGGGTCGTTACATACTTTAAGAGGGAAGTGTTGTGGTGTCCTGCACTGTGGAGAGGTCAGGATGTTTTACATCAGTCTAGAACTGGCCTGTCATCTTTGGAAGATCCTGCCTGTTGGCAGAAAGGACAGGATGGTCAGTCACGGATAGCCTTAGATCAGTATGATTTGGCTGGCAGCCACTGGAACATGCGTTTCCTGTGGGAAAAGGCAGCACGATGTGCAACTATGAATGCTGCCTCGGTATCTAAATACCTCTCCTCATGCACGTTTACCCCACGACAGATACACAGGTATATAGCTGCTGATGCTAGGGAGTAGATGGTTGTTGCTGTGAGATGGTGCTTAAGGGGACATGGTCTTGGAAGTTCAAAAATCCGAATGAAGGGACCCCTTTCCTACCATGGGGCAGCTTATACCCGTCTTCTTTCTGGCCTTACTCTTGCCTCTTTCGAAATAACCTTAAAGCACATGCTTTTTAGACAAGATGTAAATAAGAATTGCGCATAATGAAGCACATTTCTTAAAACTTTTTTGTGTTCTTCTCAGTTCTGTCTTGGCTTTGTTGAGGGAGGTAAATGGATGGGTGGGAGTTCTCCAAATGCTGATACTTCTCCTCGGCCTTGACCACAAAAATCCCTATCCTGGCCCCTCATTCTTGACTGGCAGTTGACAAAGAAAGGATCCTAGAACATCTCAGCATTGAAATTAAAAAAAAAAAACAAAAAACAACTGGAGGCATTTTGAAGTTGATGCCACGTTTTTGATGAGGATATGTGAAGCTGGACTCTACATTGAGGATATTCTGTGTGAATTGTTAGTGCTGGTGTCTAGCTGTATCTAGTATCTCATTGTTCAAAGTAGATGCCTAATGGATGCCTGAGCTAGCATTTGAGGCAAAGGTACTTCTGGGTGACACGGATAGCTTTTCCTGCTATTTATGGCTGTGTTAGCTTCTGTATTTCAGATGTGTATGCAGGTATTCCCCACTGAACTGGGTATTTACAGTCCCACAGAAATATTTATAAAGTACTAATGTTCACTGTGCTCTAACAGCTTGGCGCAAGCTCCAGGGAAGCTGCTGCTTTGAGCAGCATCCTGCCTCCTTTCTCGCATTTAGTGATTCACTACATGTCTCAAATTTATGGCCATTATGTTAATAGAAATGGAAATGGCAATGCTACCTGGCTTCAAGGATATTTTTCCCTCTCTTGCTGGCTTACTAAGTGCTCTCTCTGCTCCCTGCTTCCTGTGGGTCAACCAAAGCAGCTAATCCTGGCTCTGTACAAGAAATGATTCCCTTCCCTGGTTCTGTCCTCTTATTTCTCTCTTTAGGTGCTTAATGATTTGATGGAAGGTGTGTGGCTCTTTCTAATCTTTTAAATGAATTTCTGATTTTTTTTTTCCCCTTTAAGCTATTTTTTAGAAAATAATGTTTTGCACTTTCAGAGCATTTAAAACTGTCACCTTCGTAGTTTTGCTTAATATTTCAGTTGTCTCGAGCTTCCCTGATACACACTAGTGCAAAAACAACACCTTGTCCTTCTGGAGGAAGAAATGAGTAAAGAGCTGCATACGTCTGGTGGTTTGAAGAGGTACTAATTATATTTGAGGTTACATAGGGATGGAGGTTAGACCAATGATGAATACGCCTCTGGTTAGTGAGCCTTGATTGCTTAATTTAATCTTCTCTGTGTGTATTTAGGTAATAATTAATAAGGATATACGTGCTTTTAAAAAACAAAAACCCCAACCTGTCTCCTTCCTCCCAGATAGTTCTTCCTGATGACTTCTCCCTCTTTGAAGGAAGAGAGTCTCAAGCCTACGTATCTCACAGAACTTTCTGTTCCTGACCTTTCTTTCCCCGCGTTGCGTGCCATCTCAGCTCTTCGCACTGCACTTGCTCTGAAGGAAAAGCCCCAGGTAGCCTTGCAGTGGTACCGGAGCAGCTGACTCTCCTCTCTTCTCTCATGTTATGCTGCCAGCTCGTATAATTCAACGTGCTCCTCAGGAGGACAGTGAAACTTCTTGTTTCGAGTTGCAAAGGTCGCAACAACAGACCTGTCGTTTTTAAGCCCTGGTACTGCGTAAGTTGAAATCCAGTCCTGCTCTGAGATCCTGCTGCAGGTGGAAGTACGCTCGTACAGGAGATCGGGTAGTTGAACGCTGGCAGACACCTAATAGCACTGCTATTAAAAAATTGTATTAAAAAAGAAACAAAAATCCCAAGGTGTTTTCCTTTGCTTTCAGTGAGACAATCAGGGCAGCTGTAGGTGAGATCATTCAGGTCAAAATATTTCTTGAGTTGTTTGTTTCTTGGATTTTTGTTTTTCCTGTCCTAAGCTGATTTCATTATTAATGATTTTTTTCAGGTGGCCTTTTTGTAGGGAGATCATTGATCCCTATTTCCCATGTTGGTAAAAGCAGGAGATTGCAGGTTCTGTGTAGTAATAACCAGTAATCACTTAGCTGTGAGCATATATGGCAATAAGGGCACACAGACTGTCCTGCTCAAACTAATCAAATTATTTTTTTTTCCAATTGTTTTGTAGTAGTCCTTTACCTTCAGAATGTTATGTCATTGAAAGAAAGGGTATTTTTTTATTTTATTGTATTTTTTAATTTCAAATATATTTTTCGAATATATTCCAAATTTTCAAATAATATTTCAAGTATATATTTCAAATATATTTGAAATCAGTATATTGGCATTAGATTTTTTTTTTTGCCTTCAAACCATTATTTTGGGAAATACACCCTTTCAATTTAGTTCCACGTACAATGTATAGTCTTCTATGGATAAGAAAAAAAGGCTGTATACAGAAAATATCTGGCTCCTCAGATACATATGCTTACTTTAATGCCTTATCGATATATAAAGGATGAGTTTTGTGCATATACAGTATTTCTTCCTGAATTGAACATTGGAGAGAATGTAAAAGAGAGGATGTAGGTTGCAGATATTCAGTGTAATTTTGAATTCAAGAATGCTCTCTTATTTTTATTTTTATTTTTTTGGAAGAATTTGGGTCTTTATGATTCTTTGTTCACTAGGTTACAAATACAGTCACTGTATTGAAAGTAGATATTGGAGAATTGGGAGAACAAATATAGGCAAGTGAGCTACTGCTTGTTTCTTGATCACAGTTATGCTGTGATTGGTTTCTACTGCTGGAAGCATACCTGAGAGCCTATCTTCAGCAAGTTCTGAATGAAAGTAAGCAGAAATGATATGGTAAGAAAACTCATGCCATAAATTTTATAGTTGTCTTTTGGCCCATACTCCTGGTAAGAACTGGATGCCGAAGCATGCTTAAATCAGGGGAAAAAGGGAAAAACAAGATGAAACAACATATTTTGGACAAAACTCCTAGCAGTTCTTGTTTACTGAATAGTTGCATCTAAAATGCAGACTTCATTATCAGTAATGATAACTGCTGAAAATTGCTCGCTCTCAAAATAAGTATTACCACTTGGCTTGAATCTCTTGGCAGACATCTCTAGCTATTTAAGATCAAAATAGCACTTAATGGGTTTAAGTAATCAATAGTTCCAAAGACTTCTGAAGATCTTAGTACATAAAATATTCATAGTTTATATTTGTCTTTTAAGAATCTGCTCAGATTGTTAACACATTGCAAAGTGCTAAGTTTGCAAAGTGCTTCTATTAAATGATGTTAAGATGCTTACAACAAGTACAAGATGTTTGTTTTATGTATTGATGTAAATAAATGCTATTTACATTCTGTTGATGTACATAGTTACTTTGAAGCTCGTTGTAGAGTGTGATTTGCTGACAGGCTCATTTTCCTAAAGGATGGAAAAGTACATCTTCAAAAAAAGTTATTTTTCTGGAGTCCTTATATTTGAGGCCACATAATATTTCTCACCTAAAATATCTTTAGCACACTTACTGGGCATGTTTATAGAATGGTATCTGTCCAATTTGATCTGGGGGTGGGGGTAAGGCGCGTGCCCTTGGGAAGCTGGTTAAGGCACTCTGAGCTTAGCAGGAAGAGAGGCATTAGCAGGAATGTAGGTTGGTGGATGTCGGGGTACGCTTCCAAAATCCCCCAGCAACTCTGAATTAACTTGTTTCAGCTATCAATAGAAACAGGAATTTGAAATGGGGCCGTGCCTGCCCGTTTGATGGCACAGAAGGTGATGGTTGCATTGTAGGACCTCGATATCCATGCAGGGACTTTATTGCTGGCAGACAGCTGACCAAGCTTGCCGTTGCAGCTCCTCAGTTACAGTTACTGGAATATTGATGATCCGCTGCTCCCGCTGCATTTGCTGTATTTTGTAGCCTGTGTTCTTGCTTTTCCTGCCATTTTGGTTAGGACTCTTCTAATTTTACCATTGTAGCTTCCTGTCCTTCAGAAAAACGCTGCGCTTGAGTAGCCCTGGGACAAATTCTCTTTTGGCTGCAGAAGAGCAAGGGCAGCCAAGTCTGACAACAGGAGGCTTTGGGCCTAGGAATAGCAAAGCCTTTATTTTAAATATGTGGCTTTGGTTCTATGACAAAGTGTTGACATCAGCACTGCAGAGCAGTATGAAAAGCATTATTTTCAAAAGAATAGCTTTTATGCTTTTGTTGGCCTTCTCTCTGGGGAGTAATGCACTTATAAAATCCTATTTTTGATTGCATCTTTAGCTGGTATTAAGTTTCTAAGCACAATAAAAAAAATAGTCAATAAGCTCCTTGCTTTAAACTTTTTTTTTTTCCTATCAGCAGTATCTTCCCCCTTTCCGCCCTTATTGAAAAGGTAGCTGGTGGGGGCTTTGTTACTTGAAGGCCTTCAAATCCGAGGGTGATCGGGTGCCAGGAGCTGCTGCAATCAGCCCAAGCTGATTGGTATTTGCTGTGCCTTCTGGGAAGGGAAATACAGGCTTCTTGTGCTAGGGCTTTGGTGTGTTTGTCTTCAGTTCTTGCTGCACCGTGCTGGTGCGGTTTGTGCCTCGAATAAGCTGGGCCTGTCCTTACTGTAGCCAAGTGCAGAGAAATGGTGTTAAATTTCCACAACAGCTGCATCCTTACAGTACTGGTTTCCAGTTGGGGAGATACATAATACTTGTGATAAACATAATAACAGCTTTTAAAAATCGCTGGTGACTTGTCTTTAAGCCTGTATCAGTGCCTGACATGTGAGTTAATTTAAATAAAAAATAACTTGTTCTGAAATTCATTGTCTGTATGTGTATGAAAAGAAAACCTATTAGACATATGGGATTATTAGAGAAGAATGGGCAAAAATAAACTACAGCAAGAAGATTTTTAAGAAATGAATGTAGATGAGTATGTGTTTAGGCTTGCTTGTTTTCATTTGGAAAGGTAGAACCCATCATGTATTTGAGGCGAGGAAAGAAAAACTGAGGACGTGAGCTTGTAAGGAGTGTGCGCGAATCTTCGCTTGTCTTACAGAGCCAAGGGCTCAGTCTGGACTCTTAGATCTTACTGCAATAAACACAAACACTTTGAAATTCCCTTTTAGCACCCCTTGTACAGTAATGAGGCTGTCCTCACCTTGCTGAAGTAGAGCACTCTTTATTGTCTGTAGTGGAGACAAATCTTAAAGAAGCGTGCTTTTTTCTTTTTTTTTTTCCTTTTTTTTTTTCTTTCCTACATGGGTAAACATTCAAGGGGAAATTGCTATTGATTGAGAGAGCAAGATATTTCTATCTGGTCAGCTTTCTGCATTACTATAACAGCTATTTTAGTCACACTGGCAGTTTTTATTTAATGGCTTCTCAAGCTTCATCCTCGGTAGAGTAAGAGAAAGTGATTACGATATTTTTGTTTCATTGATATTCAAGTGCTTTCAAGGTGGAACTGATGATTTGGAAAAATAAAATAAATCCACAGCTCCTACCAGACATTGCTTGACTGCTAGAGTAGTGTATGACCTTAGCTAGGAGCGTATGATATGAAAATGCTGCCGATCTGGATGTCTTAGGTTTAAGCATAGAAATGGTCAGATGCCATCAGTCCGTATCTGCCAAAAATGGAAGTTTAATGAAGAGAGCTTTAACTTGGATATCTAGTGAGTACCTGTCTCTCAAATGTCACCTGCACAGAGGTTGAATTTTTTCTAGTGGCAGATTTATACTGCTATCCGATAGACCCTTAACACTTTACTTCTTTTTCCTCTTTAGCAATTGCATAATATAATTTGTGTTGAATTGCACTCGGATGGGAAGAACAGGGTAGGGGAGCTAAGAGGCTGTCCCATCCATCTTCTGAGGGTGGTGTATTTTGAACGGTAGCCTGATGTTTTAAATCATCATCACTCGGCTACGAAGCAGCAATTAGGCAGAGTTGCTCCAAACAATTGTTCCTAGGAGACTTTAAGTCAATTTCTTCTTATTCTGTCCTCTCTCACCACCCCCAGCCCTTCATAAGGCAAAAAAGCAGTTAGCCTGCAGACCGAGTTTCCCTGTGCCGTAACGCTTCCCTCGCTGCTCTGTGTTGCAGACAGCAGGACTCCTGTTATCTCCCGGGCTGCTAGGGAGGGCGTGAGTAGTGGCAGTGATGCTAGCTGGTGTTGAGATTCGGAATCCTGTTACGGCTGTGAGCTGAGCCATGAAATACTGGGGGACAGAGGTTGAGAGAGTTTGGCTCATCTACCTTAGATTGAGCTTTTATTTTGCTTTGGGAGGAAAGAGGCTGCTCTCCTTTTTTAAGAAAGGTAAAAGGAGGAAAAAAAAAACAAGGAAAGAAAAACCCTGCATATGTATGTTACCGAAGAGAAGTAGATTAAATAAAGCCTCTAATAGATTTCCTTTCTTATGTATTAGGTTGTTTCTGACTGACATGCAGAGAAAACATCATTTTTTTTGGAAGGTATTAGTAAGCACTGCGATCTATTCTGCTTGTGCCAAGAGCAGTACTTCTATTAAAATTACAAAATGAAACCCTTTTGCCTTCCTATTTTATGAGATCTCTGTTCTTAGCTGTTCTTGCTGCTACATTGTAGTTTGCCTGTGTGTACCTGTAAGGAGATGTTAAATAACATTTAGTGGAGGCCTTATGTTCTGCTGAGAAAATCCTCTGTCTTTTAGGAGGGTCTATGCAAAAGGCTTAGTTTCTTTGTCTTACTAAATATTTTCTATTTAAATTCTGCGGCTTAGATGGATAAAACTGTACATACCCAATTTTGCCTTCTTTGTGTGTTTTTTAACTACTTAAGCTTTTCCTGATAGTGCTGTATAATTCACTTGCGCTGCTTTTGTTCGTGTTTTTTTCTAATGCAGATATATAGGCAGTTGCTCGAGTCTCTGCTCTGCTGTCAAATCCTTCTGCCAGCCTGTCTGGCTGATGAGAATTTTCTTCAGACCCCTTTAGTGTTTGTAAATAGGCTTGATATAAGTCATGTCACAGTAAAAATAATGAAAAAAATCTTGTATTAAATGTGATACTAGTCCAATGATCCTGATAAGATTGGTACATCCCTACATCAATGTAATTTAGAGAAATAGTTGTTGTGAACAGAATTTAAACCAGGCGTCCCCATGGAAAAAGGGTAGTTAAATTAAAATGTTGTTTAAATTGGAATAGCACAGAGAAGACATAGCATATAAATAGACTACACTGATGGAAAACAAAGCTAATCGTGGGGAGCACAGTCTGAGTGCTAAGGTTCTGCTTTGGTTTTGTTTGTTCCTATGCGTTTGGATTGTGCTGATAATTTTAATTTTAGCCTGTGCGAACTTGATGTCAAGATAAATAACGCCACATCTTTTTAAATGTCAGAAGTCAGCTTGGCCGTAAAGGTTAATCTTAGGAAGTACTATAGTGCGAATAGGGGAGGAAGAAAATAGTCTCTGTACAAAGAATTAATAGGCATTAATAAACTGCAGAACCTTTAATTCTGTAATTTATTTTTTTTTTCCCTCACCCTTACTTAAATATTCTTAACTAAGCAG
This sequence comes from Anseranas semipalmata, assembly GCA_013399115.1. NCBI lineage: Eukaryota > Metazoa > Chordata > Aves > Anseriformes > Anseranatidae > Anseranas > Anseranas semipalmata. The sequence continues at coordinate 118,142 of VXAA01004442.1, read as the reverse complement.
AGGGGAGACGAGAATTCTTTGGGCTGTGAAATAAACCTGTGCTGTATCTTGAACAAAACATGATTTCCTTCCCACTGTAACACCAGGTAAGAACCCAGGGGACCCAAATTTGCCCTGATTGCTTGGAAGCTGCGAGACAGGGCCTGTGAAAGATAGGTCCCTGTGGAAAATATCTGCAGCGAGAGAAAATATCCTTTATGTCTGCTGTGACGGACAGTTTGCAGCTGATCATCGTATACACAAGCAAGGATGGATGTGACTAAGAACCGCTGTGATACTGTGTACCACCCAGACAGCTTCTGCTTGTTCTTCTCCAGTCCTGGTCATCACTTCTAATTAATTGTGTCTGAAAGGATCACTGTCATGATACATCAACTCCTACCTGGGCTAGGTTGACGCAAAATTTCCTCTCCACTCCCAGGCTGAAATGGCTTCAGCTAAACAATATACATTAACCAACAGAGCTTGTCACTTATGTTTTAGCTTTCCCAGCTTTAAATAAAGTGTTCAGCTGAGCATCTGGAGCTCCAGTTTGTCACTGGTGAAGTCTTATCTCGGAAGAGTCTAGAGATGCTGTGCTGCTGTCCCTGTTGAGCTGGAGAAAGGACACCCAGTGCACTGCTGGGCTCGCCCCTGGGTGCCACAGCTTGCCTTATGAGCCTGTGGCTTTATCCCGACTTGCAAAAAGCATTGTTATGGCTAGTCTTCACACTTCATTTTGCAAGTAATATGGGATCAGCACCTCTATCAACACTTAGATAGAAGACATGACAGATTATATACTGAGAAAATAGGGTGGTTGTTTTTTTTGTCCTTTCCCTGCATTTTCCTTGCTCTGTGGCATGCACCATTAGATTTACAGTGTTATTGTTTGGGTGCGTATGATCATGATATAGATATAATGATAAAATGTAAGTCATATTCCATATGTAATCATACCTGGCTCTCCCATGTCTGGTCAGATATTCAAACGCTGAGTTACAAAAGCTCGTAACAAAAGCCTAGCTTTGCCAGACCTTTTTATTCTTGATATTAGTAAATGTTATCTCTTTACACATACTGTATCTGCTATAGAAATACAACATACACGTTGGCAATCGGTTCCAAAATGCAAAAGGACTGTAGCTGCAGCTAAAGAGGTCTGAACTTGGAGGCTTGGTATACCACCTTAAATTGGGGGTTTCTTTATTTGCTACTTGGGTAACGGTTGGCTTTGTAGTCCTTGTTGTTAAATTAGGTGTGCTCAAGACTCTAGGTTTAACAGTGTATCAAGCTAATATTTTGTACCATGGCCAACCAGAAGCATAACATCTCGGCTGGATATAAATATTTCAGCAAGTACCAGTTTAAGGCACTCCAGGAAACTTTCAGTATCCTGTTAGCTCAAAAGGCTTTAATCTGCTTTAAAAGAAGCTTTTTTTTTTTTTTTTTTTTT
>VXAA01004442.1:93238-116692 GCA_013399115.1 Anseranas semipalmata | reverse complement strand
AAAAAAAGGCTATACAGGGACTCTCTGGTGTCCTTCAAGCCTGTTATTGATTTATGTATCAACAAAATCAAAATGCATTCAGCACATCTCGTCCTTGCTTTCGTGTCACACATTTAGCATGCTCCCATCTCTTCCTGGCTTCACGCTGTCATCAGTATCTTCCTGCATGGGAAGCTGGCTCTCTTCATGCCAGTCTCCAGCTGGTCAGAGACCACGGTGAAGCAGCGGCTACCCAAGAACACCCGCTGTATTTCTGCTTGGACCTCAGTGTGCAGGAGGCTCGACTGTGAGGTTATCTCTGAAGGGCTCTGGAAAGGTTAGATACTATTAGAGAAAGGAACGACCAAGTATTTATCCATATAGCTTCCTCTAGATCTACACCTGAAGCTTGTGCACACTGTGCACGGAAAAGGCTCTTGCAGCATGCTGGCTGTGGGATGAGGCGAGAGGAGGACCTGAGTTACCAGTAGGAGGCTCCAATGGATTTCACTGTTCTGCCCTCAGCGCAGAGCTCAAATCACAAACGGTTTAAGAATCTGAGTCTGCCTTTTTGTTCTGAAGGATCCTAAAAGCTTTAATTGCCAAGGGCAAGAGTGGACAATAAGGCTGACAAGCTAATGGCAGCTGGCAACTTTTAAGAATGACACTGGCAACTTGCGGTATCTGTCACCTTATTTCTCTTTGGATGCTTTCCTGGTTTCTCTGGTGAAGAACAGAGATGTGGCTGCAGAGGAGGTTTATAATCATTAGCCTGTCAGGTTCTTCCTGTAGCCCTACACGGAGGATAAAATCTGGATGCTAGCAGATATTGCCCTGAGAACAAATAGATAATGTGCAAGCTGATCCTTGATTTCTCTTTGTGTTCTGTTTATTTGTGAAGACTTAATTTCTCACTTCAGACTGCAGCTAGGGAATGAATCCCAGATGCTCGATCTCTGGTGGACCTGTTAAGGTGCTCCTGTTCTTGGTGAGGAGAGATTTTGTCCCTTACTTTGGGTGTTTACTCCTCTTTAGTTTAAATGGAATCTAGTGATGCCTTCCCTAGTGCGCTTCATGGTGTACTCCTGAGCCTAAATATATACATTTCTGGGGAAAGTGTACTATGTTTTGCTGGGCATATATCTATGATGCATTTCCCATGGATATACCATTATAAAATTAAAAAAACAAAAAAATTGCACTATATAGCTATTTAATTCTTGCAGACTGTTAAATGGTATGGGTATGAACATCATTCATTATTCACTCAGACTGTAAAAGTCACTGCAATAAGTCTGAACGCTTGCTGTTGGACTTTCATTTATTTCTCTGTGGAATGTTCCCCAATTTTTCTGATGCTGACCTTGAACTTGTAAAACCTTGTGGACATTCTTTGTATTCTTGTGTACTTACTTTACTGTTTTTTGGTGGGTTCAATATGTGGATTTTTTTTTTTAAGGTAAGAGAATGCTTAAATTCGTTAAAGCTGTTAAGACAAAAAAAAAAAAGTGAACGTGGTAAAAACATAAACGAAAAGCACCTTATGCCTTCCAGGATCCTAGCATGTTCTCCACTGAGGCTGTGGGGTGGCGAGTGTTAAAAAACCCCAACGTAGCTTTCTTAAGGAGCAATCCCTGAAGTTCTGTCTTGCTGTGATATACACACTTTCTAGAAGCCAGTACTGAATAAGCTTTTTCTGATCGTTTTTATGCATAGTGGAATACACATTTGAAGAACTGTGTAGCTTAACTCCCTAGAACTGTCATGTCAGGACTTGCTGTCCTGAGCTGATGCATGAAATAAGGGAGGTGGGAAACTAAATATTGGTGCGTGCGAGTATTTATGCTTCTGTCTTGTAGCCCCTTGCTTGCACTACTTACTTTACATTTTTGGGAATTCACCAGCGTGGTTTTCACAGACTGGAGATTTGGCAGAAAGTGTCGGAGCTGTTGTTGATGATCCTTTTTGATCGCAAAGATACTTGCTCTTGCCACGGACACTGTTCTGAATAATCCTGAAAAGCTCTAACCTGGTTTTCCCAAAACAATCCGGCAGAATTATTTCTTCAGGAACATTCTGGAGTGGAATTTAGGGAAAAATAAAATGTATTAAATGTGGTAAGTGTGCTTCAGCTTAGACTTGGTTTAATCACAGTCACTTCTGCCTTTTCTCCTTTTTTGATTACTTGAGCTTTTCTCCTCCAGGTTTTCATAAATCAAAACTATGACTCAATCATTGCAAGTCTGAAGGTTTTTGAAAGTAGATATATTGAATTTGGGATTTTGGAGCTTTGGTCAAGTATTCTTTTTGTCCAGTTATGACAGTCAGTATGAGAACCTTCGTTATTTTCCTTTGTTGTGCTTTAAGTGAAATTTTAAATATTTCTCATAGACGTAGGAGATGAGAAACAGGGAATTTGAGAGCAAAGTGAAATACTTCCTTAGATAAAACAATGAGCTTTGGGGAGAAATTGTGTGTACTAAATGACAAAACTTGTTTTCATGTGTATCCTTTTGGTTTATTTACACTTTTTTTGCAGCAAAATTCCTGTCTGAGGCTGGTGTGGAAGCAGCTAGAGCTTATGCTGGATGACAGAGCAGCGTACGAGAGGATGCAGGCAGCTGCCATAACTTATGCCAATATAGATTCCCAGGGGATAAATCCTCAGCTGGTACGAATTACCACAGCTTCATTAGCGCAAGTGAGCGATGTCAGGCTGTACCCAGCTGATGATCTAGCCTCGTGGCTGTAAACCCTTCAGTGGGCAGTATGGCTCAGTGTTCGTGTGCGTGTTCATGCACACATGTGCAACGCGCGAAGCGTGGTAGTTTCAGACTGTGCAGAACTGTGCAGCCACAGAAGAGGTGTTCCGAGGACTGCTGTTTGCAGGGCATTGAGACCGAGCAGCGAGGGTGCTGCTTGTGCCTCTTGTGAAGCTTTAGCCTGGCTGCTGCACTTCGTCTCTTCCCTGTTGCAGCACTGTGCCTTTTGAAGAGCAGTGTAATGTTACAGCATGTTCTGGAGCTTCGGTTTCAGGTTGAGCACCACAGGAGTCGATTCACTATATGCGCCTGCCCTGTGCATACTTTCTACTCGCTGTACGGTGCGTTGTAGTAAACTGCTAGTGGCTTTGACTCGCGCCTCAAAAATTCAGACTTGGGCCGCGGGGTGGCTGCAGCTGTCCCACATGTGGCGTGCCCTCTGCAGTCTTGTATCGTGGCAGCAGGTCCTGCTCGAGAAGAAATAGGCTGAGATCTAATGGGGCTGGAGCTCAAATGCTTTGGCGAACCATTTCCCTAGGGATGACAAGCTAATGGCTTGTCCGCAAAGCCGTGCAGTTTTTCCTATTTCTCCTGGAAACGGATGGAGCTGGAGTGGAATCGCTTGCTGCGTTGTGATAGCGTAATGCTCTTACAGAGCTATTTGTATCGCAAGCTGCTTTCGTGGACAAATTAGACATGCAGAATTTCCAGATTTTGCCTTATTCAAATTTTAATTAACTCTGTGTAATAAGCGGTAAGCACATTAATATCAACAAAATACTTTGTATTGTATCTGTTAATACTCAGAAGATAAAGCCAGAAGTATTGTTTTCATACAAAGACCAGTGAAGCTATAAATAATGGGGATCTCCTTTATGAAATTGGAACATGCATTTAGAATAATCCTGCATTTTCAGTAGCAGATCTCAAATAATAAACCTGCAGCCAAAGGTGCTTGTATGGTGGGTTTTAATATCACATGCATATTTTTAAGTTTATGTTTTAAAAATTGATAGATTCATTTGCATTCCCTAGCTTGGACAGATGGTGTGATCCGTAACAAAATACTCAGCAGCATACTAAAAAGGATCATTTCGGCACCTATCCCCAGCAAGCACATCTCATCCAAATAGTGAGGGAAAGCTTTCAAAATGAAACGTGCTCACACAGACCTTTTTAAGGTTAAGGCATTACCTGAGCATCCACAGCTACCAGCTGGACAGTTTATTGCGCTTGGAAGAAATGTCTGTGGATGTCACTAGGAGACATCCTGGAGAACTCATGGAAAACGGGAGTCCTGGCTTCTGTTTCAGGTCGTGGTTCGACATTTGTGGCAGTTCTGCGCAAGCTGGAGCTCAGCCTGCAGCCACCCATCTCAGTCCCTCCCCAGCCTCCTCCTCCACCACCAGCAGATGCGTTTTAGCAACTGTTTGGAGAATCTATATTGGGAAACGTTGGAAAACACCAGCTGAAAAGGAGCCTACTCCTTCCTTTGTTTAAAAACCTTTCCTTGGGAGTCAGGAGTTCCTCGTCTGCCACCCGGAGCGGCTCCTGATCCGCTTAACCACGTGGCCAGGGATGCTCAGCGCACCCACGCTTGGGTGGTGCTCAGCCAAAATGAACAACTGAGAGGGACGAGGGTTCCCTCGACTGCTTCAAGCCACTGAGCCCAAAGCTGTGTGGCTAGGCTCCATTTTGTATACCCGCAGTAATGTGGCCATGCTTTCATAAGCTATTTTTGGCTGTGTGTGCAAAACTAGTTGTACAGAAATGTTGTACAGTCCAGTTTTCTTGTAAAGAAAAACCTTTATCTTCTGTTTAAAAGATAAGCAAAAAGTGCTAGTTATTATATTTTCCGCCATTCTACTCTAGCCTGCTTTCCATCTGGAGACCTTGGAATAATCCTAAATTTGGAGCTGGTCTCAGTAACCTCTGTCCTGTGTCCTTTGTATTATGTCTCCATCATACATGGAGACCAGGCAAAGGCCTGGTCAGTCAGAGGATTTTTGAAGAAAGCTCTTGGGAGAGGACAATTATTTTAGTAATAGTTGGAACTTATTTTAATAAAAATACCACTGGAATTCTACTAAAGAGGACATCTGTGGTTGCAAATTAAAGAGGAAAAAAAAATTGTTTCGCACACTGCCAATTGAGCAAAACTGCAATATGTTCTGAAAGTCAAGCTGTGTTTTCTCATTTTTGCACATCATAACCAGTAATAAAAGTCTTTGGGGCTAAATTAGGTTCTCTGTTTCACTTCTGAAAACTCAATTGCTTTTCTATTGTCAGCAGCAGCACCAGTGCAAACCCACCTACAGAAAATAAGATTTCAGCAAAGGTTAGTGCAGGGATAATTACAGAATCACTTGGAAAAGTTCCAGCTGGTACAGCAGCATTTCCTGTGAGTAATTTTACCCCCAGAAACGTAATATATGCCTCAGTATACTGCAAGCAGTAAAGAAAAGGACTTTTAAGTCTCAAGGTGTTATCTTAAAGAAATTATTTATTATTTTTAAGGTATAAATCAGCTCTGGAGAACTGCATGCTCACCCAAATGCGTTTTTTTTTTTTTTTTTTTTTTTTTTTTTTTTTTTTTTTTTTGTGATCAAGCGNTTTTTTTTTTTTTTTTTTTTTTTTTTTTTTGTTTTTTTTTTTTTTTTTTTTTTTTTTTTTTTTTGCAAGGAACAGAATTTTAATCCCACAAATTTTTGTGCTGCTGTCTGGGGGGGGGCTTGGGAGCTGGTGTTCATCTTTGAGGTCAGCCCTGCATTTATGTTGCTAAACAAGGCATGCTATGACATACCTCCTTGTGTTTTGTGTGGTGCTAGATCCCTGTGCAGCAAGCACTGTATAGGTGATCTGTCGAGTTCAGGTGGCACACGTGTTTAGCATTACGAGAAAATGGGCAGGCTGCTGCTGCTGGGGCTCTCAGGCATTTTTTTTTTCCAGACTACAGAGTTATAAAAATCGTGGTGAGCTTTGTGTTTTCCAAATAAGCGATGCTAGCCAGAGATGAAGACTACTGTTGAAGAAGCACTGGGGGCCTTTCAGATCGTAAAATTATGAGATCATTTAGTGGGGTTCTTGTTTAAATTCTGTAGGTACCAGCAACGGCATTTCTCAGTGGTACGTTGAGATCAGAAATGTTTTACTTCATTAGAAAGGAAATGCCTTGGTGCAGGAATAAATACTGGATTGCATTATAGCAGTAGTTATTAACCTATCAATTTTGCTTGCCTGAATAACTGCTAATGGAGATATAACTGTCTGCAGCTTTGAGCAGAAATATTGAGGGTTGGGAAATAATTGTTATACAGATATACTGTTACATAATAATAAGAATAAAAAGCATTTAAGATGGAAACCTGGAGAAATAGCCTTTTACTTGCAGGAATGGGGGTGCACCTACTGAGACAGTAGCTGTTTCTAATATTGAGCGGTGATCTGGGCTTATATTTGGACAGTAGTTCTGTGTGCAAGGAGGTATGACATTTAATGATATATGTATGATATAAACGTGGAGTCTTAATTCTGGTTCTGAGGTTGATTCTGCTTGTAACACAGGCATTTCATAGGTTTCAGGACTTCATGGCTTTGTATCCTAAAGCTACCTAACAAGGAGATGATAATCTTTGGCTTTTTGCAGGCTTGTGCTCTGTATCTGTCCTGCTTGCTCCAATTATAAGTTGGAGGTTCAGCCGCTCAGTTGTTCCACAGGTTCCTGCCTGTATGCTTTAATTTGGATGAAGTGCTTTGGCAACTGAAACACTGAAGTCAGTGGTAGGTACTGATTTAATATCCAGATGTCATCAATCTGCTGTACGCGTGAACATAAAGATTAATCTTACCCTTGCTGTGCAAAGACCAAAATCACAAGAGTTGTCCCAGGATGTTCAGTTCCATATGGCTGCTGTTTCCCCCAGGACTCGTCGATGCTTCCCGAATATAGAGGATCAACTGAAGGCCAGTCTTGATGCCAGTAGTCTAGATCCAGGTTAATCAAAACACGGCATTTCTGTAACTACTCTAAATCTTCAGAGAAGTCAGATCTTCACTATATCTCCTCCAAATTCCCATGGCAAGTTTATTTTGAGAAGCACTGGCCCATCTCTCTTGCCACGAGATGCTGGTTTCAGGAGCTGCGTGTGCTGGCGGTGAAGGGCTGGTCGGTGTCGCAGCACCGCGTTATAGCGGGCCGCCAGCAGCTGCGGCGCTTGCTGCCATGAGTCTGCCAAATGCATCTCAGATTTTCTCGTTTGTGCGACGTGGTGTTCATAAACCATTACAGCACTAATAGGGGATCTCCTTCATGTAATATTTTTGATCAGAAAAGATGTTTTTTGTAAATGGGAATGGTACAGGCTGTTTCTTGAGGCTCCAGTGGCTGACCCTGATGCACAGGGACCGCAGCTAAAATCTCAGGCACTTAGGATTTGTTTATAGGGTTCCTGTACTACTTGTCAAATTTTTCCTGACAGGAAAACCACCTTTCTGTGGGCATACTGTAATGATCTTTTAATGTTAGAATAAGTTTCAGAACGTGAAGCGATGCAGTTTTTACTGTATTCTGAGCCCTGAGTTTCAGTTTGGCTGAGCTAGTTTTCTGTAAGCACAGCTATCTTCACGTCTGGTGCCAAGCACTGCTTCTCAGGATTTTAGTGACCACAACCCAGAGCAGAAAGTGCACCTAACAATAAACATCTTGTAGAAACATTCTCTCATCTCAAATTAAATGGGACAACTGTATTAATGATATTCCCTGAAGATAAAAACAGACATCAGTCATGTTCTTTAAACTGGATTGTTGCATTAAGCATTCGGACCATTCATTAATAGATTGATCAGTGAATCCATTGATTAATCCTTTAATTGCTAAGTTCAGTTTAGCTGTATGAGCTACAATGATGTGTGTTTTAAATATAAAATATCTAGGTTTTCCTTTTCAAATCTTTTGCACCTGTTGTTTTCAGTTAGATGTAAGAAATGGGAGAGCTCCATCTGTCCAAGGGTGCTTTTTGAGTGTTATGGTTGCGTTCAGGGTGTCTGGCTTCACTTCTCGCTTCTGCTGCAGACTTCTTGTGCGACTGTTGAAGTGCTCCACTGTTCTGCACTTGGGTTCCCAACAGTCAAACTGCACCCCAGGACACCTGCTATCCTGTGCTTGTACCTCGTCAGCCGTGTTGTGGGATCTCTGATGGGTATATTTTCTCACCGTGTGATCATCAGTGCCTGATCCCATCTGGCCTCAGCCTGAGATGCCCCTTGCCCCCCGTATTCAGCATAACCAGGAGCAGGAAACGTGAGAACACCACAAATCTGAAATGTTCAGCTGCTTTTCAGTATTGTCCAGAATGCTCAGGCATTGGCTGTTCCTGGTACTTACACGCTCTATCTGTGAAGTAGTACGTTGCTTGTGACATTTGTTTCCAAACAAAAAGATGCATTTTCTCACTGTTGCTTTTACCTGTTTGATGCTGATGGTACAATCTGTCTTTGGGTTTTGACACAGTTCTGGCTGATAATGTAAAATAACGCGAAACAGCATATTGATATTTGCTTTTTCAGAGTATCCGCTTGGTAATAGCGATTTGATGTGCGTTTGGTGGTAAAATTCCAGATTAACATATTGAACAGCCTTAATTTGAAAGCACATCTAGGTCATCTGCTATCTACTGCTGACACTCTCATCAGTTTTTGTTGTTGTTGTTGTTGTTTGGTCCTTTTGATAGTTGCAACTGCAGCTCCTGAGAAGCACGGTGGGCCAAAGGTTTTAGTGTTTGCTCCCGCCATCCAGAGAAATAATGAGATTGGTACAGCAAGCCGTAGAAGAGCTTCCCTGTTAGGGAAGCAGAGCCTTACAATAAAATTTTGTGGAGGATAAAGGCAGAACAGCATCTCTACTTTTGAAGCCATGTATCTATGGCTATAAGAATAAAAATATTTAACATAGCTTTGTCCTTTAGTAGTTGGGCTGGCTTTAAGTTCAAGCAGGAGATGCTTTATGTATTTCTGAGTGCCTTGCTGAAGAGAAACTCAGGTGATCTCCTGCTGGCTGCCACTGAGGCTCCCTCCGTACCGGGGAGGGAGTTGGCTCAGCCCTGCCTGTTTTGGAGCCCGTGACAAGGCCACCGCTGAGCCGTAATTTCATTTGCTGAGCTTGACCGTGACTAAGATGACACCAGCTTATTATTTTAACATATTATTACAGCAATAATAACCTGGTGGTTTTGCTGTTGAATGTGGTGGGATTAGTACTTTATGTGAGAAGGGGCTATCATGTTAACACAGTATTATAAAGTCATGGTTAAACTTACACTTTTCTCTCCTGAAGGGAAATAGGCAACTGTCCTACAGCCTGGAAGCAGGTGAAAACCTGGAACTCCCACTCAAGTAAATGAAGATTAATTACGCTATCTTGCTATGATTTGGAAATAAGAATTCTGTATGTATGGACTTAACAGCATGTCAGAATGGAACCGGCCTCTTGCCTTTTCATGCAGTAAATCGCTGAGGAAATTCTGTGTTATTCCCTGGTTTCTGTGATAAATTTCTCCTCTGCAGGCACTCGGCTAGGTAGGGCTGTCGTGTATGTGGACTTCAGCGCTGGGTTATCTGCAATATACATCGTGAGAAGTAAGGGATGCTCAGTGCCCTGTAAAGCATGCCAGGGTCAAAAATCAATGTTAATAAATTATCGATTGATTTAACACATCTATCAGTCAGGCAAGTCAGGATCTTTAACTTGTAATTAGTGGCCTTTATCTCAAAGAGAACGTGTAAATTAAAATATTTTTGTGTCTACCAGATAGAGGTTGTGCTTTTCATTCTCTATAAGGTAAACAGAGCTTGCTTCTGCCCTTGCTCAGTGATACAGAAATCATAGTTCAGCTAAAATGCCTTCAAAGGAGCAGGGATGATTGCAGGACTTAAGCCCTGTGTTCTCTACAAAATAAAATGTGAGAAGTAAGAGATGCTCAGAGCCCTGTAAAGCATGCCAAGGGCAAAACTCAGGTCAAAATTAGGCTTGTTAGTAGTAGCAGAGCGTAGAGAGTGATAAGAACAGTTATTCAAGATGGGTTCAGACTACTAAATAATATATAAAACAAACATCAACAAAAATAAGGTGAATATCTGTAGCAATATCCTCAGAGTGATTCATCAGCTCTTCAGGTGACTGCAAATAATCTCCCAGGGGAAGAGCTGGCAGACGGAGGTCCCTTTAGAACACGTGCAGGTGCACCAGGGAGAGCAGCAGCAGATGTGCTGGAGACCTCACGTCCTTCGAGTCTGCTTGCCAGTGTTCCCTCACTCTACGCATCATCTTGGTGTTAAGTGAGGTAATAACAATAAGTGTTTTAGCTATTTATTCATAAATGTTGTCATCAAACTGAAAGTAGCCCTGCAGGTGCCACGGGTGTTAACCACAGTACTTCTGTATCTTGAAGAGATCTAATAGATGCTTAAAACACACTCTGAAGCTTGCAGTAAAAGTGAAACATAATTTGAATAATTTTAACATCTACACAGTGCATTCACTTTAATTCTTACTGTCATGCTCTTTAAGATTTCAAATCATGATTTATACTGAAATCCTTAAAGAGGAGGAGGCCTTGTTTGGATTGTAATAATGCTTCTGAATGATAACTATGACAGGGATTTTTGTTCTGTTATTAAGTATTTATTTATTTATTTTAAAGAAAAAAATTAAAATGTGAAAGGTGTTTTCACGATGGTCCATGTCATAAATGTGAGTCTGTGTAAGCACAAGAATCTGTTCTGGTGCTAGTTTTCCATGGTAGCTGCATCTTCACGGACTAAACCTTTCAGGATCTTGGAGTCTGTGGAATGCAACTTCTGGGTTGTCAGAAGAAAGGTGAGATGTACGTACCATTCCTGAAGAAGCCACAATATATTCTCCAAATCCTTAACTTCTCTTGATATCTGTAGGACCCTTTTGCAGTTTTAATACATAGTAACTAGTATTGGTGTTCCTCCCACAGAGAATGACTTAGGAAGCTAACATTAAAAGCACTTGTTTAAAAAAAAAAACAAAAAACACCTTTTAAACCTCCCTTGCTCCCGCACATATTAGAAAGGGGAGATGGCCTAATAAATGGATATTCAAAGTTGTGCTTAGAACTTATGAATTAAAGTCATTGATGCAATATTGCAGAAGGTGTTCTTATTTATAACAAGACTCAGGCTGTGCATGGGTTTAGAAAAGCTCGAGTATCTCTGTGCTGCAAAAAGAATTAGTAAAAGCAAGCTTTAAAACATGCTTGGAACCTTGGAATACAATTCAGTTGTTCTTGTGCTACTGCTTCTTCTATATAAAGGACCTTCTAGTAGCTAGCATAAGGCTTGATTTTATCTGATGTAGCTGTTTCTTTTGTTTAATTTGATTAAAAAAAAAAAAAAAAAACAAAACCCAAGGAGCAATTTTCTTATGTGCTTTACAATATTAATAATGTACTTGTTTCTCAGGCCCGAGCTACAGTTTTCTGATGATGAGGCTCACTGTATGAAAAATTAATTTCGTGGGCTATCTTAATTCTCTATGATACTCCTAGCAGGAATTTAAAACTTTCAGTTCGGCTGAATAGGTGACAGCAGAAACTTTGTCAAAAGTGTTTTCAGGGAGGAGTTTGGAGTATAAAATTTGGAAAGTAGTTTTTTCTTGAAATTTTGAAACAAAATATAAATCCTATCTTAACTGTAGTGGCTGGAGGCATGCTATGATGACGTTTCTACTTCGTGTGTGTCTTTGCGTGTAAATATTCGTGTCTGTTATGTTGGTTGCATATAGTACGATTTGTTGGGCTACTAAAAAGCCTTTTGAAGTTATGTCACCCTATAGCTATGTGTTCACCTGGATATTCTTGATGGGTTGGAAAGTCTTAAACGCAAGTTGGTTATCTGTTTGCATGGTTTACTCAGAGCTGTGGTGTACTCTGTTTATTATTACGTTCCTTTCCATGACCTTTTCAGTAATCAGCTGTCTTGTTGCCAGCAAAGGTGCTTTCCATGCCCTTACAAACTCATAAACTTCCTGACAAAGTGCGTTAAGGGAGGCTATCAATGAGAGGTTTTTCAGGCATGTCTTCTCTCTTTCTCCCATGGCAAAAAAAAACGTCCGCGTCATCTTCTGTTTGCTGTGGGGCTTCTGTGGAAGCACAGCTCTGTGTGGGGGAACAGCAAAAGCTGCACTTCTGTATTGCTCTAATTGTTTAAGGGGTGAGGGACTTCTTGCAGTAATAATTGTCAGGGGGAGAAGGATGCAAAAAAGGAGTAAGCTGGCCGGTAGAGAGGAGTGGGGCCCGTCCACCCTGCGCTTGCCGAGAGCCAGGGCACCTGGGGCTGCCTGAGCCCTGCCTGACCTCCAGCGCAGCAGCCTCAAACCTCCGATTCCCCCCTTCTCCTTCGCCTGTAATGGGATTTTACTCTCTTTCTGCTGGCAGTGTAGATTTTTGTTTTTTAGCTAAACCTGTCTTGCAAAACATGATGGTTGGGTAAGATGCAATTTTGCTTTAATTATGATTAAATTACTTTATGAATTAACCGGAGGATCTCATGAGACTGGAATCTTTTGACACATGAGAAAATTGCCTTTCTTTAACAAGCTGCTTCAAGCAAGCAAGGTAATATTAGCATTTTTCGGTTATAGCTCCAGGGGATTAAATAATAAGGGGAAGTATTGTACCTACAATTATATGGTGTGCATGTGCGTGTAACAGTCTTAAAAGCAAGCAGATGCTGAAGAAATCAGTTGAACTGCTGAACCCGTGACATTTTGCAGTGCAAGTGTGAGTAGGGATTTTTCTTTATGAAATTGCTTTTTAAGATGGGTTTTTAAGAAAACCTGCAGATAGCTGAAAAAATCGTATTTCATAGACTTGCAAAGGTTGTCATTTGACTACATTTGGCAAAAAAGCATCCTAAACTCGATACACCTGTTTCAACTTCAGGATGAGGACCTGAATGTGACTTTAAAGGGAGTGAAGGGTAATTTTCATACAAGTTACTTTGTTTCATTTTGAGGAGGTAGCAACTGTGGTAAAGTCCACAATTTGACCTTAGGAGAGGTATTGCATGATTAAGCTTTTTGTGAAGTAGATGTGATGGTACACGGTATCCGTACGTGTCTATAACAGACATGATGCATATGATCTTGTCTACAAACTATGATGTTCCTGTGTTTAATGTCTCTAAAGGCATGTTTATAGTCGAGCATTTCCTTAGATGTGCTCCTAGTTGAAATTGTTCAAGACTTTGCAGCAATCAAAGGAGTCCATTTTTAAAAACGTGGACAAAAACCAGTAGAACAGCTTGTGTTCGAATGGAAAAGGAATCAGACCAATTGTGTGACTTCTGCATATGTTTTACTCGATATGGGCCTGCGCCTGCATCACCCTGTTGGCTTCAGAGGGTTGCTACTGCCTTGTGGCATCGAATCCAGTGAAGTGGAAAATTGACAATAAGGGATTTAAGCTATTGTTATCATGGCCACAGCTATTTGGTGGTTGTTCTGATGACAGAACTCATCCGTGTTCTACACAAATCCCTAAGATAACAGTATTTAGTGGGACCTATAGAACTTGGGGCAGTTACAGAACGATATGAAAGTGTTGCAGCATTCTTGCTCTAAAAAGAAGGTATATGTGTAATACATAATTTATAGATGAGTAAACATCCACACTAGAAAAGGTAAATAATACGATTTTAAGTCAGTGACAGAAGCTCAGCATTTTCATCTCTAGGTTTCTGTGAAGTACTAGACAAAACTTTGTGCCTGTGAAATAGCAACCGAAAGTAGTGTTTGTGTGCAAATGCTGTCAGTAGTGCAGAAACTTTTTTCACATGCGCTTTTAATGTGTTTTAAGCTGAGATTAAATGCACACTGGCCAATGCAGCTATGGTGCCATGATATAACTAGCCTGCAGCACAGTAGGTGACGTACCCAAGATAAACAGCATAAATTACAACCTTATGCGGGCAAGATGAATTCAGTATTGATGGTCTCTTGATTGCATATGGACGAACTTGATCAGAAACTTGAAGCTGCTTGGAAGAAAAGCACTTTTTTTTTTTTTCTTTTAATTGTTTTGATAACTGTAGAGAGTACTCAGAGTTTGTATGGAGGAAGAACAAAGCTCTGTATTATGTTTGTGATGCAAACCAACTGTTTAACTTGCTTGTTCAGATCCTTTCCTGTACTTCTGAATTGCCTCTATTCTTTGGCTGCCACCAAAGATTCACTTGGTGCTTGATGGGGGCTTTATGGAACAAAAGGATTCAACCCGGCCAGAAGTTTGGAATCAACAAAGTAAATCAGCAGATACCTTGGATTAGCTATGACAAATTAAAAATGCATTTTTCTGGCATTCGTACGCTATCTCCCAATGGTAATTGCCATTACTGTTATTGCTCTTACTTGTAGTGAGGCACCTGTTTATAATCTAATTGCTAACATTCAGATCTGAGTCAATTTAAAATAACTTCTTGGACTTTTGGACAGCATATCAGAACATCACAGGCATTCTCATCAGCTGACTTGATTCATTCCTTTGTGGGTTTATTTTATTTTATTTTTTGATATAATAGCACAAACAAGCAGCAGTCAGGTTGTGTTTGGTGGTATTTTGTGCTGTAATCAAAGACACTGCTCTACAAAAAAAAACAAGAAATGCACCAAGCTGGCTTTCACCATCATCAGTCCTTCAACCTTGGAGCCTGGCTAGATCACGGAGCCTGGTTTGGCTTTGACCCACCACTGCCTCCTTCATGGTCTGTTGAGGCTGGAAACACTTTAAATAACTGTGTATGCTCTGACATGGCCTTGCGTGGGTTGTTAGTGACAAACTATTTTTATCTTTTCCTCTTTGACAGTTAGTTTTTAGTTAAGCTGGAATAATCGTCTTCGTCATACTTGTCCCCCGCAGCTGGTCCTGCTGCTTTGCTTTTCCCTTGGCTGTTGTTTTAAAAATCCTCTTCGGGGTTTCCAGACTGTACAATCAACTGGGAGTTGTATCTTTTCTCAGCTCTCCTCAAAGAGCAAATTCTTGCACCTACTGAGTATAGTTATGATATAAAACCCAAGGCACCAGTTTCCCTAGGTTCTGTGGAATCAGCGTGGGGATTTTTAAATTTCCTTTGCTGCCATCTTCTTTCCCCTCATCTCGCATTAATAAAACAAGAAAATGCAAAACATAAATAATAAAAAATCGCCATTTGAAGGGATGGAAATACTTCTAATACCCAGATGAGAAACACTAGGGAGCTGCTGGGGAGGGGGGATCTGTCCAGAATGAAGGGTCTGATTGTGTCTTTATTTAGAAAACTTCGAGAGATCCTGCACCAACTGCGGTGAAGCTGCTTGTCAGCCCTGGCTTCAGGGGATGAAGGATCGTGTTTAGAGATGGTTACTACACGGCTTTTGGAGGACATCCTGCCATGCATTCCTGTTTTGCATTTTTTCCCTATTGCTTTTGCATGACTACAGGGCCAGTTAGAATCTCTTATACTTGAGTGTGGGTTCGTTAAAGTTGTCATTCTGGGTTAAATTTTCAGTACTTGAGAGGCTGTCGCTGTGGTCTAGCTCTGGCTGATCCACTGAAGCGGCAGGCATAGCTGGATGGGTGGTGTCGGCAGGGATCTCAGCTGCTGGCTTTGAGTGGCTGCTGGTGGTAATTGTGTTGCTTAAAAGAAAAATGCTTCCAAAATGTCATTTTGAGTAGGTTATCTTAAAATGAATATGGATTCCTCTGTGCAGTTTTCCATGGTACTTATTTGAGATGTATGCTGCTCTGTCTCTAGGATGAGTTTGTTCTTAGAGATGCGCTAATAACTCTTATGTGACTGTACAGGAAAACTTTCAGATGTATAAAAGCTTGTACTGAAAATATGACTATGTTGGGGGGTGTGTGTAGGGGGGAAGGCGTGCATACACGTGCATTTGTTTTTAATGATGCATTGTGCGAGATGAACGAATAGCAGTGGATTGCCGTGCCTTTAGCCAGGATTTCTACGGCAGCTAGCTTTTCGGTGTTGGTGAAAGCCTGTTAATGTGAGCACAGAGACTTGACACATCTCATGACTCAGTGAGAACTTTCTTTCCCAATGAAAAGTCGCGTGTTCTCCATGAGCATGTACTCCTTGTCCACTGTGGTAAAGCTGCCCACCAGGATGTCAGGTAAAATTAAGATTGCGGTAACTGCTTGGCAGTTACGATTAGTGACTAATAGTGACTATTCTGAAAGCACTTACTCCAGATCACTCGGTTATGTTCTGTCAGGAATAACACCGTGATTCGGGCTGCAACAGAACCTTCAGCTATTACAAAACCTTTGTTCTCCCTGAATTGTCGCTTGTTAACAGTTCCAATTAAATCAATAATGGCACAAGAATGAGAAGCTGTTGGTAGGAGTATTACAGCTGGTGAGGGGGAAGGAATTCAGGGATAAGGCTTCACTTCCAGAACTTGCCAAGGTAACTTTTGAGCATCTTGTTTGAAGCTACATAGGAAATCTAGAAGAGCTCTTCACATCATCATATGCAAAACTCAACAACAAAATGAACACGTGGGGTATATCTAGAAGGGATCTCTGCATCTGTCATGACCCCTGGTAATGGCTGTAGCAAACCTTCAATAGATCCTCTTCCTTCCTTCCTTCCTTCCTTCCTTCCTTCCTTCCCTTGATATTGCTTTGAGCAGTAGTAATTCTCTACTTCTGTAGAGAAGCCCTAACGACTTGGTAACCGTGTTCCTGAATTCATAGTAGATAAAAACATAAGCAGTGATTTATTTCATAACAGGAGCAGTAGCAGGTTTAGATTTTAATAAAACGGGGACAGTGTACTCCTTAGCTGTATGTTATATGATGGTAGATTATTGAAGAGTTTCAACATTAGCATCTTCCTTAGTGGAAGCTGAGAAATAAAAAGTGCTGGACATTAGCACCCTGAATATGAAGAAGATGGTAATTTTTCTATTGGTAATAACACACAAGCTGGGGATAGCTGTAAATACTCTTATCCAGAGTTCATGGAACTCCATTGGCTTTAGATCAGGTCGAAGGGGATAAATCGCTTCTGCAGCAATTATTTTCATGGCTGTTCAAGGCAGGCTGCAAAATCTATGTATGTAGTCACACATTGCTAGGATAACCTAGGAACCTTTCACTAGCTAATGTGCATTTCCAGTGCTGCGACAATGGGCTTACTTGGCAAACAGTTGCTTGAAATCAGGGCTGGACAACTCTCAGTTGTCAGATGTGATGTTACTTGTTTTTTTTCTCCCATCAGTTTCCTATACTTCTGGAAGGAACTGTGACATTTCGTGTGTGTGTGTGTATATATATATATACACTCTAAACTTGCATAAACTTAAAACTAACCTTCCTTACCCCAGAAAAGGTGGGTTTTGTGTTTGTTTGTTTGGTTTTTCTTTGTTTAATACCTTGGATGAATTCTCCAGTCCGATTTGCTGTTAAGCCATGTGAATTCTTAATGACACAGATGAGGGGATGAGGGCGAGGGTAGCAACAACTGAGCCTGGGTTTGCTGCCTCCTGTGGCTATGCTTGCTCTTGCTGCATTAAATTTATAGGAGTATATGACAATACTTAAACAGCTTTTTGTTTTGTATTGTGCTGAAATTGGACTGTATTCTATGAGAAAGAAATTTTCAGAAATTCCTTATGTAACTTGAAAGCTGTAAGAAGAAACTGGAAGCACTGCTTAGGAGGTGTTGGGCATCAGACACTTGCAAAATGCATCCTGGCACTGTGGAAGCTGTGTCCTTTGTGTGGATACGAATAGGAGCATTTTTACGGTACTTTCATGGGGAGGAGGGGAAGGGGAGTCAGTGATTTAAAAAAAAGCTTGAAATGTTGCAAAATGTGTAAAAAAAACTGTCTGCAGAGCCCTCACCATTACTACTTGCAGTAGAATTGCCCTACGTAAGAGCAGTGTGTGGCGTACAGTTGTAACATAGGTATTGTGTCCCAATACTTTCCTAGCGTTTGACAAATTAACAGATGTTTTCGGTGACAGTAGTGTTGTGGTTTGTGGTGGGCAGAGATAAGGCTGCCTGGAGTTTGTGTCCTAGCACCTAATATTTTGCGCATTTCCTTTTTAAACTTAGTCCATACCTTCTGACAAGCCAGAACTGGCACTTTCAAATTAATTCCAATGATTGCCAAGTAGTGATTCATGCATTATTTTACCTGTGCCTAAAGGAGCTCTTCCCTCTTCAGGTTAATCATCAAATTAGATTAATTATGCTGATAAGACACCAACCCTGACTCACGTAACTCATCACTTCCATCATAGCTGTCTGGAATGGGATGATTAAACCCACTCCACGCTCAGCTGGAACAAGCTGCAGGAGTGACTCTAGTGCTGCAAGATCTGAGTTCAGAACTGCCTGGAACGCTGTGTTTTCAGGGTGGAAAACCATCGTATGCAGGAGGCCCCTGTATTTCCTTTTCTAAAGTGTTATGCCTCTCATGTGACCACTTCGCTCTGTTCAACCAGTTAAATCAAACCATTTTCTTCCTACCTGTTTGGTTATGGTGATTAATCCCGGTCAGTTTTTGATATTTGTGGCCCTGAGTTGGTTTTGAAACTCTGTACAAGAACGACACTTTCAAGCCCACTTGGACAAACAGGATTTTTTTTGCCCAGCCTATGCACGGAGGTATTTTTCAATGTAAGGCTGTGTAACATCCTTCTTGAAAATGATGCTAAATTTCTGAGTGGGAAACACGCTTGTTGTGACTGGTGCTGGGGGGAGGCACTGCTGCGCCGTCCCGCTGCTGGGCTGTTCCTGTCTGAGGCTGGCTGGCTGCCATCTCCCTTGTGCAGGCAAAGCCATCCTTTGGGGACATATGCAGAACCGGTCTTTGTTCTCTGCCTGTCCACGTGAACACTGGTGTTCAAAGGATGGGAGGAGACCACGCAGAAGCACGAATGAACAGCTGAGGGCTTCTGCGACTTCTTTGGCTTCTGTACTCTCTGTGCCAAAACAGGTATGGCTGATGCCGGGTGCATGGAAAATGATAGTTCGTAGCATTTGATACATCGCATTATTTTCAGGACCACCACATGGTACTGAAATGTTTTTGGGGAAAACAAAATATAGAAGTATCCAGAGGTCTTCCTAATTGCCTTCTGATTTCTGGATCACAGGAGCACTGGTTGTGACTTCAAGGTCCGAGCTGGTGCCAGGAGCCCGTAAGCTCAGTTCTTAGCTCTGTGCTTGTTTGAAATCTAGTGTGTTCTCAGGACTTGTAAAACCAGGGTTTTGTGAAACCTCTAAATATGGCAGGACTTTATTTAAAGTCAGGAGAGTTGATGCTAAAGTAATCAAAGAGAAAATCAAGCCTATTCGCTAGATTTCTCTGTGGAGTGCTTCTTACCTTCCGCTGACCCATTTCTCCTCCTATAACTAAAAATGTTTTGTTAAAATGAAAATTGATGTATGTCTCACCAATCAGGTCTTTACATATGTAATATTTAAACTGGATTCAGTTTGCATTACAGAGCTTTTGCATTTACTTCACTTTAGGAAGAAGGCAGGGAGAAACCATGAAATAGTCATACTTGCACAGATGAGCAGATTTCCAAAGTGCAGTTTGGTATCTTGTTTTTTAGCTTGTGTGGAGACGGTCTTTATGCCAAGTCCTCCCTGATCATCTATTTCTGCACTGCAGGGCACTATTGTGTTTGGACAGTCTTGTGTCTTGTCATCTTACTCTAGTTTTAAAAGTCTGGAGCAATGGAGCCCTAATGAGAGCTACCTTGAAATAACAGAGTTTTGAGTGTTTGTCCTAATTATTCACAGTAAAACATATGCCAGATTTCTCTCGGTAAATGTGCCAGACACGCACAGACTGTTGTTATTTGCACACGGGATAGCATCGGAGGCCGGCAGGCTGTATGACGGGTGATCTGTTGCTTGTCCAAGAAGGCTGCTGTTCCCTTTGTTCCTTCTGTGCCTGCCCCCCCCCGGGAAGCGAGGTAATCCACCTTGAGTTACCTGCTTTGCTGTAGGTTAATGCTCCTTAAAGTCGAGGAACAAAGAGCATCCTGACGGATGAAGCGGATCTGGGGGAATGGTTCAATCTTGGAGCGCACACACGTATGGGATCATTTTGGTTCAGGAGTGCCAGCTGCTTACGTGGTCACCTTTGGAAGGGCTGAAAATACAGATGTCACCGCTTCTCTCAGGTTGTGGGCAATGACTTCCCAGCTGCTGGAAGAGTTGCTAAAACTACGAGTCCCTCACTCTGTTCCATAAATGTGAGGGAGAAGTAATAACTATACTCCTTAAGATGCTGCAGCAGTGTGTCTCTTCATTTACTGCAAGTGTATGTATTGGGTGGTAATTTCTACAAATTTTATAGTATATTTATTTCTCCAAATTAGTTTTATATTTTGATGTCCTGTTGGATTATTCACTTTTCTCTCACATGCCTCTTTTCTCAAACCTCTAATTCCTCATCTGAGGTTGTTTTACTGCTGTATGGGAGACTGATGTTTATTTTTTCAGTTAAAAATAATATTGTTTTTTACAGTTCGTACTTTCTTGTTATTCAAGTTCATAAAGCAGAGGAACAGCAGAGAGCATCCGTCTGGCTCCATCCCAAAGGCTGGTGTCCAAAGATTGGCATCCTCGCTTGGCAGCACATGGCAGAGGAGCACGTTCGCTGCCAAGAGAGCAGCAGTAACATGGCTGGCAAAAGCTGATTTACTGGTTGAGGGCAGCTTCAAGGGCTGGAGCAGTGGTATCGCTGGGAGTGGGGAATCGATATCGGCGTGTACCATATGCTGTAGTTTAGCTGCAAGAGGAAGGCGCGTAGGAAAGGTATTATTTACAAGGGAGAGGAACAGCTTAAGCAGATAAGCCTGGTTTCCTTTGGTCATGCTTGTGTGACTGAGTATATAAGAAAGAATGTGGTGTGTAAGTTGTGGAAGGATTTATACTCGGGTGTTAAGTTTGGTACAACACAAAGCATCACAAAAACTTGAGTTGTTATCCTGGCTCTTGCTATTTTTACTCCATGCTGTAAAGTGGTGTTTAACATGTGGTTTTCTTTTTGGTCTGGTTTAGATTAGGAGTTACCTAGGGCGAAGAATATCCTTGGATGCTGTAGAGACCGTTGCTCTGTAGCACATGATGACTGAGGGACGCAAAATATATTAAAAAACAAACAAATAAAAACCTTTTTTTACTGAATAAAAGTCTTAAGATCAGTGAAGTAAAATAAACTAGGAAAAGCCATCAATATCTAATCATAAGGTGGGAGCAAATGAGTGTTTGCAATATTGTAATTAAACCAACAACAACAACTGACCACCTTGGTGCTATTGCTCTGGCTGGCAGGCTGAGCAAGACAGCCAACATCCAGCTAGCTGTATGGCTCACTGGCCTCAAAGGCTGATGAGGAATCGCAATAGAGCAGAATATGCTGAGATCTGGCAGGGGGTAAAGCAGAAGACTTGAAGAAGCTTTATTTTAGAGTTAATTTGCTAAAAGACTTCAGAAAAGTTAGGAGAGAAATCAGAGCTTAAATATGAACATATTGGCTTTGTGAGCACCGACTTTCTTTTAGTTAGCAATTTTAAGTGCCTTACAGGCTTTTTTGTTTTCTTTCTCAGAAGATGAATGCTGAGTACTTTCTGAAAACTGGGGTATAATAAATGATGCTCTGGAGCTGGAACGCATCACATTAGTGGGTGGAAAAACTTGGCCTCAAGACTTTGAGCCGTTAACAAGTTCTTACCAGCCGAACATCCTGAAATCAGAAAAAAGTAGCTGGAGGCTTTCACACAGGGGACGCTTCCAGCATTGTGTTAGCCTTGTTCTGCTCGCTCAGTTGAGCGTACGAGGAATTTTCTGAGAGAAAATAAATGAGAGTCTGAAATGGCTCTAAAGACATCTGGATCCAAATCTCCGG
Source organism: Anseranas semipalmata (assembly GCA_013399115.1). Classification (NCBI taxonomy): domain Eukaryota; kingdom Metazoa; phylum Chordata; class Aves; order Anseriformes; family Anseranatidae; genus Anseranas; species Anseranas semipalmata. The sequence continues at coordinate 94,993 of VXAA01004442.1, read as the reverse complement.
TTCCACCCTGTGGATGTTTTTGAGGCGGTGTGAACACTTAATGACTGCTAGACCTTTACTAGTATAGGAGCTCCAGCTGCAATGCTAATGTTGGGAGATTGTTTTGAAAAGAAAATAATCTTATATTGCATTGTATTACCCTCAAATGAATAGGAATGTTGGAAATAAAGCATTCCTGATGCTGCCAGCTTATAGGTTTATGATTTAAACATGGGTAGAAAAAACAAACTATTTAATTCTACTCTCATTTACTTTGATGTAAATCAAGAGTAAGTCTTTTGAAATTGGCAGGTTTAGGCTGGTGTAAAACCCACGTAGGGAACGTTTTAATCAGGGTAGGATATGATGCCTCTAATAGGGGTCCTGATAGTAATAGAGCAGGAGCAGCTGGGACCTCAGGGAGTCTGGTGGCCCACTTCCCTGCCACCTGAACAATTAATCTGGCAGCTCAAAATCTGCCTATTGGAAATGTCTGTGAAAGGGGGTAAAGAATTATAATGAATGTGTCAGATATATTTCCAGAGGTCCCTGTTCAATTGTTCCTTTCTTCTTTAACACCTGAAATATTTGGATTTTGCAAAAGAAGAATACTGGAACCGTACTTTGGAGACGTACAATAGCAGGTCAGGGTGATATGGAATAAGGACCAGCAGCAAGGGCTGAGGCTTCTAGGTTCCTTCTAGCTGGAGACAGTGATGCTACAGTGGCTGGTCAGGAAGAAAAGTGCTGCCCTGACTGAAGCTCCCTGTAGATATGAAGGTTTTTCTGCTGCTTCTTTCTGTTTGTGGCACAAGAGCCAGGTCAGATGTAGCTAAACTCCCTCCCTGAAACTCGTGGGTATGTTTTTCCTCCATTACCTCTCTAATTCAAGCTCTAACTCCCACCTGTGCACATATTTATGCTGCTTTGGTACCTGATTTCTTGCATGCAAAATTCTATGCTTTCCCCCTTCTTTTCCATTCCATTTCTACACTAGCTGGATGTTTATCCTAGACCGCATCGTACCCTTTACTCCTTCACTGCCCTTGTATTCTCATCCTTATGCCCCAGACTCCTACAGTCACGACTTCTCTTCCCACACCTGTAATCAGTCCTTCCTCCTCCCTGTGCCGTGCTCTCCTGCACCCCTTCTGCCCTTTGGCACAAGGGGCATCTCATATCCCTGTAGTCTCAGGGAAGAGATGAGGGCTGTCCTTGGAAATGTGCGTTTTTCTTCATTGTACTGTAGTCTGGAAGGCGAGAATGTGAGCTTCCCGTAACGCAGTCAGCTTGGGAAGAAGCCGTTTCCAGTGCTCGTGCCTGGAACGGTGCAGCAGAAGGCTTGTGTCAGGGGTCAGGAGCAGGCGGGGGACTGGAGGTAGCCCTGGGGTCCTGCAGCAGGAAAAGAGTGATGCTACACGTGCTCCTTGCAATCTCCATCTTTACAGTTATGCGCCAAATAATTAAGGATAGCTTTTGTGTGCTTNTTTCTTTGGAGTAGTGGGGGTTTTAAAAAAAAAAAAAAAAAAAAAAAACAAAACTGCTCTCCTTGTATACTTTCTTCCTGCTGTGCTGTGTTCCAGTGGTGTTGTATTCAAGACAGAAGTGCTTTGAACTTCCACAATGTGAGCTAAGTATGGGCACTTAGCTTTGGCTTTATAAGACTTTGGGGATGAGCTTTCTGTATATGGAGTGTTTGGTCTTGTACTTTCTTTTGAACATTGAGACTGAAAGCCATTTCTACAAACTTTTGAAAATATTTTGACCTTTTTTTTT
>VXAA01004442.1:58619-93230 GCA_013399115.1 Anseranas semipalmata | reverse complement strand
TAAAAAGGAGAGCGGGAGTGGGAGCGTGCGGCTGGGACCGGGGCAGCCAGCAGGGCCTCGCCCTTCCGATGGCATCAAGGCACTGATCAAACGCCGCTCTAACACCAGAAGGGTTCAGCCTGCCCCTTGTCAATGACGTGATCCCGGTGTCTGTCTTGCACCCGAGCTAGAACCCGCGTGCTGCTAAGAGCCGTGCGGGGTCTTAGGGTGACTTAAGCTGCTTAGGAATCGCCTCTTTGCTGGATTTTTAAAATCCAGCTGAACTGGCCTAGTGGCAGGCTGCAGCCAAAAATGCCGGTATTGCTCTCCTCCCCTGGGTGGAGACTGCTCATGAGCTTCTTTGCTCATCGTTGTGCTGGCTGGGCCTCCTAATCCGGGCTCCCCTGGGGAGCAGCAGGTGCCAGGAGGAGGAGGTGACGCGGTGGCCAGGCTTGCGGCAAGAGGACCGCCTCTCCCCCTGGCACCTGCCCACGGGGCCAGCAGCAGGGCTGCGTTTGCCGTCCTTCCTCTCTCCTGCAGCTTTTCTGTGACACGAGGATTTGATTTCCCATTCCATTAGCCAGGTGCCTTAATTCAACTTTGCAGAACCCTTTCTTCGACAGCCGTTGGCTTGTTTCTCTTCCCCTTGGATCTGGCACTTCCCATAGAATTGGCTTGCTGGAGCATTAGGGTTAGGGGCTTTTGCCCTGTAGTATTCCTCGCACGTGGGATAGAGTGCAGATGGGGAGGTTTTTTGATTCTTCGGTGTTGCCTTGTTGCTCTATCAGGCATTTGTGATGGAACACGTGCATGAAATTAGGAAGAATTCAGAAACTGTAGATACGCACATTGCCAAAATCGTTTATCTGTGATTTTATTTTAGTGCTGTGATATCATGGCTAAAAATCCATTTTATCCCACTCTGTTTGATTTGTTTCCTCCATGTTAAATGCCACTTACGTGTGGCAGAAGGCCGCTAGTACAAGTTAGATGTACTGAAGCTGTGAAGAGATGGTATTTCAGGCATGGCAGCTTACAGTTTATCGGCTTTGTTCTGTTCAGAAACTTTTTTTATTATTTTCTCTGGAGCTGTTGAAGATCAGGTGAAAGATTCTGTGCAGATTCCATCAACGTGGTCATGCTGAGTGCAGATGGACCATTCCTGGAAACGGTCCCAAAAGCTGGATTACTTGTCTGATGCAGAACGATTGCAGATTCATTGTGACCGCTCTTTGACTTCTTAAAGCTTTGGTTCTTTTAACTTGTACTTGCCTGCCTGTTTTGTTGCTCAGGAAATGTTCAATAAGCTCAGTCATAGCCATAAAGACATCTATGATTTCAGAGAAGCTAGTACATTGCATCTGAACCGAGGGGAGGGAAGGCTTTGGAAGTATACTTCCTTGTATTGCACAGTTGAAAATATATATAAAATTTTCGTTAGAGCTGGCAGTGGAAAACCCCCACATAAGTATAATAGACTTGTTTTGCACTTCTGTCAGTAGTATCGTTTACTAACGTTTCACTTTTTCATACCAAACATCAGGATCATTTTTTGTGTATGTATTGTTTGATGTTTGCATGTGATCCTCGCTTTCAGGCCGTGTTAACAGCAACGCGTGTTTGAGAGATGAATGCTGGTACATTAAGATTAAGGAATAAAAAAAAAGTCATAAGAAGCTGAGAAGTTGATTATTATTCATTGTAAATGTATGCAGTGAACCAGTCATTTTCGAAGCTGGTGGCTCAGGGTGCTGCAGAAACTAATCTGGCAGGAGTATTTCTAGCTAAGTCCCTGACTGGTGCTGCAGGATATTATCTCCTTCCCGTCTATTGCTCTGATTTGTCCTATTGTTTTTCAGCATTCCCTTCTCTGCAGACAGCCCCAGACCTGGTGCTCACGATGCAGCTGCCGGTGAAACGGTCCCGGCTCTGTCGCTGGAAGCTCCCCTTGTCAGCCGCTCGCGGTGTGCCCGAGCAGTGCAAACGGCTTTTTCCAGCCGAATAGATGGGATTTCCACTGGCCTAGAAGGGCAGCAATTGGGATTGATTTTAACTGTTTGATAAGCTGATGAAATCACATAGGCGGCAGGAGAAGCTGCCGTGTGACTGTTACGTTTGGTAAAGCCCAGCCTGCCCCGGTCTGGAGGTTGATGTGCTAGCACCAGCACTGTGGAGCCGTGGACCAACGGTGTCATTCTCCTTAATGCGCTCAGCAGCGGACGGGAATGGGGTGGCAAAAGCGAGCTCAGGCGCTGTAAGCCTCAGCTGCACCCTGCCTGCACGTGCTCCGTCCATGCCGGGTCATTTAGCTAATCAGCGATGTGAAAGTAATAATGGAAATCTGGAGTTTGTTGGTGTTAGTTTTCTTTCGCTGTGAACTCATTCATTTAATGGCTCTCACCTCCTTCATCTGCGGAGACTGATTCACGAGAGAGCTCGCTAGCTTTCCTGAAAACATCTCCTTTTCCCAGGAGCAATGCACTTGGGCAGTTCCTGTTACTGCTGGGGTAACACAGGTAGTTATGCCTACAGGGACACAAGCAAATGGGCCTCATTTTACTTTCACTTATCCCAATTTAACTCTATTAACTACAAGAAAATTGACTTTCTTCCCTCTTCATCAGAAACAGATTTAATTGTACTATTTTTAATCAAGTGAGAATTGAACTCTTCGGAGCAATGTATTAATACCAGTCTTCTTAAATATAAGACCCATGAGCAGAACTGCTTGAAATTCCTAGGAGTTAATTATTTTTAGATGTTTTTACAAACAGACATTATGAAATGAACTCTAGTGTTATTTGAAGCTGTAGCTTCGTGTTAATCTGTACCATTCTTTTTAATATGGTACATGAGATGTTGAGGCATGTGTTCATATATTTTATACGTGTATTTTTAAATTATATATGTGAAGGAAAGGAATTTTCCTGTCTGTCGTGGTTCCTGCTGTTAACAGCTTAGTTTAGCTCCTTAATCTTTATGTAATACTGATCTTTAATATGTGTGTTTGGAATGCTAAAGCTGATTTCGTGGAAGAGCGTGGTTTCCTCCTAGCAGACCAGCAGTGGGATGGAGCCACGACAACTTAGTGCCCTGCTGCCCTGGGGGCTGTGTTGCTGTGCCCCCACCCACCTGACCTGAAATGCTTAGGACTCCTCCTAATTCACAGCAGGTGGGGTGCCAAGGCAGGTATTCTGGGGTGTGTCTTTAATAGCCCCGGTAGTTGGGATGTGAATAGTTGGTTTAAGTGTTGCAAGCAGAAAAGGGTATATATTTGAACAAATTATGATCATTTAGATTTTTTTATTAAATCTCTGAGATTTTTTTCCTTTCTCTGAGCTCTTGCTATATGTATTCTTAATTATACATCCAGAAATAGTCCTCGTTTAATCAATCACATGCTCATGCCCCTGGCAAGAATGAAGTAGTCATCTGCTTAAGGAGGTTATGGGCAAAAATGTTTTTCAGAAGGAGTAGGATTAGAGCAAACTTCGTAATTAATATTTGAATGTGTACTGCGTGAGACCATGCATACTGCATGAGCGTGGATTTCATGGCGTTCGTACAGTGCCAGGTAGAGTGCAGAGAGCTGACCTGTGGGGCTGTCAGAGAGCAAGGCTGTGCCGGCGGCTGGCAGGACAGTTTACCCATCAGCCTGAGTTATTAGCCCATGGCTTGCCATCTGCCAGGGCAGTCCTGCCTCTTTTGGCAAACCTGATCAAATATTTTTATCCTGGTCAGCCAGGTCCATTATAGTGCCATTTTTTTCAGGTAGCTGGGTGGAGAAGCTGAGGAGGGCTAGGGCTCGTGCGCTCACCGCAGAGGACATGGTAGTGGTGTGTGTGACTTGGAAGAAAGGCAGAGCTATTTCTTTCAGGGGCAGCACAGCATTCTGTTGTCTTCCATCAAAAACGATTTTTCGCTCTAAAAGTCACGGTCATCCAATCTAGGGAAAACATACGGTGTGATGTTCCAATTAAATATACAAATTTGGCTGAATTTTGGTTACTTATAATAGTTAATACTTTCAACTTGGGAACTGTTAATAGTCTACATTTCAGATAGGATCTGTGGTGGTGTTATCTACAAACTGTGAGCAAAATAAAATCCTTTCTTGGTAACTTAGAAATTTATCCTATAAATTATTCATCCTACATTATTCATCTGGCTTCTGTGAACAAAAAAGTCATCCCGATACCTAATTCCTTTTGTTCCAACTGGTTTACTCATCACCATATTTTAATGAGATTAGAAATGTTTTTTCCCCATTTTTCAGTTATGCTAGTCAGCGTAAGTGCCAATAAAATGAGTAGTATTTCATGTTTCCTCTTAAAGGCATGCCAATGTTTAGCTGAGACGTTGCTAGCCATAGTGGGATGCTTCTGTCCTGTTCTGTGCAGCTCAGTGCTGGAAGCTGATAGACTCTCGTTCCCCACCGCCCAGAAAATTAAAAGTGAGTAATCAAGATCAGAAGAGCAGAAAGATGTGAATTTATGCAATGTGTACTCCAAGCTGCTTTTGAATCAGTTTAAAGGCAAGGCCACATAATTACATTACCATGATACCCAAATTTTAGGCCATACGTTTATAGAATTTTTCTATGTATTCAAAAAAAGAAAAAGAAAATAAAAAATCTTGGTATTCCTTTTTGAGATTGAGCATTTCCATTGAATTGAGATTTCCATTCAGAAACCAGATTGAGATAAATCTTGCACTATTAATGAACAAAACAAACAAGCAAAAAAACAATTTCTGAGGAATAATTTTGTTAAGGTTTATTTCCCAAAGGAACTATCAAAATCAAACTGGTAAAACAGTCCTTTTTGTTCGAAACCGTATCATGCATGACTTTTTGGTACATGAACTGGGCTCAGTGCCCTGCTGCTGACACATGCTTGGGCTTGTTTTGTTTTGTTTTGATTTTCCCCCCCTTCTCCTCATTGCTAAATCCAGAAGACTTGTTTCCTTTCATGACTGTGGCAGCTGAACTGCTGTAAAAATTACATGGCATAATATAATACAGTGTATATAAGGATATAATTCCACTTCAGGGAGCAAGCGTCACTTGCAGCTCAAGCTGGTTGCAGACACTAACATTTATTAATGCAGGTCCGGTGCCAGCTGGAGGAAGCGTTGGTGTGCAGGTCAGGAGAGGATGTCTGAGGCCTGGGATCCGAGGTGCCCGCCTGGCACCGAGCACGCCGTCGCGCTTCCCAGGGCAGGTGTCGGAGGGTGCGCAGCACGGCCTGTGGCCTGCAGCACGGCCTGTGGCCTGCAGCACGGCCTGTGGCCGGCAGCACGGCCTGTGGCCTGCAGCACGGCCTGCGGCCTGCAGCCCGGCCCCAGGGGCTGTGGGGCGGCAGAGGGACCCAACCTGCCCCAGCTCCGCGGGGTGCGGCGGGTGTCGTGCAGCGCCTGTTGGGGCACCCTCAGAGCCACGAGCGTCGGCCCTATCGCGGCAGATCGCTATCGGGCGCGAGGACGGTGCCGGCGCGCAGCCGGCGGAGGTGCTTAGTATTCAAGGAGGCGCTGGCTGGAGCTGCTGGCTGGCTCCGGCGTGGTGCGGGAAAAGGCTGCTTTGAAATCTGCTGTGTTGAAAGTGGGACCGAGGGGCTTCTCTTTCAGCTGGTAACAATGTCAAAAGATTTGGCATTGACGAGGTTCAGATGTGTTTACTGTCCTTTTCTAGTGCTCCACTGAATACATTACGTGACATAAACAGCATTGGCTGAGTTTTTCCTCAGTCTTTGTCTCCAATATGTATGATGACATGCACTGTATATAGTAAATAAACCATTGTAGCACATTCCTTTTTAAAAAGCAACATGGACTTCTCACCATCCCTAACTTGGTGTTTTTTTCTGTTCAATTACCTTTTGCTTAGTGGCAGGCAGCAACATCACGGGTAGGTACTTTTTTTTTTTTTTGTGTCCTCAATGTGCCTACCTTGTCAGATCAGCAAGTCTCATGCAGTCAGAATGTCTTCCTTAAAAATGAGATTATTTAATGAGGTAATCACAATGGTGACCAAGCAAGGGGAAGGAGGATTTTGTTAGAGCTAGAAAGAATTGTTTTCAATTAGAAGACAAGTGCCCGTTTTGAGAATATTGTAATATCAAACCCAGTAGTGATTGTGAAGGTTATTCAATTCAGCAGCAAGTCAACACTGACAGTCGCATCCGAATAAGTGGGGAAGAAGTCAGAGATACAGTGTTGGCTAATTATTTTAACTACAACACAGATAAGAACTAATATTTCCTCTCAGCTATACTACTCACTTCTCTACTGGTAGGTACAAATTAAAGTCACTGAATTCCCACCTGCGCCCAAGTGAGCACGGTTTTGTAACACGCTAAAATGCCCAGGCCTAATGTTTTCTAGGGCTGTTACTTCTAATGGATGTGGACTGTAGATTATTTTCTTTAACAGCGAAGTATGTTTCCATTTGTGTAAGACAACTGCATCTTTATATGGCTCAGTTGTTTCCAAGTCCTGAGTGGAAGAGGAATAATAATAATAATACAAAAGTGTCAGTTTTAATCAATATCTTCAGACATTGTGGGAATTGAATTCTACCTTGCTGCTAATACATTAGGTATATTCTGCTTTATCTTCTCTAGCAGAATTGATTTGCCACTATTCAGTTCACTTGGCTCTTGTCATGCAAATTGTGGCATTTCTCCCCCATTGACTGCACAAACTGAGATTAGATTTGAAAATCAAGTCTCACTGACCAGCTGCTGTGTATTTTTCATTTGATTTCTCCCTCCTTCACCTCCCAGTCCCGGTCCCTTGTTTTCACCTCTGTGGCTGGTAATGCTCTGATAATGCGGTCTCCGGGGAGGAAGCTGGGGGCACGGCTTGCGTGCAGCTGGGGCTGGAGCTGCCGGCCGGCTCCTGCGCATCCGTGCGCCAGGGCGTGCTGCTCGCTTCAAGCCGCTCTCGCTCGTTCCCTCTGACGTCTGGGGGAAGGCACCGAGGGTTCTCCACTCGTATTTCGGTGGGGTAGAGAGGTGGGCTAGTCAGCAGTGGGGTTTATTTAGTCTTTGTCCAGGGCGAGGACTTGGGAACGAGCTCTCTTGCTTCCCTATGTGACCTGGAGTGTCAAGCGGATGATTTTAAATTAGCTGTAAATTCAGACAGGGATAGCTGAATGTGAAATGAGTATCAGAGCAGGGTCCTTGCTTGTAAGTTTTATTGTATTGTGACTGCTTTGTCAGCACTGAGGGCTGCGTTAATTTAGAGCGTTCTCCTTGCTGTTTTCTGGTGGTTACTGGTATTCAGGGTGGGTGCTGGGTGCGATGTTTGGCCTAGCAACGACAAGTACCATGGGCCGAGTTCATCACGGTCTAGGCTTTCATCAGCGCTAAAAAGCAGAGGTCGGCAGCATGGTAGCATGTGGTGGTGGATCTAGTTTCCAGTGCTTGAGGTGGGGGAGAGGAGGAAACCAGTTGGTTTTCTGTAGTAATGTTCGTGTTATTGGGCATGTTGGATCAGTAACAATGTTAGAATGAAGTAAGGTGAGGAAAGGAGCAGGGGAGAAGAAAGATGAAAAAAATAACAGGGGGCGGGGAGGGGGTTGCAGACAAAAAGAGTGAGCAGGACACAAGGACACAACTCTTAATTGTGCTGATGAATTCTTCCTTTGTGCCTGAGCGTTTTTGATCACTTACTGTAACAGCTGAACGCTGCAACACCCTTGGTATTTCCACAAGAGAGGGACACAAATACTATTTGTTTTAATCAGAGGGATACTAAGGTTTGTGCAGACTGCGGTCAAATTCTTCATTTTCCCAAGATAAATACAAACATGGTAAGGATTCTAGAATTAAATATACTTACTTTCATATGAGATCCTATATGCAAAGGATGATTTGATTATAGGTAGTCATAGTCGATGTGCTTTGATCGGCAAAGCACAGATGGTTTGATTGTAGCTATTCATAGTTGCTTATAATGTTATTGTTGATGAACTCAGTAGAAGTAGAATATCTCTTGTACCCACTTGAATGGATACGTAGCAAAATATCGGTTATTTCCACGTAACGGGCTTCCTGGCATTGACGGCACAGTCACAGTGTGGCTCAGTGCCGTTTTGGAAGGCCCTTGGTGCGGGAGGGCTGTGCCGTCCAGTTGTTCAGCAAGAGCTGCTCAAGGAGTTTGGGTCTCAGCTTGGAAACTCTTCATGGGCGTGGGTCTTTGCCTTGGTACTTCACTGTCTTTCAGTAGTTGCTTTTAGCCTTTAATACTGGTAGGCTCAAAACTCAGCTAATGTTGAAATCACGGTTTTATAAATTGTTTTATGGCGTAGCTATCAACATAACTAATATGTTGGATATGATTAACTTCAATTATAGGCATATCTTCAAGATTTTGCCTTCATTAGCAGAAACATCTTTCACGGGAACAGATTTGAGATCTAATACTAAGTTTCATGGAAGACTTTTCTTAGAATGCTAATAATCATGGGTTTCTTTGTAAATTAAAAGAAAACATATTCAGTACATATGTGGTAAATGCTGTAATTTAGAAGAGTATGTGTATTTTTCTTATGACAAATAGGTTGGATCTCTGCATAAGTACAAATGTAATTCATTCTTTTTGTGGGCAGGGCAACCCAGCCCATGCTGTCTGTAGGATAAATAACACTGTATGTAACACAGTGTTGCTGTACTCCCTCTTGCAGATAAGTGCTGTGTCTTTGGCTCATTCTTGGGTTCCCTTTCAGCGAGCAGGTGCCTGTGGTGCCACGCACAGAACTAAGCGAACGAAGCAGTCCCTGTGCGTGAGAGCTGCCCAAACCCTTGTGACCCAGTAGGAAGGACCCTTCCTGGCCCAGAGACTGATGCCCTGCAGCAGCACCTGCAACTACTTGGTTTAAGAAACTTAAATGAGGTCAGTACTAGACCAGTGTTTGTTTACCTATCGTCCTGCTCAGGAAGGGGTCTCCCTGCCCAGAGTAGGGGTGAAAGGCGCAGGGACGGGCACCATCCCCTCACCTCGCCTGGGCGCTCTGCTCCTGAATCGACAGCCCAGAAGTTGCTGTTCACTTAAAGATGCTCATTCAGGTTTCTAGGCAACCGAGCCCATTTTCACTTCCCCCTACTGCGAGATAAGAGCCGACTCCTCATGCGGGGAGGCAAGACCATGATGGATTTCGGCAGCCTTTAATTTGAGCTGGAAATAAAACGTAGCCCTCGACTGCCAGGGCAAGGCAGCTTGAAGAAACGCACAGCACTGGGAGAGATAAGGAGCAAATTGCTGCTGATGATTAAGCCGTGCCACAACATGGTGCCACCTCAGGTGCGCGGCAGCAAGCGCAGCCTGGCTGTGTCGTGGGCTGGGCATCCCGGCGAGGTGGGAGGATGAGGTCTCCCAGTTTGGACTCTCCCCAGCTGATGCTGTGGTCAAACAAAGACAACTTTCCTCCCCATCCGCATGGTCTCGCAGCCAAGTCCTGGTGGCTTGGGCAGCCTCCCCCTGGTGCAGGATCTGGGTAAGGGTTTGCCGCTGTCTGTGCAGCAGCAGCGCTTCTTGATCTCCTTCCTCTCCCGCTCACTAATGCCGAAGGAGATGCGAAGACCACCTGGCCTGCTACAGCATGACAGATCAGGCAGCGCGGTGCAGGCGGCATCAAGGCACACATGAAAAGATAAACAAAAGTTCGGGATGTTTCCTGACAGGTGGATGTGAGCGGGGTGTGCAAAGACACGCGCCTCTGCCAGCAGCACTGGAGCAGGGGCAGGATGGAGGTTTAAGTAGCTTGCAGTAGTCCTGTTTGGAAGCAGTGATTTGGCAGTGTCCCTTCCTTAGAGAGTTTTGCAGGCCAAATGGTTAGTGTAATGGATATTGGAGGTGTTAGCAATTTTACTCTCGGGGATCTTAAAGGGAATGAAACACTTAACTTCTCCCTGTTTTGGATTCTGTTCTGCGTACTGATGTTTCCCCCCTAATTCCCACCAGTCTGTCATCCTGAAAACTTTTCTAACGTTGCAGTCCTGAATTGAGGAAATTCAGCTGTGTCTCTGTTGGCAAAGTGAAGGAAAACTAGACTGCCTTTTACCTAGCTGTTGTTTGTAGGTAAATGAATTTATAATCTCAAACTAGCAGCTGCATATGTTTGTTGAATGTCCTGTATATTTTATAAATCCTTCCCTAGGAGGGAATTATTCTATCCACGCCAGCCGCTGTGCCACGCAGCTGCAGCAGCGACAGATACTGCCTCGGCGCTCGCAGACGGATCTTTCAAGCGCGGTGACCTGCGGGCAGCTGCGTAGGGCGAGAGGAGAGCAGAAGAGCCTCTGCCGCAGGTGCTGGCTGCCCCGGCAGCGTTCGGCTGCGGGTTACAGCCTTCTGGGTCTGGGGCTTCTCCTGCGAGCTGGAAGACAAAGAGGGACGCTGTTAGGCAAAGGGGTTGTGTTGTTCTGTCTGGGCTTGTGTTTGTCCTAGGTTATTGACATATTGGTATTCATTTAATGTCTTAGAGCTTCTAAATTGAGGGCAAAGGGTTAAATGTTATCACAAATTGTAGCTGTGTTCCAGTATTCATCACCCTTCAGAGGTCCTCCTCCACCCTCCCTTTCAGCCGTGCTGCTGTGTGCAATCCCTCTGGCATTACTCCTCTCGATACCTTTTATTTTATTTGTCTGGACAGGATGTTCTTCCCTCTAATTAGAAAACTGTATTTTGGATGTCGCCCAAAATATACGGTTTAAATTCATTTTGCCACTGCAAGTAGCAAGGCACAGCTGGAAATATTGTTAATGTTAACCTAGTGTATTTGTAAGTCTTACACTCCTTCATACCTGCAGTCAAAGGAATCACAGCTAATATTCTTGTGAAGTTAAATTTTTATTGACGGGTGTTTTAGTTATTGTAGCTTTGGGACTGTCAGCTACCTTTTCTTTTTGTATATCCATGTGTATAGATATATGTTTTTGAGGAAGAGGTTAGAGAGATTAATTGTCTTTTGATGCTGTGTTGCTGGTGGATTTGGCAAAACTTTCATAGGAGCATAAACGATCTTTGTTAGCGAAGTTGCTTTTATTGTGATGCTTTTCCTGGGCTTTAATGTGAACTGTATCTTAGTTTTTGAAGCTAAAGCAAGCCACGTTTCCCCTCCTCTATCAGTTAATATTTCATTATGCCTTGATTTTAAAAAACATTTTCTTGTTTTGGCCTTAGCCACCTCCTAATTTTAATAAAACTTGAAATGTACTTCCTATGTAACTTAGCTTTTCAAAGAATGCATTTAATAACTGAGGGAAAAGCAGTGAACCTGATACAGCAATTGTATTTAAGTAAGATCTTAAAAATAAAATTCTCTTGTTAGCAGAGATGGAGAAGCCTATTAGTCTGTGAATTTTCACAGCAGGAAAGGAAATCGAGTTAGGAAATGGATTACATAGAAAAACTAGTAGACAAAATTGGGTGATTAAACTCTACGTGTGGGAATTGCTTACTATGGACCTGTTTCTTGGCTAAGTTGTTCATATCAGCATGGAACTGGAAAAAAGTAATGTGGAGGGGACTCGATGGTATTTCAAATGATGATGTTTGACATGCGGGATCAAACTCTATATAAATACTAATATTTCTTGTTTTAATACTGTTGCCAGTATTTTCAGTATTAGATGTTGAATGAACTTGAAGTTGTGTGCTTGGTGGCAGCTGGTGTGCATTTCAGATCAGTGGATTTAACTGTTTATACTTATGCCTCCAGTTATGTACGCTAAATCAGTACGGGGACTGAACTCTTGCTTTCTAGTATTATTTTATTAATCTTACAGTAAGAATGCATGAAGTACAACTTATTGAGAGATGAGACTTAACAAATAGTCCTAATGTCTTGAACCTGGAGTTGCTGCCAGATGTCAGCTGGAGATGCTCCACCAAATGCAAAGTTTGCAGAGAAAGCTGGACTGCTGGGTCTTATGGCAAGTATTTGGAGGGGAGGATAAAAATTCCACCTGTAACTTCATCCTGACAGAATGTGTTGATTTCTGAGAACTGCAGAGATTTTTTTGAAGCTGTTTGACTGCAGTAAGATTCTGACAAAACCCAGGCACAAGTCTTCAAGGGTCCCCGCTTCCTGCCTGCACCTGTACCTGGCGGCTTCTCCGATTCTTGATGAGTTTCAGCAGCTTCCAGAGTTTCAGTTTCTTAGGTGCAAAATAGGCAAGTTGTCTTGTGTGGGACTTTGCAGAGTCCTCATGGACACATCATAGGGTATGGAAGCCACAGCTCCATTGGCTTCTATAGGAATATTGAAGGTTTGCACTCGTGCTCCTAATTGAGCAAGCTGGAATATTTGTGCTACACGCTTTGTAGGAAATAGTTACGATTTTCTGCCAGCCTAACATGCATATACAGTCAAGGTAAAAACTGCTTGTTCTTCGTTCAGTTTCCCTTTCCCGCAAAAGATGCAGCTCTCCCAGTGCTTGTGTCTTGTCGTGTTAACTTCAGTGTAGATCAAGTTACTCTGACCATGACATTTTTATAGGAGTACATGTACAGGCATTTTGCTTAATCACGTGTGTGTGTGTGTATTAAGTACCAATTTAATATTATTTATTACTTTTATGTGGGTGTATATAAAAGCCACTGACAGTCAGATATTGCACTGACACCTAGATATAACGGGGTGCTCTGGTGATGTGATCATAGCCCCTTTCATAGGCTGAGATGCCATGTGGTCCAACAGAATGTACAGTACTGAATGTGATAGGCAGTTCTGTTTTATCAGGAGGGCAAACTATATTCATATTTTTAAATGCTATTTCTGTTCATGCTTTCTTCCATTATTACCTTCTCTCAGGACCTTTTCCTTTTCCTCTGTCACAGCTATTAAATGATGTGAATTGGTGGTAATACATCAATATCCTGGAACTGCTTCTTTACTTCTCCATTCAAGTAAATAGACTGGAATAACACTAAAACAGGGTTTCTTGTGTTTTATCCCCCTAAGTCTTTTTTTCTTTCCAGGAGAGGTAAATATACGCTGGTGCTTAGCAATTTTAGATATCAGACCTGCTTCTCAACGCTTTGCCTGAAGGTAGGCACCAAGTACAATTGTCATAGATGCAGAACGCTTGCTGGTGCTAGTGACACGATCGACAACAAGATTTGTGCAAATGATCCATTTTTATTTACAGCTACAAACACCTACCATTGTGGTGAAAAAATGTTATGCTGTGCTTCTTTCATGTTGGGTTCACATCACATTCGTAAGAGCCCAATCTCAAAGACAGCGACCTGAAAATGAGAGGATAGAAGTTGGTGCTTCTTCCTACCATTTTATTAGTGTTGGGAAAAATTTGCTCTCAGCATCCATTATGCTTCGTTTTTCCCTGGCTTTATTAGGGAGGGGTGATAATTCAAGGCTTTTCTTCTTCTGACAAAAAGCCGGACTATGTTCTCTGCTAACATGATGCAAATGTCCTTTTTTCTTTCTCTGGGCAGAGAAAAGCCAGGGGGTTGGTAATACGCCACATTCAGCAAGGACTGCAAATCCTATCTGCACACAATGATAAAACATATCCCTAAAAATGTAAATTAGCCCTCTCAGGCTCTAAGCTAATTTTCATGTGTATAGTGGAAACAAAAAACATAATAAGGAAAGATGTAGCTGTTTAACCAGATTATCTTTAAAAAGTGACATAGATATATGCTGGCTAATCGCCAGATTCTGGTGAAAAGTCTGCCTTACAAAGCATATTAAGGCTTTTCGTTCTTGGAACAGCACCATTGTTTGTAGTCTTGGAAAGACAAAGAGTTGAATTCTGTTTTGTTGTTCTGTGATAAACTGTGCTGCGTGATTTAGCCACCCTGTTCCTCAAATGCCTCTAGGGGCCATTTGGCTGCTTGAATAGGAGCTCTAAGAGGTGTTACTGGGTCAGGACCTCTGCTTAGTCTTATTAACAAAAGTTATGATTGACTGCTCTTTTTTGGCCAATAATCTCTCTTCATTTCCTATTAATGAAAGCATTTCTACACGTTTCAAATTTAAAAAGAAACTAGGAATTCACCTTAGCTATGGGCTTTATTAACTGGGAATATCGCTGAGTATTTTCTAGCTAATGAGGCTGTGACAACTCTAATGCACAGGTATACCTACACTGCTGCTGTGGGAGGTGATGGAGGGATGCTCTCTGTTGACCAGCTGGGGGAAGGGAGCCTGCTCCTTGTTTTAGTGCCTTCCACTTAGGACTGAAGCTTCATACTCCACACTGGCAGTGGGTCCTATCTCACCTGGGTTGCCTCCAGCAGCTGTTTGTGCACTGCTGACGTGGCACCACGGTTTGGGACCAGCTTTCCTCTGATTTGGTTACCTTCTTGCGCTGACTTTGCTGTACTGAGCGAGCAAACTCACTTGACTGGTAACTTTATGTGCGTTGCCTTACATGTGCTATGTGCTATTTAAGCATAGCGTGCAGGTATTTGTGAAGCTAATCACGCTTACCTAAGAGTAAATAAGTGTGTTAAGGTACTTTGTCCCACCTGAAGGCAGTCTTTAGAGATGCCATCCTCAGGACACTTGCTTACAACCAGCTAAATGCATTGGCTCATGTCTACTCCAGAACACGGCACGGCAATTTTATGTGGAGAGCGGGGAGGCAGCTGCAAACGTTCCTGTCCTAAGCTCTTCAGGGTAAGGAAGGGACCAGATTCTGCCTGCTGCTGCTGTAGCTGTGGGGCTCCGACCATGAGGTGTGTCATTGCTGTCAGGTGGACGATGTGTTCTGGATCATGTAAATCTTAATGAGGCTGGAATCTGGAAAGTACACATGAAGAGACTGTGATAGAAATAATACTTTGTAGAAGTTGAGCTAAAAACTGTAAGAAGTTGCATGAAATCACTTGTCCGACGATGTCTACTTTTTGCAGGCTTTGCTGCTACTGCTGTTAATGGGCTGCTGACTTCTTTCCTCCAAATTTTACAGGGGATGAGGGGAGCAATACTGACCTATAAGGATCCTAACGTACCAATTGCACAAAACTTGGAAGCGTGTGGGAGGGGGGGAAAGCTCCATTTCACGTTTTATCGCGGTTTATTCATTACACTTTTCAACAAAACCACTGCTTTGCCTGATTCTTTTGCTAATCTGACTCGTTGAAATGTACTTTCAATATTGTATTTGCTTAGATGAATTGTTAGCTGGTTTGGTGGTACTATGTTCTGCGTATCTGTGGACTGGGTTCTGTAGCGTCAGGCTTAAGTCTCTATAAAACCATCATGAAACGTGCCTGCCTGTACAGTGCACGTGATCTACACTAGCTCTAGAACTTGGATACAGCTCCCTGCAATCATATCTGTGTTATACATATATAAATCCACTTAGTAGCTCTGCACCACCCTGCAACGTTTTGTGTAGCTGTTGCACCAATTCGGGCGTTGCTGGTTTGGATATGCAGTATTGCAGGCAGTTTGTACTATGGGCATGCCAAAAGGACAAACCTGATTAAATTGAAGAGGGAATTAAAATGAAACTCTCAGTTCTCTGAACCTGAAATATCTGTTCTTTGTTGATTTTTGGCTTGAGCATCCTTACTTTCCTTTCTATACTTCCACATCAAAGTGACCTCATTTTAGATGTATTTTTCTAACTTTATTATACCTGATTTTCAACTAAAAGTGGGGTAAAGATGTTTGAAGAGTATTCAGAAGAATGTGCATCAGTACCAATGTGAAATGATAATTAACCCTAGCATGTATACAAAATATTTTAAATGGCTGTTATATTTCTCAGATTCTGCTTTTAAGTATCCATAATATCTCCTTTAGAATGAGGCAGAGCCTACTTCGTAATAATTTCTATAGACCATGAATTAATGATTCAATACCGCATTAAAAAAAAGTCTAAGCTATTAACGTGCATGCACATTACCTACATTTATAACCTAGGAAGTGTAGTTCTTTTAGCCTTTGCTAGGCTTTGCTTATAGATTTGCTTAAAAATAGATAAATTAATGTACTGGAACGATTTTGAAAGGCCCATAAATAATGAGCTGAGGACCAAAAGCTTGAAACATATCTAAGGTTATGTTAATTATGATTAATTACTTTGAGAGGTTTGTTAGAAGCCTCTTAGCAATTGTGAACCATAATTACTGCCCATCAGTGCAAGCACATCTATGGAGACTACGACCAATATACTTCTTCATGGCTGAAGGTTTATCCCTGCAACTTTCGTTGTAACCTATCTTGGATATAATACACGTAAGCTTAGTTCCTGGCGATATTGTGCGATTTGGCTTATAAACTCTAATGTAAAAGCTTTCATAATTGACTACATGAAGTGAATCCAGCCATGTCTTAAATGCAGTGGACCTACATTGCACTGGTAGAGTAAGGCAGCCCAAAGACCATATGCAGCCTGGTGACGTTTCAGTCTGATCGGTTGTCTTTTTCTCAGACTAGACTGAAAGTACTGGTTTAAAGTACTTGATGTGCCTCTTCTGGGTGCGTGTGGTTAAACAGGTTCCAGAACCTGTGACCCCAGGGGAAAGCCACAGGAGATCAAAACCCAGACCAGGCTCCCGTGATCACTGACGTTAGGGTGATCTTGAATACGAGGAAAGGAAGAATAATCAGGTTTTCCTGGTTTGAGTTTGGATCTCGGCTACTGGCATTGTGCTCTGTCAGCTTGGGCTCAGAAGAGCCGGCTCCTTGCAGCCGAGTTCATCTTTGCAGACTAATCTTCCCTCAGCTGCGCTGTTCTCCTGCTAACCAAGGGCAAGGCACTGTGCCAGAAACAGTTGTGAAGAAATATAAGAAAAAAGATTGAGAGCTGTCAGTCATTACTTGAGTAGCAGTAGCGCCAGTCCACATGCATGAAGAGTGAGAGGTGTTTTTTTCCTTTCACACCAGTATTGTTTAATCTGCATCTTCACTAGGGGGTTGTTCTGATTTAACTACATTGATTCTTTTAAACCAATTGAGTCAAACTCATGCAAAACTGTTTATTGTTAAAACCTCTATTGCCTTTATGCCTCTTTATATTACTGAAGAAATAAAAAGGAGCCTTTCGGAAACTGAAAAGAAGGGAGATTAGATTGCATATAAGGAATCTGCATTGGTGCGGGAATTGCATAGTGTATAAATGCAGATGGAGAGCAGATTACTGGAGCCTTGAAAGTCACTGCCACTAAAAATGTAATTTCTGCATATAAAATGTTCAGCTGCAGCTTAAAGCAATCCCAGTACAAGATCATGAAATGCCGTCTTCTCGGCTGTGGCAGCACACCTTTCAGGCGTGCGGCTGTGCGTGGTATCAAGGGGCGTGTGAGATGTCCACCCGGGAGCGCAGCTCCATGGGCACGCCGTGCTGGCGCAGCTGAGGAGCAGTGGTCTGTGGCATGGTGAGGGGAAAAGGGACGGGTGAAGGCAGGTCAGGTATGTCCTGTGCTGCTGTTACTGCTAAGCTCTTTCTGATTTGAACCTATGGCTTAACGTGCAGTTTGGGGCGTAGTTTTACTGTAATTGGTTTTAAAATAAACACTGATATTGCATGGTTTACACAGACAAGATGGCTATAAATCATCCCTATGGTGAGATGATATTAAACCCTATTTCTACATAAAGAAAAGCATGAGCATTATTATATCTCCTTCAATTAAAGCTTCTGTTTAGAGGTGCCTATTATCAAAACAGTAAATAAGATGTCAAATCGCCTAAGTGGTGGATGATGGAATAGTGCAGGGTGCGTCGGTGATGAAGCTTCATCTGGAGCTGGATGAGCATTGTTGCACATCTCACAGAAAGAAGCTAGAGGGAGTAAAGAAAAACTGAAGAGAATAATCAAAGACATGAAAAATCCCTGCAAGGGAAAATTTGTGAAGGCTGGGATGCTTACGTTTGCAAAGGAGGAGGTGAGAGGCTCTCGTAAAGGTATATGAGGCACCTGATCTTAAAGTAAGTTTAGTTACGCTGGTTCTCTCTCACACAGCGTAGGTTCAAAGAAGGAAACAATGAAATAAAATGGTACGATCTTCAAAACAAATAAAGGGAGGAAGTTCGTTCTTCACAGCCAGCTGTGAGGTTTGAGAAATTCATTGCTAAGCCCAGAAAATAATGCTGTAAGAGGTCATCTGTCCCAGGAGGTTCTTCCGTCAGGCGTGTTGTGCTGGGTATTTCTGAACGGCCATTCAGTTCTAGGTTACACAGCGAAATGCTCCTTGGCTGCTTCCTTCTGGGTCCAGATACAGGGACTTCAGTCTGTTTTTCTATCTAGAAAGATGGGAAAAACTGTAATGTATAAGGATGTAAAATACCACAAAACACTTCAATGTTCACAGAATTGTAGGGGTTGGAAGGGACCTCCAGAGATCATCGGGTNGAACTTCCTGTGCTCCATTTTGTGGCCATTGCCCCTTGTCCTGTCCCCACAGACCATCGAAAAGAGGTTGGCCATATCCCTGTGTCCCCCACACTGCAGATATTTATATACATTGATAAGGTCCCCTCTCAGTCTTCTTTTCTCAAGGCTGAACAGACCCAGGTCCCTCAGCCTTTCCTTATAAGAGAGATGCTCCAGGCCCCGTATCGTCTTTGTGGCCCTCTGCTGGACTCTCTCCAGAAGATCCCTGTCTCTCTTGTACCAGGGAGCCCAGAACTGGACACAGTACTCCAGGTGAGGCCTGACCAGGGCAGAGTAGAGGGGGAGGAATGTTCTTTTCATCAGGGTAATACAGGGCATCTACCATAGTCTTCTTTTTGTTCTTTAGGTTGATGTTAAAACACTGGTGAAGGTAGTGAATTTGATGATTAAAAGTGACTAAAATAGAGTTTAGAAAATTATCAAATTAAAAATTGTTTACTTCTGTCTTAGGAATGCCATACTGTAGAATTATCTTTTTTTTTTTTTTTTGACACAATGTGACTTCACAAATAAGAAATAAATGAAAACTTGAACTTCTCAAAAACATTATCCAGTACACATTTGTTGCAGACTACTAGTCTGGTATCAGGAATGGCACGCCTGGTATTAAAGTTCTCCCTCCTTCTACTGGGACACTGGTGGGGTGGGAAGGAAAAGAAGCTTCCATTTAAGGTTGGTTGGGTGTTTGAAATGAAGAGTTAGTTTTGTATAAGTCACAGTATGGAGGTGGTTAATTTTTGCATTGCTGTTAGAGTCTTGCCTGATGGTATAAGCAATTGTGTATCAGGACTTCTGTGTTTTCCTCTGAGTCTGCAATATACCCGTCACCGGGCTGCTTAGCGCACTGACTCTGTAAAATGGGAATTGCTATTTGTGTAGTTAGGTACCTGTCTCGTGTATAGTTTTGTCTTACCTGCCACTATGGTGTGAGTGATCTTTCATTATATTGTTTAACGTGCTCGGTCTTCTCCCCTGGATTGAGTTCTGGATGAAATACACAGTGCAGCTCAGAAGGAAAAAAGGTGCTTTCCACCGCAGCTGGGGTGTGTTTCATTAGGAGGAGGCCCAGGGACTGTCTCCTGGTGACTGAGGTGAAATTCTTCTTGCCCACAAGTGAGTTAGGATGCCACGACTCATTAGCATTGTGAGGGCTAATGAGCTAGTATTCACAAGATGCTTTGTCATCTAGTAGCTTAAAAGTATCTCACAGGGGAGAAACAGTGCGCAAAAACAAGCATTGTTTTCTGTCGAGAAGTGAAGACCGAGAAGCCAGATATTCCATTTCCAGCATTTACCTTTTGAGCTTTTGTTTCTGTGAAAACAGACGAGTTGATTTAATTGACAGGATCCAACCTTCTCCCCAATGGAAATAACGGCAAATGTCTAGTGTTTGCTTCTGACAGTGGATTCACTCTTACGAGGCCGATTCATTCAGATGTCTTTGTGCTCTGTACGTAAGTCCCATTAACGCTAATGGGACTTAAATGGGCAAATCCCTCAGGAATCGATGCAGCTGTGGAGTGCGAGGTGATCGCCTGCTTGCTGTCTGTGAGGTGAGGATGTTTGGCGGCCTGGTCAAACCCGAGCCCCGGGTGCCTGCTTGCTGTCTGTGAGGTGAGGATGTTTGGCGGCCTGGTCAAACCCGAGCCCCGGGTGCGTGGTTCTCTGGCCAGGTGGCTGCCAGTGGCCGAGGAGGAGGAAGCCAACAGGACCCGAGGCGGTCATTGCACGGGTGCTCCAGGGCACCAGCGGCCTCGGGGGACAGCAGAAGCCTCTGGGCCGTGTGTCTGAGCTCAGAGAGGGGGAACCTCCCCCCACACACACACCCACCCCCCAAAACGTCCTTTTGTCGCCGTCCCTCTGGCAGGCCAGGAGGCGGCTGGACGGAAGAGGGTAGGGAGGAGATGACCTGTAGCTCCTGTGGCAGCACCCGTGATGCGCTGAGCCGCCGCGGGTCAGCTGGGCGAAAGGGGGGGGAGGCACGTTCTGGTCCAAGTGAGAAATCCCGAAGCCATGTTACAAGGGACTTCTTCTCATCGCCTCTGCGTGTGTGCGCGTGTACATCTGCATCCTCCCGTTGAGCCGAGTTCAATGTGGTTACAGCCGTGTTGCTGTGGTGACACAAAATGACAGCTGGGAGGGCTGTGCGGTCCTGGTGGTCATTTTCCCAGGGGGATGGGTTGGTATTAAAAACGTGGAAATAAATGAACAGGTACTGTGTAAAAATCCGTTCTCATTAGCACTAATTAACCAAGCGCTATAGGATTCTAATGGGAAAAAGCCAATTTTAGATGTAAATGTCTTGTAGTCACTGAATCTAAATGAGCAGGTCGGATGCAAGGGAGGATGCACCCTCCTAAAGGAGGACGCAAAAACCTTCACGTTTCACTAGAGTCATTTTCTGCTTACGCTTGACCCCCTAGTCCCAGAATAGGAAATGTTTCTCCTCGGACTGAATCCGAGACATTCAAAAAAGAACACCATCCTTCTTTCAGGTGAGATTGCTTGAAAGATTAAAAGTAAATAAGAATAAATTACCTACCATTTTTGAGACATAAATGCCCATACATGCACTTGCAATCTTTTCTCTGCTTCTCAGATATTGCAGAAACTGGAACTTAAGTGTAAAAATCCCAAAACATCACAAGACTTGTGACGGACAGCTCTGTTAACAGGTGCCTGATGCCACCCTCCTGCAGCAAGTATTCCTTCTTTCTGCCTTCCATTAAGCTTGTGTGGCCTTTCGAGTCAAGAATCATCATCTGTTAACAATAATGTGTTACTAGGGCCAGTAGCAAAGAGTTAATTTTGTGGCTTTATCCAGCTCCAGCCTCACCTGCAGCCTTTAACTTTTTCCCTGCTGCATGATCTTCACGACAGGATTGTCCCTTCCTTATTTCTGCTGGCAAAATGGACTCAAGCTGGCCGGAGGCTGCCTGGCTAGCCTGGCATTCCTCTCCTTCCCCGGCAGCCCTTGGTTAGCCTCGGGGAGGGGATGTAGAGGAAAGGCATGTAGAAATTTAAGGCATCTTTTCCTTCCCCAGTGATCCTCCTAGCAGAGGGAGCTGGGCGGGGAAGGAGGTAAGCTCTGCAGATCCACAGGTGGGCACGAGCCGTGGGATGCTCTTGTCCCAGGCTTCCGTCATCCCTGAATGTTTCCTTGCACTTAAACAATGGGATTTAGTTCATTCTAGCTAATGCCCTGTTTTTTTTGTTTGTTTGTTTTTGTGTGTTTTTGTTTGGTTGTTTTATTCCTTGCTACGGTCTTGGGCAACTAATTTATGTGGTGTTTAAATTTTCCTTACATTTTGGAGCTTTTCAGTCCTTAGGTCAATTATTTTTGGTGTTTTTTGCCATACCAGTGAATTGTAATTACCCGTAACCGAAGCCTGTGCTGTGAATTTATTTCAAAAGGCTGTCATGCACAAGTGGCTGTGATTTAATTACCTGTTAAAAGCTTGCAACCAAAGCTTTGAGGAAGCGTATGAAACCACCTGGCAACTGCTGTATATAGGTGCAAACTGAATGAAGCTGTTATGGCTAAACAAAACCCTATAGATCCTTTGGAAGGAAAATAAATAGAGGAATTACACCTTTACCTTTTAAGGATTAAAGTGATGTCCTATCTTCCGAGTTAAAGTTAGTTCACGGTTAGTTCTCAGTGACTATCAGGACATTTTTTATTTGTGTAGCAACAGCTTCTGAATCATGGTTTAAGAGATGTAAAACCAATAAAAGCATTGCCGTGGTGCAGGCAGCACACGACCACACTTCTCCTAAAGCAGCCCTGCATTGCCGTGGCTGTAGCTTGCCCCAGACGCCGTTCTGTCCCAGGCAGATGGGGTTAGGGTAAGCTGGGCAGGATGTGAGCATTGTACGTTATCCCAGTCCTGACCTTGGTCAGGAGCTTCACGAATCAGCTAGGTGGTGAGGCAGCTCTCGCTCTTCGTAGTATTAAGATAATCAGATGGTTTAATTGATTCCATGTTGTGCATCTCTGCTTGGCTACAGTGGTGTTTTATAGAAGTGGGCTGGCTTCCCGTTGGGTGTAAGTCACAACAGCATTGCTGTAGCTCTTGCTTCATCGTGTTTGGATGCAGAGGTTGCCACTAAGATACCTGTTTGTCAGATGTCCTCAGTGCTACAGGCTAAAGCACCGAAATCCACAGATGGGGCACAGGGGACTCAAGTGGTGTGAACCAGAGTAGTGCAGTGGTGCTCAGTGATGGAAATATCAGATCCCAAGTCTGATCTTGCCCATTCTTTAACTCATGAGCAGCAGCGTCTAACATTGAGAGAAGCAGTTAAGCTTTTCTTTCCCAGTCAGCATTTAATGTTTAGTGATTAGTTCATTTACGAAATCTATATTTGTCTGACAGGCTAAAACAATAACCAGATTACTGTCATATCTGCTTGTCATCTCAGCAGGATTTCCTTCTAGCTGTTTAGCTTCCATTTTACAATGTTTGTTAAGTATTTTGACATGGCTTCGTGGCTATTATAGTGCACGGAAGTCCCAGGTGACCTCCTAGCCAAGCAGCAGTTACACCCCGTGGTTGCTTTGGTTTCAAGATGAAATAAGGTCATGTATATTGTTTGGTGTGTTAAGAAGCAGCCAGAAATATTGCCACAAAAAGATTGGTTCCATTGTTATGACTGATGAGGGGAGAACAGCTAATAGGTTCTCCTCTGCGACTCCTTCAGTAAGGAGATCATCAGTGGAACTGCAGGCTTTACACAGAGGAGGCTTTTTTACATGGATCCCTTCACCTTTGCACATTATCCTGATTTTAGGTGTCTGTCTTGACGTAGACCTTGATATTTCATGTATGTACATGCATGGTGGCCCCTTGAGCAAGAAAATGGTGCCGAGTGCTGTCAATACAATGCAAACCACCAGTGTCTTAGTGAAGTGAAATGCATCGGTTTGATTTTTTTTTAAAAGGTCTATAACCATTTAATTGTTTGGTTTGACCTTTGCTTCAACTCTATTTTCTTTAGTTTTTGAGTGCTTGCATTTAAGACGAATAGTACTTTCTTTTTTTTTTAAATACATATTTATATTTTTTCCTTGCCTGAGAATCGTCTGATTACAAACTGAGCTCTTCCAGCGGAGCTGTCACAGGCATGGCTGCGGTCGTCACCACCGGGCTGAACCTACAGATCCCGTGAAGCTGGGATCTGGGGCACTCAGGACCTGCAGTAACCTGGCTGCCGTACGTGTGCGCGCCACTTGACTCAACTGCAGGGGACGGGGATGCTCACCAGCCTGTTGTTAGCCTATGATGGCTGTCAGTCAATATATTTTAGCAGAATCGGTGGTCAGTATTTAGCCGAATCAGTATTGTTTGAGGTGAGGCGATAAAAATCTACTCTATTTAATCTATTAAGTTTTCACTCAATGCTAGAAATGAAGTGTTGGTTGTGGATTTCTTTCTTTGTCATGTAGGTTTTGTATTCTGCCTACCAAAAGGAATAAATAAAGGTGGCTTGATTACAGTATATTAATAACGTCGGTGTGCAAAAATACTGACTAAGTAGAAAATCTATAACAAAAACCAACACCTAGAAGCTGAAGCCAGGTAATCTAAATGGGAAATGCAGAATATTTTCAAAAGTAAGGACATTAAACTTTGCAGAAGTCCATCAAAACTTGCAGCACTTCTCTTGGTGCTTTTAATTTAATACCTGGATGGTTTTGTGAGAGTTAGCTTTAATCAATTTCAAGTTATTGGTCTCAGCTTGAAACTTAATGGCTGACATTAGAGACAGAAAACAGATGTGCCAGTGATCCCTTCTGTCCTTTAACTCCATGAAGCCCTCTCTCCTCACTTTGATTTTATGCCCCATACTGAGGTGTCCCAGTGTGTTTTTGAACTTTCGGCTTATGCTCACTTCTATGGACCTGCTTTTTCCTTTGTTTCTTTTTTTTTTTTTTCTCCCCTTACTTTAGAAATCCATGCTTTCTGCATTTGCCATTTGCTGGCTTCCTCTTTCTAACTGATGAAGGGAAAGTTGGTGAGCTGAGCTTAGTCCTGTTCGGGATGGGGAGCAACTGCTCGCAGGAGGCTGTCGCTCAAATAATGGATTGTACGGACTGATCACTATGTGTTCATGAAATGGGAAATACTTTGTGCTGCCTATCTAAAAACACAAAATAGCACTCGACAGTTAAGCTTGTGAAAACAAGCAACGTACTTAAGCTACAAAAGTTTAGGCCAAAATCTGACAGGTAAAGTTACTGGCATCTTATGGGGTGTAACTGCTTGCAGTTGATGATGCACTTTGTAATGTATTTCCTAACTTGTGTTTATTAGGGTCGAGTGTTTTGTTTTGTTTTGCCTCATAAAGCACATTTCTTTGATGTAGCAACTTTTGGATACCCATTATGGAGTTGAAGGAATTGGGAGATAACACTACCATTCTTGAAAAGTATATTTAAGACATGAGACATAGATACTTGATAAGCAGAGCTGTTTCAGCTTTGCAGTGCCTATCTTTTAAGGCTGCAATGGACGTAAGCAAACCTTCTGACTTCTGAGAATTTGTCCCTTGATGGCACCCACAGCTCCACTGCAGTTGTTGGCCTGCTTTCGTTTCACTTACCTGGGGGCACCTGTTTCTCTAGCTGAGAGATGATTTACACAGACAGACAAAAACCTTTTTAAACACAAAAATTGTCGATTTAGCAGTTCCCTGTGAGTAGCTACCCTGAAATCTGTAGGTGGCAACTGTATAAGTAAGCATTTTATGCGCTATTACAATTCAACTTTATTAAGCAATTTAAACTACCTGCTTGGCATTTTGTTTGGTTTGGCATCAAGATTTGTAATGGGCAAGACTGAAACATAACATGAAAAACTATATTTCACCCTTGTCCCAATGTCCAGAATCAATCAGTGGACACATAAGACAGTTTCCTTTACTGAGAAAGGATAATTAGTTCATATTCGAGTGGAGAAAAAAAAGCCTGCCTTTTTTTTTTTTTTTTTTTTAATAATGACTGATGAGGCATTTTGGGACTGAATATATACAAAATTTTCTTTAAGAGGGAATAAATGGTTTAAAAGTGCCGAATACCAGTGAATAGCTTTTGATTTAAGAAGTAAATGGTTCCTCGGTGCTAAAGAGGTTTTGTTTGTATATAAAAAAGGAAATTAACTGCAATGTACACTCATGAGACACTACCATGAAAATATGAAGAACTGTGAAGCTCATGAGATGAGCAAAATAACCGTTCTTACTAATTTTCTCATATCTAATGAGATACAAGTGTTCCTCTAGTAAGTTCTTCATTGGCCACATTGCACACACGTGCAAGAATTGACAGGAGTATTCAGAGCCGCGTGGTGTATTGCATGGGATTTAAAATAGGCGTGATTAAAGTTCCTCTAGGAGCTTCATAGTTCTAATGTTTTCACTTCTGTGCGTAATTTCTTGACATTAATGTTGACTAATGTACATTTTTCATGAATATCTGTGGCTAGAGGTTTGTATCAATCATTATCTGTAATTGGAAGTAATATGTTCAGTAAACCCTGTGTTGTAAATGCTGGAATGGTTTATAATGTTTTAAAATGTTTTACTGATTTAAAATTATTAAATTCTATTGCCAGAGGGGAGAGAGATTTTATTCTTCCTAGCAACTGATTTCAGTAAATGTGTAATTGTGTATGGAGCTGAGCACTTCATCCTTTGCCAAGGGAGTACCTTGAATTTTCGGAGATTTAAAGGGACTGTGCAGTGCTTAGGATGCTGAGAATATTTCAGAATGTGTTACGTGGTAAAAAATATTTTCTGGAAATACACAAAATAACTGTTGTTAGTAATTTTCCCAGATCTAATTTGATGATTTTTAACAATATCTAAGCTGCCTTCTGCATCAGTCTAAACTAAAGATTCTGTCAAAATGTTTTGACTCTTACTGCTTAGCCATGGATAATAGCAAAATAGCTTTTAAAATTTGATGGTTTTTCGTGATTAAACCTATATACGCACATATATGTACCTTTGGTGAATAGCAGACTATTTTTTGAGCATTTTAATAGGTAGCCATACCTACTGGATCTCTTAGTATTTGCAGAGTTGGGCCCTCACGCGGGCCAGCTGCGGCTGCTGTAGGAAAGCAGCAGGTACCTGGAGGACAAGGGGCCGAGCAGGACGGCTGCTCCCCGGCCCGGCTCAGCAGTGCCCCGTGCCCGCTGTGGCTGCAGCGGAGGTGGGTGCGCTCGTCGTGCTCGGTGTCCTCCGCTTCGCCGCTGTGGCGAGTTTATGGATCCCAAGGTGCCTGCAAAATGGAGGGAGAGCAGAAGGTACTAAGAAATGTCTTGCGCGTCGGGAGAGCGACTTTACAGGGGGGAAAACCCCCCACGTTCCCATTTCTTTGAGTCGCAGATCCCGTTGAGCGTGGTGCTGGCTTTCAGCGTTGTCCTCTGAGTGACAATTACTGCCTGCTCTTCGACTGGACGGGTGGTAAATAGCACGAGGAAGGGGCTGAAATGCAAAGCTGTGCTGTGTTACTGCGTTCATCTCTGGAGAGAGAGAGGGCAAAGGGTTGCAAGGTACCTCACTGGTTAAAAACAAACATATTTTCTTACCAAGTCGTGTTGAGATGGAATGTTGTGGAGAGAGCAAACAGGGCCCCATTCTTTTTTTTTTTTTTTTTTTTTTTTAATATACTAGCATAAAATGTCCACAGGAGCATCCGTGTTTCTATGGTTACAGGACTGTGTCCTCTTGTGGACTGTAAGGCTGATGATAAATGACTCTGATGATCCTGTACTACACCTGAAATGCCACATGGGAAGCAGGAACCTTCCCATGCTGAGGAAATCCCTGGTGCCCCGGACCAAGGAGCACATCTATATTTACTCCCCGCTGTTCTCCTTGGCTGCGTTAAGTAGGAACTTTTTGGAAAGAATAGTAATAGCTAGCAAAAATAGCACACAAATATAAAAAGCTAATAAATGCATTCTTTTCTAAAATGTCATATTTTTAGTAGCTAAATTGAAAGTTGAAGTTATTTTGTTTGCTATTAGCTTATGTCAAATGAAGAAAAATCACTAGGAAAAAAAGAAGAAAATTTGAGCAAAACCTTGGAAAACTGAAGTTTACCTCCTTCCTGTATCTCATGGTAGTTTCTTAGCCCTCCCAAGATGAATGCATTGGTTATGGTCTTCTTAATGACCTTTTTTGATAATGGCAGAAAGAATTAGCAGTTAAAGCCTTTTTTGATTTCAGTGACAAAATATTTCAGGGCTTGGGAATACACCGCTGGCTGTTAAAATAAGATACAGTTTACCAATTAGCGTTGCATAACACGTTAGTTAATTTTTCATGCCTGAAATTCAAATGTTACTTGTTAAGTTTCCCATTAATAAAGTCTTCCAGACAATAGTGTTCGCTGCTTGAATGTGTTGTTTTTCCATTTGGCTTGAAAGAAGAGGATTAGCGGTGGGGCATTTACATGTCGTAAGGTAGAGCCTCAAACCACGTAGTGCTGCGTGGGCACCTTGTCCAGTCGTGCTCTAGTGGAGGGGTGTTTGGATGCTGGCCCCGTGCAAGGCGAGCATGTTAATGATGAGACCTGGCTCAGGAGGGTTTGGGTAGTCGCTGTGTCCGTGCAGTGGAAACGCAAAGAAGCCGGTGTTGTGTCTGCTGAAATGTGTTGCCCTGCAGAGAGTATGCGATGAGGAAAGAGAGTCCATCACCAGCACAAAGCCTCACTGGAAGCGCTTTCACGGCTTCCTTGTGGCAGCGGACGCAGTTACCTGTAAGGCTCCGAGTGTTGCCGAGAATGTGCGCAAACGGTGTAGTCCGGCAGATGTACAGCTGGGTATTTGCTTTATAGGCAATTTACTTCCTCCATAAAAATAGGGGGAGCAGGGGAAAAAATTACCTGTGAAAAGCCACCTGACTGCAGAACTCTGCCCTATCGTATCATTAGTTTACTGCGCTGAGAACTCAACTGAATTTTATTTTCCAACCAAAATAGAGGCAACAAGCCAAATTACTGTATGAAGTATTCCTTGCATCTTATTTCCTTAAAAATACCTGGATAAGCTTAATGTTCCATATTACCCCATGTAATATTGAAGATATGCTGAAGATACAGGTGGTTATGCCCACTGAAGATGAATTGTACGCAAAGCTGGGTCAAGGGTGGGAATTACAATTCTTCTGGAAGTGGGAAAGTGCTGCTCTTTCCAAGAATGAAATATTACAAGGTTACAGTGTTGACACAGAGAGCTGACATGATGCTGCTGAGGTTGATTGGATTATAAAGGGATTAAGTAGTAATGGGATTGGAAGATACTTCTTGAATGAAAAGACAGCTGTAGAGGATTTAGAAAGGAAGGTTTATAGGGTTGAGTCAGTTCAGCCCTGTGGTCATAGCCTTGTGTTTAATCAGTTAGCAGTGTGGAGGCTGGACGCTGTCAGGAGGAAGCTCCTCAAGCCTGAGAGGTAGAACACAGAATCAGGATCTGAATCCTTAATTCAGGGTTTTACATCGACTTTAACAGAAAAATCTTCATGTAAACTCTTAAAAAAATATATAAAGATAAGGAGTTCTATGAAGTTTTGTTTTCTAGGCAAGGGTGAGAATGTTAAATGTCATGCCGTAACATGTTGGCAAAGGTCTATGTTAATGATGCACTATCCTGCTTTTGCCTACTCATTGTTAATCATTTGTAGTATTACAAAAAATGTTCATCTCTGCTGCTAGACCATGATTAAAAGAAATAACAGAGAATTGAACAACAAAACACACGCACTGTGTGCATGCTCTTTCTCTACAGAGGGATTTGTTTGGAGCAGAAACATCCTTGAAAGTCAGATGTACAACTCCTTAAAACTGTGTTTGCAGTAATCCCAAATGCTTTCATGGCTTGATTCAATTTTAAGGGAAAAGCAGAAAATGGTGCAGGAGCTAGGTTATAAGGGATTAGAAAAGCTCATGGTTTCCAAACACTGTTGAGATAGTGGGATGTGGGAGAAAAGGCTGGCTTTTTGACTCTCTGGGTAGACACCTTTAATCTTGCCTGGAACTGAACGGTGTCAGCCAGGTGGTAACGTGTCAGATGATGCATCACAGCTCAGGAGAAAGGCAACTGCAGCTTCTAAGAGACCTTGCAAAGGGAAGTATTTGTCTCCTTTTGTTGGTATGTTCTGTGCTTTGCAGTGGTCAGTTCTATGGCCGGTAGGAGGAAAAAGAAGGTATCGTAAAATGTTCCGGCTGTTTAAGCCTCGGAGGGCATTGAAAGCCTGAACCCCTTTAGAGATGTGTGGGTGTATGCTGTCATTTTTGGTAGCAGCTGTTAACTTTGCTCATCCCTTGGTAGTTTCTTCTTCTGACCAGCATTTATCTTGCATGGATTGAGTTCATAACGGGCCAGTAGCATTGCCGATTTGTACTGTAAGCTTAGTAGATAGCAAGATATCACATATATCCTCGTTTAGGGAGGTGCGTACACGATGTTGAAGGAACCTGTCACTGTCAGTTTTCTTCTGGCAACCAACGATGCGAGTTTCATTTTTTCAAGTCATTTATTGCATTCAACTAGAATCATAGCCTGAAATCAGGTGTGATTTTGCCACTGGACATGAGATACCTGCTTTCCAACGTTAGTGCTCTTTTCCAAGTTGCTCAGGATCTGATCAATTTTCGATATCAAATAGAAGATCGCGTTAGAATTGGAAAAATGCTCAGCTTTCACATTAGCTGGAGACTGTCTCTGTTAACTGAATTAGCCTTCTCTAAAGACAGCTCTGCCGAACGGACATCTGCATTACTAGAATAGTCCATCCTGGACTCGGCTAAGTTTTTGATCTCAGTGACAGGCTGTAGGGACCAGTACTGTAGTAGGAATGTGTCATTTAAAATCTCAGATCAGTTTTCAATTTCACTGTCTTTGGACTTGACTCAATGTCCCTCTGCTGTATTACAAGAGGGTACTCAGTGCTGCTGTGTCCTGTACGCAGGCAGTTGCATGTGCTCTCAGTGTTTCTTTCTTTATATTCTGGTTAGCATAAAAAGAAGTTCATTCGTTCAGAATTTTTTTTTGAAAATTGACCATTACAGATACGATGCTAAGATAAGTGATGGAAAACATCTTGTCGGGCATAGACACCTGTACGTGATGTATAACCAGGGTTTCAGTGTGATAAGGGCTGAAATTGCTACCACTGTGAACTAGAGCTCCATCTCAGGCATAGTCTCCAATGTACTCTGTAAATAGTTTTTGGCTTTGTTGTGGTGACATTTTGAGAAATAGCAATACGCTGACCAATTCTGTTAGTAGTTTTTCAGTGATGTGTCCTTATATCACAGAAGAAAAGGTTACTGTGGTGTGGTTTAGGATTATCTGACTGTAGAAGAAGAGGTATCCGTATGTGACAGTCATACTTGGTATTGTTAGTTTGAGGAACTTTAAAAAACAATGTTTTGTGGTTATTGTGCAGCAATTGGATCTTTGCTTAGTGCTTGTAGGATTGCAATGAAACAAAGCAATAGAATAGCTAAAGCCCCTGGTAAATGCAAGATTTAAGAGATAAGAGTAGGTAAATCAAATACATTTGCATCGGTTTCTGCTCTCTTGTAATATTTCTCTGAATATAGCCTTGTTTCACTTAATTGGCATTTGTTTAAAAGACAAGTCTGTAGCATAGTACAAAATGATGTGTAGGAATTGTTGGCTTGTGCTCCCCCTGTTCCCTATGTGTGTGTTGTGGCAGTTGAGTTTTATTTTAACAAACATTGTAAATATTTGGGCAGAGGGTTGCAGATTAATTATGATTTAACTGAAGGCTTTGCAGTGATTACTGCTACTGTACAAATAGAGAGTGTGTGGATAGAAAAGGAATGAAAAACCGTTTGCCACCTTTTTGGCAGACGGATGCACGTCTCGTGTAACCTTTGCGCCAGACAGCTTGGAAGTCTGATCAGCCTGAATTATTCAGAAGGCAGGGAAGATTAGTTAGATAGTGAGAGTATGTATTGATCTGCCAGCATTCCTTCTGCAGTGTTGATCTTCCAAAATATTAAATAACTTTTAAACTAGGCTTTTATTTTGATGAATACAAACATTTGTTGGCTGGCTTGATTTTTTTTTTTCAGAAAAATTGCAGGTTTTTTGTTCATCTTTGCTAGCTGCTAGTCCACTAGCTATGAAAGCAGAACACCTGTGCATGTTTTTGTTTGTTTTTTGTTACCAAATACTTTGAGCTTTGTTTGTGCTTCTACCGGTGACTACCTCATAGCACGGTTGCCAGGTTTGCTGGCCCCTGCGGGGGGCTGAGGTGCTCTGTCTCTTCCCTGTCTCATTTCTGCTACTAGCGGTTTTGCACACCGTCACATGACAGAGAAACGCAAACCCAAATCTGGACTGTACACAGCGTGCTTCAGTTTCTGGAGGGGAATTCGACAAAACTGTGAAGCTTCAGAGGTGCAAAGGCATCAGTGACACCTCAGGGCTGGCCTGGTGACGCTTGGGGAACAACTTGCGTAAGAACTCTGTGATTATAGGCAGGAAAGACTCGCTTTCCTTTCTGTTGCCAAGTGTAAGTGTGCTTGGGGAGGGGAAAAAAAAGCGCATCAGTCATCAGAGTGGCTAACAATACCTCTGACACTGTCTTACATCCTTCCGCAACCAGCTCCATTTCTTTCAGGCAATTACCGGCTTCTCTTTCAGATAAGATACAGCTTTATTGAGTTTCCCGCTGTGCAATTACAGTTCTGAAGAACAGATGACTACGTACGCGCAGCCTGGGTGATGGAGTTTATTGCAGTGGAAAGTAGCAGAAAGATGCTGCGGTGTGGTGGTTTTTTGGGTTGTGATCCGGAGTATACAGGGAGGAGCTTCAGACCAATTCCACTTTCTGGCCAGACAGATCCAGCCTAATTCTTGCACAAACTGGTGGCATGTGAGGCTGCAAAATGAATTTCCTTTTTAATATGGAAAATGCTAAGATCCACCATTAGCTTAAAACACACTTTGAAACTTCAATTTCAAAAGCGTGTAATAAGACAAGTAATAGTAATTTTTATAGTGTTTTTCTTCCAAAATAAATGTTAATTGTATAAACTGCCAGCATTTGGGAAAAAATGGTTCAGATTTCGGCAGCGTTGGGTAAAATGTTCCTGCTTGTCACGTTTATGAAAGATTATGAAATGTTAGGGACCCGAAGAGGGGCTCATTCATATGCAGACACCGTGCTGCCAGGATTAGCATTCCTTTCTCAACACTTAAACTGCAGGAGGATTTCCTGGTGGTATTGTTGCTTTTAGAAGGTAAGGACAATTATTTTAAAGCATGTAGCAGGCATGTGCATCTTTTAAACTGCAACAGCTCAAATGGCTTCTCGGGACATGTATTGTCTTTTGACTATGAATATGTATTTTTGTGTTTTAGAATGACCATCTCTCAGTGAAAACTGCTTTGTATTCCCAGCCTTCACCCATATCATGCTCTCTCAAGTTACAAGCTTATGCAAATGTTTTCACTCTGTCATTACTCTGCAAGGCTGAGGGTTGAGCCAGGCTGGGGAACCTAAGCCTAGCTGTTTGTCTGGGTGGTGTCTGTTACGTGTAACTGCAAGTGTGCAAATTCTAGCACTTGTTTATATGCGGTATTGTTTGGAACTTCGGTTCGTGCTCCTCGTCTTAATTGTTTACTTGGTTGAGTGTAGTTATGTAGTTTTCAGAAAGGAAGAGAAAGGTCTCTCTGCCAGCAAAAGTCTCATGCTGTTGCATTATCGAAGGTGAATATGTTGGAGCCAAATTGCCTTAAATTAGTGGGGATTTTTGCTAGTAAAACAAGCAAGCCTTGGAAAATTGTGAAAGAGATGTCATTCCACAAAGTTATCTGTACTGTGCTTTAATTAAAAATAAGGCAGTTGCACAACTTTATCGTATGTTGGCACCCTTATTATTTCCTTGTTGTTGAAGTGTTAAATAGGTGCAAAATCCCTGCTTACCTCTACTATAGAATAAGCAATCTTGCTACTAACATTGTAAATGTGACTGTAGTCAATTATAAATGTCAAATATAATGACATTTATATTTGCAAAATGTCAGGTATTTTTAAAATGAAGCATAAATGTTATCCTTAAATAATTTGTCCGATATGAACGAAGCTGGTTGTCTTCCATTGAGTAGGTTTTGAAATGTTGTAAAAGCACAGCAATTTTCCCTGAAGAGAGTATTTTTGCATAGCTAAAGTGGGAATAAAGGATTTGACAGGGATTCACCAGTTTCTTGTGTATTTGGATTTGCATGAAGCACTCCACCTCTCCAGCTGTGCAGACATCCCTGTTGTATACACCAGTTACCCCTGCCTGAATGCAAGAGAAAATGTACCTGGGCATCCTTGCAAAGACAGTGGAAATGGTGAAAAGGGAACCTCTTCTCTTGTCCCCGCAACTATTGCTCGCCTCTTAGCCACAGAAAATTCTTGCACGTGGACGTAGGGGGAAGCTCAGGTTTTTCACTGTGTACTGCAGAAGTAAGCCAGGGTTGTTGGCACTGGTGACGTGCACAGGCTAACAGAGGAAATGAGCCCTGCTGTGCTGTGCCCTCTTCCTAGAAAAGTCAGCGGGATGGATTTGGGCTCTATATCACGTCTTTCCTCCTGACTCACCGGAGCTCATGAAATTGAGACCCTAAATCAAATTTTGGCCTGCCTTTGGAAAAAAATCCAGTTACAAGAACTTCAGAGAAACCAATGTTTGTAAAAGTTGTTTAATTAAAGCTTATCTAATGGAGGCATAGTATAGCAAGCCCTGTTTTCGCTTTATGCACTGACAGCTCTGAGTTTGGTGTATTAAGCATCTGCAGCTCTAGTTAAATCCACTGGGATGTTAATGCCTGTGAAAATGAGGCGTGCTGTACTGCCCTAAAGTAACTTTTCTCTGCAAGGCAGAACTTCTAGACACAGACCTGACATGTGTCATCATTATTGCAGCTGTAGATAGTAACTGGGTACCGTATCGCCAACCTTAGCTTTCTCTTCGTATTTGGAAAAATGTCTTGATTTCCATTATTTATGAATCTTGTGCTGTCATGAGGCCAGGGGATTGGTGGCGGCAGCGCATTTCTTTTCCATCTCTAGCTGCATACATCTACAGGCTCCCTCCCTGAGCTTTACAACCTATAGACCCTGTAGACGTGATCACATCTTCCGCTAGCCACTTGCATCCTTCTTGAGCATGATGGTACATTTCCCTACATCTTTTTTTTTTTTTTTTTTTTTT
>VXAA01004442.1:13168-58614 GCA_013399115.1 Anseranas semipalmata | reverse complement strand
TTTTTTTTTTTTTTTAGTAAGTTCTCTGAAGTACAGGAGGTTGTCATCGTCTCTCCTCACCCCCCTGGCCCAATTGCTTTACTGAACAGTAGGATAACTGATGAAAACTGTAAATCTGAATCCTGGTATAATTTGGTTCAACCTTAATATGACTTAAATAGCAATCAGTCAATTTCTCATCTTGTTAATGGCAAGGCTGGCACTTCTGCAGAGACAGCTGTTGTGTGTTGTAACCCTGAAGTCCTTCTGTAACCCCATCGTCTTTCTGTAAATAAGAATTCACGGAACAGTTTTAAAAGCAGTAAAGGCTGGTGAATACTGCTCCCGTTTCCACTAAGCTGACTGTGTTTAAAGATTTTGCATATATCCTTTGTAAATAGTGTAATGCTTGCAATCTGACAAATGATCCTGTGCCACTTGCCTAAGGACTAGCATCAGCTATCCAAATTGGAGCTTTTCCAGCAGGCGCCAAAAAGCTGCGCAGCAGTGGCAGTCCAGTTGACGGTCCCTAATTCTGTAAGAAGCCAAGCTTTGTGGGGAGCTAGAAACTTAACGCAGTGTTCGGTTAGCCCACTACGCGTGCTGCCCCGTGTACGTGGGCGTGCTGTGACGTGCTTTGCTCCTCCTGTGGGGATCCTTGTGGTTTTCAAACCGTTCTGGGCTGAGAGTTCGCTCGCTTCAGTTGGCAGGGAATTGGTTTGGGTTCTGATCTTGCTGCGTGTGTTGATCCCTTTTCCATCTTTTTTCCTGTACTGTTGGGGCCCACCACCTCCACAACAATACCTTAACATGAGAAGAATCTACCAGATGCTTGTCTCTGTTTCTGTAGATATGTGCCAAGTCTGACCAAGTGAGCAAGTGGCTGTATGAAATACTAGTGCTTAAAATTGGATGCAAGCCTTAATATCTAATTCAGTCAAGACCTGGTTGATAGAATTCAAATCAATAAGCATTTCTTTATCCTAAATCAGAATTAGACAATGTATGTGGTTGAATTTGTTTTCCCTGGAAGTGTTATGCTTCAGTGACTATTGAGAGAGATCTGCTGCTGCTGTAAATTCATGTAGCTCCTTTGTTAATCACTACTTAATGCTGCTTAAATTGGAGGGATTCACCCCGTAAAACTAGGCACCTAATGAAGAATTCGACTAAACTGGCAGTCTGGATTACGCAGAAATGTAGAAAGACTTCATTGGGTCTTAATAGGCTTGCAGCACTTTAAAATCTGGCCCAGTGAATTTTACAGCTTAAAGATGCAAAAATTGGAGTTGTTGCTATCTCTAACATAAATTGCCTCTGCACTGCCCTTGTAGATGAAAACTTTGGTCTACACATAGACAATGCAGCTATGTGGTCTTGTGACCCTGCAGCACTGCCTGCATCCCCTAGGTGTACATCTTTATCAATTTTTGAGAATTTTTTTTCATTTTATCTAATAATAAAAACATTTTAAATATTCTTGCTGCTTCTGGAAGCAGTTTTTTCATGAATTCTGAATACCGTACTCAGTTTTTGAACATAAGTAGAATTAGCAAATGCAGAGTAAATCATTGTGTTGTATTAAAAAGGACAGAAGAAAAGTGCTACAGCTGATAGTGACTTCATGCACCCCCATGTGGGATCCACGAAGAACCCACTGGAGAAAAGTTGTTGGGTGTCCGAGGCAAAGATGGCAGATGGGCTCTGTTAATATTCACGTGTAATATGGAATTCAACCTTTGTCTTCAGAAATGACTAAATTGCCTTGGATGCTTTGTGTTTTTAGGTTCAGCACATGCCACCTGACTGTTCTGGTGCCGGTAAATCACGCGTGTGGGCGGTCTGAATCTAAATGTTAGCTGTGCTGAGGCTGGCTATCAGGCTGTTTGTATTTGCCTACATGTTCCTAATTATACAGATAATCATTTGAACATTGCTTAAACTTTTACTTTGGGAATTTGGCTCTTACAAGCCCCATTTTATAATGAGTTTATTTGCATTCTCTTTATTCCTTATTAATAAACCATGGTTCAGCGGTTTCAGCTGACTACTTTGATCACGGTGTCTGGTAGTTCACAAACAGTTTCATTCCCTATTGACATTTAAAATCCAGTGTTGTGTCAATGCAAACAAGCACACATTACTCCAGTTTGAAGAATTAGCATCTCTGCTTATTGTAAAATAATAATGAACGACTCTCTCCTGTTCATATGTGGTTGTTCATTAAGTGAGCGAGGTGAGGTCATGAGTTCAGGAATCCCTTGTGGCATGACCTCATGGTGGAACGTTGGCAGTGGGTATTGGTGCTTTATGGCATCTGTTACCATCGATTTTTCTTCTTAATTTATTTGGTTTTAAACTCCAGGAAAGAGGAAGGAAACAAACGTTTCAATAGTTCGCTTCTGGGAAACTGCAGTTTGCGGAACATTCTTCTAGTGAGGGGAGAAGAGAAATAAAAACAACAAACAGAGAATTCATGGGGATCAGAGCACTGAACAAGAAACATTGCTCACTGCTGAGTAAGTTGAAGTATGCCTGGACTGCTAGGTAGGTATGTATCTGAGCCCTGAAATTTCGATCTCTTCTGTTGGACCCACCTCCTTTCCTAAGGGTTAGCTGCTTCTCATCGCCTGCAATATGTAGGACTGAAATAGCCTCTGAAGAAAATCAATCGCAGCGGAAATAGGAAATAGCCTTATGCTACTGGAAGTTTCTTTGCTATCCCTTTCGATCCCACAGAGATGCCAGGCACTTGGTTGAAACATCCATCCCTTTTGCTGTGGAAAGGGGGGAGCACCTCGTTATGCGATCTGTGATAATGGAAGTAGAAATGAATTTTTTTCTTTTACTTACATTCAAGTGCCTCCCCTTCTGTTGGAAGAAATCATTCCAGTCGAAAGATATCTGTAGCCTGAAGTAGTTTAAGGCTTGGGAATCCTTTAGGGATCAGATTCGTTTACCTGAATATACTTCATACTTAATAAGAATTACTTCATAATACTTCTTGCACTTGAGGCAAGAGGAACATGTAGGACTCTTTCAGCTGCATCAATGAACTGGTGTCTGACCTTTGATGTGATTTTTCTTTGCTATGGCTTCATTGTATATGCAATGGGGAAAAATATCAAGCACTGCATCTCATTCACAGAAGCACTTTGAAGTTAAATTCCCCATTACAAAACATTTTCAGATCCCTGGAGGGAAGACAGTAGAAATGTTACCTGCTTGGCACCTGCATTGTGTACATGAAGGAGAAGGACAGTTATGTATGCATTTTTTATTATAATACGCTTACCCAATCTACTAAGTATAATAGCTGAGCAGAAGTGTGTTGGCTGATGATGGTTCAGTGGTGTAGGACAGGGTTGGAAGCAGGTATTTTTCTGAAAGATTCTGGAATAGAAATACTTCCCGAAGGACCTCTGAAAGATAGCCCGATCAAAGACCTGCAACAAGCGCGGCGCGGTTTGTATGTGTGCTCACAAAGGAAATGCCTTTCTTCTGCAATGTGTTCCGTGTTAAGCTTGTTTGCCACAAACGAGTTCACAAACACTGTAACTGTATCCAGGTGCCTAAAGCCCTACATGCAAATATTCTCAACATGCAGGGGCTACATTTCACATTGTCAATGCGACAGATAGTGAGAAAAATAGTTAATGAAGGAATTAGGGCAGTAAAGCACTGATGACACCTGCTTCTTCCTTATTCAGCGTCTGTACTGCTGTCTGATTTCTGCGCAGATGGGTAACCTGAAAGGCAGGAGTTAGCTGCGGTGTAATGTCTCCATACCATTACTGCAAGGCACCGTTGTCTGACTTCTGCAATGAAACGTAGGCAGTTGTGCTTACTGTCCGTCGTCTTGACTTGTGAATCCCCATCGGCCACCCCTAGCCATAGCTGGAAGGGCAGGAGAAACTTCCAAGTTCAATTAAGTTCCTGCAAGTTTTGGTGACCTGCTAGGAGAAATAGAGCCAAGTCAGCCCCTCCAATAAGGAAAGGCAGGGGGAGCTCCACTGCTCCTCACCTTGTCTGTACAGCTTGAGCAGAAATCGAGCGTATGGGCTCACCTGCAATGACGTGCGTCTGAGTACGGGTGATGTTGTCACTGGAGAGCACACGGTAGGTGAGGTGAAAACGGAAGGGCATGTATAGCACAAATCTATATGGAAGCTGGTAATGCTGTTTGTGCTGTTCATCAAATTCACGCTTCAAATAATTGAATAGCATGTTCTGCACAAGGAGAAGGCTTTATAACATCTGTAGCTGAGCAGGAAGCGCAGAAATACTGCTGACTTGTTTTAATCTCATTGCCTCATTGCTGCATATGTTTTAATGGCTTTGAGCAGCTTCATATGTTAATACTAAAACGAGCAATGAAACAGCATGAACAACTTAAATTTAAATCACTTAAATGATTAATGTTTAATTTGTTCTTGCAATTAACTCATTCCCAGCGGCAGTGGCAATGGTTTTGAGATAAGACTTGTTTGTATCATTGAACTGTGTTTGCTGCCATGAAATGCAACAAGAGCTGATGTGTTCTTGAGTCAAGAAGATCAGCTTAGCTCTGCCTATGGAGAAAGTCCAGTCTCATTGCAGTACTCTTTTCTAAATGGGAACTGGTTCGCAGAACTTTTGGAAGATATTTACATGTTCTATTCATTGCTGGGGAATAAAGAAGATCAAAGTGCTACCACCTATGTGTAATCTAAAGAATGATTTTTCTAGCGGTCGATTCTTTTTTTTTCTTAGTCCAATTTTGCTGGGCCTACTTAAGGAATCAGATGATGCCTCTACAGCAGTAGAAATTTCCCCTTCGGAGACTGTATCCGAGCACGAGT
Source organism: Anseranas semipalmata (assembly GCA_013399115.1). Taxonomy (NCBI): domain Eukaryota; kingdom Metazoa; phylum Chordata; class Aves; order Anseriformes; family Anseranatidae; genus Anseranas; species Anseranas semipalmata. Next base: position 53,794 of record VXAA01004442.1, on the reverse strand, counting down.
CTCCTGTAGAGCTGAGACTTGCTACAGAGACGGCCCTGCTGCTCACTGTCACGTAGCAAGGGGATCCCTCTTTCTCTGCTGATTGAATACTTGTTTTACCTTCGGGAGTAGGACTGCTTTCCTCCCCTCTTCATATCACATTCCAACTCTGTTCTTCCCATTCTGTATCAGGAGAATCTTTACAGTGTGGGCGGCCAGCGCATGTGCCGATGGGGGGAGAGCACTCCTGTGAGCTCTCTCCAAAATGTGTAGGTGCGAAACCCTGCTCCTTAGCTCTGAATATCACAGGGAAGGGAAATTGTGGCCTGTGGCTTGTGTTGTGTGGTGGTGGGGTTTGTTGTTGGTGGTGGTTTTTTCTTCTCTGGTTCTCAATCCATTTCTAGCAAGTTTTAAAAAATCTGCAGAGGGCTTTAAGGCGCTTTTCATTTATTCATGTTGCACCTTGGCATGCATTCTTCAATTTGTAGGTAAATGGCCTGGAAAATTTCATGCTTGAGCAACTGCCCATCCCTTTGTCACATATACACATGAAACTTGGAAACAGTTCATATAACGTTGCTGCACTAAAGAGGGGTTTCATAGCCGCAGAAGCAAGAGAGATCCATGCTACTGAAGGATGATCCACTTGGAAAGCAGACGGGACAAACCGTGAAATGTGCCTGCACTGTATAGTTGCCTAAATATCCTGGGAATTTAAGTGCCCCATATATTTATTGTGTATCTGAGAATTTCAGCTGGTACAAGGAACTTCAGAGGAGTATTCGGCTTTTTTCATAATTATTGATGAAATCATAAAGCAGACGTACTGTAAAATGAAAGTAATTTATTAAACCTGTGGCTTGGTCATTTGTTTGAGATGGTGAAATCATAACAAATATACATAATATGCTTACGAATTTGTAGGTGCTTTCAGCAGAGAAGTATCATCCGTTCTTGAGCAGGAGTGGGATGACAGGTTCATGGTAGCAATTGCAGAGACTTAAAATGCAGATCATGCCAGAAGAAGAGATGTATGTCTGATTTGTGGTGCCCGTGGGAGCCATTTTCTTCAGTGGGTCATTTTATTTTGTAATAATTGGACGCTATCATTGATTTGAGCTCCAAGCCACCTGGTATCTTACTTAAGCACCATGTTTATTGTCTTAGACCACACAGTCTTGCTCATTTGGGCAGTCTCCTGAAAGTCACCTGGTTAGCTTGTATGAGAAAGCAACTGCTTATATAAAATGCATATGCAACTCAGTGCTCTCCAAAGAAAATTCTTAGGCATTTTACATAAATTGTGTGGCTCTAATCATTCTTAGAATGCTTTCTGTCTATGCAGAAATAGGACTCTTGCTCTAATATAATAATAATAATAATAATAAAATCCTCATCTTGAAGCTTCATGTGAAATTATGCTTTTTACCTTGGTTGAACAGTTTCTCCACTGACATCAGGCCTCTTCAGTTTATGACCTTGCAAAGTGCCCTTTTTCTTACAAAGGGTAGAAATAAGGATGTAAAAAAAAAAATTCCTGAAATCAATGGACTTTGTCATGGAATCAAATGAATACTGCCTGACTTGATTTGGTCCAATGAATTACTTGCTTTTTGAAACTGTGATGATAGATGTGGAAAGTGATTAGCCAGCTAATTAACAAGCCGTCATACTTAGTAATCACAGAAATATTCAGTAAGTCACCAAAAGGTTGGCTTCATGCTGCCTATGAAAAACAGCATGATACATTTTTAAAAACATTTTTTTTAATTGAAGAGCAGGATAAGTCTGGACGAGCTGAAGCAGTGGATGGCTGCAGGTCTCTCACAGCCGAGTAGTTCAAGAGCTGCAGTGGCAATCAAGTCCGCAGATTTATACAGATCTAAACAACTTCAGATATGGCCAAATGAAAACTTAATAATAAAAAGGAATTCAGCTGTGAAATGAACTTCCAGAAATGAGCTAAGCCACGGTTTCCCTGCTTTAAGACCGTATTGCAGCAACCACCTCTTTCTCTTGGTGTTATAAATCCTTATTTACGGATTTAAGAGATGGAGGCAAGAGTAGACGACCCAAACTCACACATGAATTAGAGGATTTTCTCTTTTTTCCCCTCTTGCAGTAATTTCAGGGAATAGAAACAATCTTTAAAATGTAATAAACAGAAATATATTCCTTTTACAGGTATTCTGTTCTAATGGATGTATTGCATGAAGCAGCATTTGGTCATTGAAATAGAAACCACTGTGAGTAAAACTCAAAGGACTCACTGGCTTTGTCGTGTATAACACAGGGCAAAGGCTTCCTCACTTATGGTGAGCTATGAAGTAAAAGAAATATAATTACAGAATTGTCTCGGCGTTTTGCTGAGCTGAGATACAGCGCTTACCTAATCCTACACTTGAAGCGACTCCTTCCTGTGGCTCCTGCAGGCTCTCAAGGTCAGTTGCATTCATTTGATGTTAATGGGCTTTGCAAACCAATGCAATCAATATCAGCTCACACGCTTATCTACTGCCAAGGAGTTCCCCGTGCAATTTCTATTCAATTTTACGTTTCCTGAGCTAGTTTAATGCAGAAACAATACATCTCGTGGAAAAACATGAGAAAAGAAACAATCACGGACTAATTTGTAGCGGTTATCTGTCTATTATCTCCCATTCTGACAGTGTGCATCTGTTTAACAATATGCACGGTACCATTATATCCAAAGAACAGAAATGGGCAGTTGATGCTGCCAGACTAACGTATATTGGCGGTGTTCATTTTTCAAGTTACCTGGCAACTGCTGCAGATGGTCTTAATTAAAAGTGCCATGCATCTTTTTAAAAATACGTTAATGATCTCAAATACCCAACTCCAAGTTCATTCTCTTGGCCTGATACTTAGCCAGCTAGGCTAAGAGAGGACTAATCTACTGAAAGCCTCCCAGAGACTGTTCTGCTAGGTTCCTTAGAGGGGAGCAAGCTGGACAATGAATGTTTTGCAGGGAGACTGAAGATCCAGAGTCTGGCTAGTAAAATGGCCAAGGCGTTGGCCAGCTCAGAGTAAGGCTTCCAAGGTAGGTGCATGCTGGTGTGCTACACAGCTCCCGCTGCAGGGTTTTGGGGGGGTTTGTATGCGTACAGAAGCTCCAAAACCATTGTTGCTCCTTTCAAGGGGACGGGTGAGGTGGCACCAACAGCATGTGCTTCTCTCTGCCCACCCTGAATACTTTCCTGTCTGCTGTACACGGGGCAGGTGGTGGGGATGCTCGGCCCAGGGGATAGGAGAACTGCTTAGTCCTCTAGGTCCTTGTGCAGGTTGCCTTCATGTAGATCTCCATCCTCAGCCACAGGCTGGGTGGCTGTCCACACCAGAGTGAAGTAACTAGAAATGGCAAAGGGTCAAGGTGGGCTGGGTTCCTTGTAAGAGTTGTGTGACAGTGGATGTATCTGGCATGAATCGCTTTGCTGGAGAAGTAATGCATGAAATCTGGTATTGCTACCAAAGGCAGTTGTTAAATCTTAAATCCTGTAAATCCTAAAGGGCAGGTGTTGACTACTTGATTAATTTGAGGGTATCGTGGGGAACGTGGTGTTGCAGGGCTGTGCTCACAGTATCCATTGTCTGTCTTCTACCTTGGGCTATTGCAGAAAGCTGTCTAACCTCTTGAAAGACCTAGACAGTAAGGGATCTGAAAGAATATCTGTTTCCACCCATGCTATTGATAAAGACGCGTTTTAGGGGATATTACGCTCCTACTTGCTGGGCATGGATTTTGGCCTTATCAAATAACCAAATCATACACGCGGTTTGATTTTTGTCTGTCAGTTTTATGCAACACTGCTCTTCTGCAGCAAGCCATTTCCTATGGAAAAGTGCTTCTTGACCAAATTAGTTTCATCTGCGAGAGCTGAAAGAGCTGGATCTGTGGAGGTTAGGGGCTAAGGATGTTTTCTCTTGAAGGATTTGCTTGTATGTCTGTATGAATATACTATTGTAAAAGCTTCTTTATAGGTCTTTATAATTTGTGCCTTAAAAAAAGATGTTTGGCTCTAGAGCGCAACCCCTGCTAACACCATGCGTGGACGTTTGGTCACTGCTCTGAGGGAAACATACCATCTGCTGAAGTGAAAAGAATTCCTCCAGGTTTTCTCGATGGTCTCTCATGCATGTAATAACTCAGTCCAACTCTACTTAGTATAGCAGATCTAGTGGGATCTGCAGGTCATAGCCCGTAGCAATCCTCCAAATCCATGTAATTAAAAACTAAACATTTATGTTGTCTGTAGTTTCTAGTCACAACCGAGGTGTCGCATTTTCCCTTTCCCTAGTCTGTCATCTCTGGCAGTTTATAAGAACCTCTCAGCCAACCTAATTAAATAATCAAGGCTGCTGCTTCCCTCTCCATAGCTTGTTTTGGTGCATTTGTTCTCATTCCTTTATCCACTATTTTCCAGAACTTAACAAAGCAGTAAAAACAGTAATTAGTACTCTCTAATTGGTTATAAATAATAATATAACAGACTTACTGTCAAAATAACAACACAAAGCAATCTGCTCTTTGAGAATCTTTCAGATTCCCAGCATTAAGGCGTTCAAAGTGGTAAATTATATTACAGTAATTAGCTTCAAAAAACACACACTGTAAATTTATTTTATCCTGATGGCTGTCACAAGCTGCGCTCCTAAATGCACATCTCTTTCAGGTCTGATTGCTGGTCCCTGTTCTCCCGATCTATAATACCGATTAAATAATTGCATCTACTTCTATTTTGTATTTTTACCACTTGCTATGTACCAGATTCATAATCTGTTTTTCTCAGCTTCACAATCTTGGCACAACGTTATCAGTCCCGCCGCAGTGTTGCTAGCCTGTTTTCTTTGTCTGCGGAAGGGACTTGTCTCTTGCAGCTGGTAAATTATTAATGAAGCTGCCAAAGGGAAGCAGCGTGGCCGGGCAGGGCGGTGGAGGTACTTGTAGAAGAAGATGGACGGGGGGAAGTTCGGGGAGCCTCAGGCGGTTGGCATGGGGTGCAGATGGTAGGAATGCACAGTTAAGTGACCTGCAGGTTTCCCCAAGTTGATTTTCTGCCTGAGGGCAGGACAAAAGGGTGCTTTCCAACAGCAATGAGAGAAATAAAACAGATGGGTAGGATATGTGAGGAGGGCTTGTGACAGTGAAGATTCACACTTTACAGATACTGATAGTTTAGCATTTTTAATCTTTTTATTCTTACGCAAGCCCCGGAAAATTGGTGAAAATGTTACTTGGAATCTCCCCTTATGTATAAAATGAATAGAAAAGCAGTGGGGAAATGCATGCAATGTTTTATTTTTGCATACTGGTTTAGATGCCGTGTAGTGTTAATGTATTGTATTGACATATAGCATTCTCTGTGATTCTTGAGTAATGATGAGGTAATCTAGAGACGGGTCCCTTTCCACCCACCCAAAAGTGACAAATACAACCTTTGGCAGAATCCTCAGCTTGCTCATTTGCCATAAAACCCTTGAGAAATCTCTCGTGTGCATGAGACACAGCTGCAACAAACAGCTATATTTCTTTTATTTTTTTTTCCTTTTTTACAGAAAGGATGACAGTGCTTGCTGAATTATTTAATGCTGTAGGGATCTTATAAATTTATATATTGGTAAGTTGATAGGATTTGACATGTTTGAAGGATTTTTTTTTTAGTCTGAAAGCATATATGATAGTTTATCATGCTGTACTAGGAATAATAAAAAGGGGAGGGGGCTCTTCTCCCCCTTCTTCAGTCTTGTAAGTGCTAACACTGAATTGCTAGTCATTTCGGCTCTTATATGGTGGGGAATACAAAAGTCATCAGTAAATCGTAGCTAAAAGGCATAATCTAAGGTCAGAGCTGTTTTGTTTTTCCTAAATACGCTGATTCAGGAGGAAATGTGCCCAGGAAGGTTGGCTCAGCTCTCCGCTCTTCCCGGGTAAGATAGCCCGGAGGGTATCCTACCACAATGGGATATTACTCTCAGTGCTGAAACTCAGATTTTGTTCGACGTGAATATCACGACCGTCTCGGCATGCTTCCCGAGGCTGCTTGAAGCCATGGTCAGTGTCCTGACTTGTCCCTGGAATTGTGCGCTGTCACTTTCTCCCTCAGCCCTGGCACTGGCTGTATTTTAGTAATGCTGCAGGCATGTGCAGATACTTGGGCACTTTTTTTTTTTTTTTTTTTTGAAAGGAATTTATTTCTCTTTGGAATTTGTATACGAATACTTACTTGAGGATTTTTACAAAACTTTTTGTCAAACTGAAAGTGAGGTGAGTGGATTTGAAATTACAGAAGAAATGCTGACTCAAGGAGAGAGTATGTGCTCTGTGGTGCTGATTCTGGGAGAATGCCCCAAGCACCCGAAAAAGAAAGACCTAGAAGGGAAATTCTGACCCAGAGGATTTGTAAAACATCTCTGTATTTTCTGTATAAGGGACTTTCTCAATAACATTGCTGTCAGGATGCTCAGTGCTATATATATGCACAGATGGGTTAATACTGGCGAAGCCTAGTGAGCCGTGAGCATCAGAGGGGACTTGAACAGGCTGGGTGGAGATGTTCCCTCTTGGTGTATGTGCTGGGATATGCAAACGCCTCCTTAGATGGACTCCCCGTTTAAAGTATTGATTCTCTTTGCCCTCACCACACGCATCCTATGTCTATCTAACTGGAGGTTTTACTTGCTTGTAAAATGTCAGCTACCTAATAAAACTGCTTTAGCTGTGATTGTACATCTGTTATGTGATCTCCTCTTGCTAAAGGTTATGGAGCAGGGAAGTGTCTGCATGTCCTTCATCCCCAACCCACAGCATTATTGCTGCAAAGGATGCCTGAGGGATGTCTTCATACCTAGTATTTGTATTTTTAAATTGTCTGTGTGTCACAGCTAAATCATACTGTTAACTGCATTTGTAGCTCTTGCTTGGTTTTACAAGCCCATGAAATGGCCAGAGATGAGCAGTTTGCTCTGTAAATGGGTTAGAGTGTAGCTGCAGGTGGATATTGAGCTATAAAAGGGGATTTAAGTTGTTAGCTTCTTTCAAATTACCGTGTAGGTGCGTGTATGGGGGTCTCTTTGGCAAGGGCATTTTCTGCCTGAGCCGCAGGGCAGTCGCTGTTGGGAAGGCACCAAGTGCCCTCTGCTGGGTGCTGCGAGAATTAAGAAACTGATCGTTTACATAGCTTCACGTAGTGCTGGTAAATTACAGTTAGCTTTAATCCACTTTTGCTAAGCTGTCCCAAAGCTCCCAAGTTGCTCCTCTGTGTTTCATCATGCTGACTCTTTTTTAAAATGCGTTCAACTCACTGAATGCACAGACACCATGTGCCTCAAATGGGGTTTGAAATGCTTTTAAATCTGAGATGAAATCTGGATATTTTCAAGCTGCAATTAGATGTACTGATGGTGATTTGAGACAGCAGCGAGGGGTGAGTTTTAAAGCGTTTGGGGGTTGAAAAGTGTTGTGTAATGTTGAAGGTGAGAGTCTCGTAGAAATGTGTACAGGCTGAACCCAACCCAAAGGAGTGGGCATGGTGAGTTGTTGGTGTGAGCAGGCTGGCATTCACTACATGCAAAGTCTGGTTAGACACTGCTGAGAACGCCGGCAGTCAAAAACTGAAAAGCAGGTAAAAGAGGAAGGCTGGCTTAAGGCTTGAATAAATACAATTTATTAAAATATTAAATATTATTTGTTGCAATATTTTTCATGGGAAGGAGAGTTTTTCTTCAGGAGGGAACCCGAGCTGGTCGCTGCTTTTCCAGCGGTGTTCAAGCTGGCCAGGCTGAGCCGCCCCGTGCCAGTGCAGTTTTAATGCCTCTGAGCGAGGGCTGCTTGCAGGAAACAGCAGCATTGTTTTTGTGGTTGGATCACAGCGCCTACTTGACTTGCAGCCAGAAGTCAACTTCTGTGTCAAAACGGAGAAATAGATCTCGGCAGCTAAATCCAGCCTGGGTTGATAGTTAACGGTTCATTGCTGAACTTCTGGTACAGTAGTAGAAGACATCATTGTTATACCGAAGCTGTGTCCATTTATCGTTCCTTAAATCTAGGCAGAGAAGCCAGCACTGGCCTTTGGTGTGAAAAAAAAACTGGTGCTCTGAGGAGGGGGTTGATGCCTCATAAAGGGAAGGGGACGATTTGGGGCTGCTGATCAGTGTTTTGTGGCTCTGGGGCCACGCGACTTGGCAGAGTGACACAGCGCTTGGCCGCTTCTCTGCTAGGTTCTAAATGAAAACTTTGACTCAAATCCCAGCTGCCAAGATGGGTTTGCGGTGAGGATAGAATTAGCTTTCTACTGGGCTTGTCAGATACAACCTAACGATAAAAGAAATGTAATTTAATAAAGCCTAGCCCCACAGAAGGTAGTCTTCAGTTCTTGGTCAATAGCTGCACAGCAGGGAGAAGCTGCTGTCAAGCAGTTTGAGCAGACAGCTGTGGCAGCAATTGAAGTTAAATAGCTATTTTAGTTCCCCATTTACTGAAGTCAATGAAATCATTTTTAAAAGGCTTCTATAACCTCATACGCAGTCTTGTCCTCCTTGGCCTTTCACAAATGAGCTTGGTCGCGTTTGTGCAGCAGAAGTCCTGGGATGGAGCCTGGGGCTCGTCCTGTCTGGCGGGTGCTCTGGCTGCAGTCGAGCCAAACCTGGGGACTTCCTATGGCAGAGGCTGAGCATCTCCCTGCCTCATCTGCTTGGCATGGTTTGGAAGATGTGGCACCTTAGAGAAGAAAGCTTCAGCTGTGAAATGCGATAAATTTAATCTCCTGAGAGTCCTAAGGGCGGTGGCGGGAGGCAGCGGCTTTCCTCGCTGCTGCAGTTGTGTGTCACCAGTCACTGCACCTCAGGGGAAGTGCAACGGTTCGAGTTTCAGGGAAGCAATGAAGCAAACGATATGAAATGAGTAGCGGGGGTCTGTGGCTAGCCGTCGGGCTTAGGGTATTACATGTTAAGACTTGATTTTACATAGAAGATTTAAGAATTAGGGGCTTTCCCGAATGGATCGTATCTCATCCTACTCACCTAACAGTGTTGTTTGTGTTCAGTTTTAGGTTGGTTGATCTCAGAAGAGATCTTGTAGCTAACCCATTAAATCAGTGTCTCTCTGTTATGCATACTTGAAACATATATGCACTGTTTGTGTACCTCTGCTGCTGCACCTGTAGGGTTAGATGCATCAATCTGTGCAGTGGTCCATAAAGATGTGAGATTGGCAATACCTTTATAAGATGAATGCTCCTCTGTGTGGGAATGATAGAGCATTTGCCAATAGCAGCACACGTGTTTCTTGTCTGTACCTAAGGGAGGGTTATTAATGATGCAGTCATTTCCTCCTCTTGGTTCCCAGGACAGAGTTAATGACTAGCAAATAGCATCACAGGGGAAAGTGAACGTAGCGTTCCTGCCCTGTGTATATCTGTTGGGAATCCCATATCAAGCTATTGTATCAAGCTAATTTGATAAATATTTGGGGAAATTGGACATCAGGAAATGACGGTGTGCCTCTGTGCAACACAAAGTGAACTGGTTTTTCAGCATCCAGTGGCCTTCTTTGAGAAAATCCCAGTAAAGGACTCAGGCAAATGTAGAGCTTTTCTCAGGTGATGTTAACTGCTTCCCCTGCTCCCTTCTTTCGCAGCAATAAAGTACAAGCCTTAAAGGAGAGTTTGCCTGAGTACAGACACAAGGCTGGATAGCACCCTCCCCTCCAGACCCTGCACTAGCAGTGGTCCCCCACACTTGGAAGTTGCGCTTTCTGAAAATGTTGAATGTTTTGGGCAGTGACCTAGATTTCTCTGTTTCAGGGTTTCAAAAATAACCAATTTCTCTTGCAGGGTAATTCACAATTTATTTATTTTCTGGCATTTCTGATGAAGCTGTAGTGTAGCATTCACTTTCTTTTCCAAAATACAGGTTTCAACCCTGTTCCTTACTCCCACTTTAAGTTACCATTTTTAACAACAAGAATATAAAAGAGTATCAGCATAGAGATGAAAACACTGAGGAAAGATTTGGAACAAGTGGATAAAAAATATTGTGTTAAAGTGTGTCTAATCCTCTCGGAGCCCCCTGTGGCCATGGGGCTGGCAGGGGGGTGAGCAGCCCCGCTCCCCGGGCTGGCGCTTGGCCTTCTGCAGCCCAGCTGGGCCAGGGCCTCCGCCGGCCAAAAGCCAACTGCAAGGGTGCAGCTACAAGACGGGGAGCAGGGCGGCGAGGCTGGGCCAGAGACAACAGCTCCGCCGCTGGAAACTGTTAACTCGGCTCTTTGTAAAACTACGCTGCCGAAAGTGCTGAAGTGTCGCGGTTCTGGCTTTAGCTAAGGTGGGGATGCAGATGTCCTGTTCAAGGTCTGGTTAGCATGTTGTAGCAGCAGTGTGTTGAACTGAGCTAAAGCAGTGCTGGCGATAATATCGGTTTGTGGTATATTAGGTAAGACAAGACTTGAGAAACATTATAGCACCCAGCCAGACAATTTAAAAAAACTAATTTTGCCTCTAAAAACATGCAAATGAATGCAACCAACTAATTGGTTTTCAGCAACGATAACAAAATGAGAGATGTCTCTTCTTTTTCTGTTCCTATTTAATGGTGCTATCATTTAAGTTTTCAGTCCAAATGTCTGCAAAAAGATAAAGCAGACAAGGACTCCTGTGAATGCTTTATTGCCAGATGCTATTCCCTTGAGGTTGGATTCATAATGCGGATTTTATGGCAATGCAGGTCTTACGGCAATTCAGAAGTCTGGCAATTAAAGGTAAGGATTGCATGTAATCTGGGATATCTGCTAAATCCTCCTCTTTTACAAGCCCGCTTTCTCTTCCTAAAGTCAGCTTATATGGGAAGGGTAATGTTTATTATGGCTATCGGGCACAGTTTGCTATATACCTATTCTGTAACAGGCAAATGCGTAGTGCGAGAGTGCAGGATTACAGAAGTTCTTGGCTGTTACGCTGTGTGTGTTCTGTAAGTGTGCAGTTGAAAAAAGAGGACAAGGTAAAAACGTATGCAGGAGAGAAATACTGGGCTCTTACTCAAACAGTGGACTTGAACTTTAATTAATGTTTATGTATCCACTCTCCACTCTGTTTTCTGGTGAATCGACGAGAAGGTGCCAGGTCTCAGCATCCTGTCACAGTTAATTAGGGATGGGGAAATAAGCCACACAACTGCTACTGAATTCTAGACATCGGGTAGGGAAAAATTATATGCAAGACCTAAAACAACATTTTTCATATTTATGAACACTTGAGTTAACACAACAGACAAAGCCAAAATATATTTCTTGATCGTTTAGATTCCTTCTGTTCTCACATGAGAAGAGAAAACATGCAAACACCAGAATAAGCTGTTTAAAAGCAGATAATCATAGATGAGTAGAAAGCAGATATTGGTAACTTCTCCAGTGTGATTGCATAGTGTTTTGTTTTCCAGGGTTGTGGTGTTTCTTTTTCTGCTAGATCCCATTTCATGAACAAAGTACGGTTGAACGAAGGGCTCCCAATGAGGATGCTCGTAAATAAATGTATGGAGATATTTGTCTTGCTCTGAAGCATGCACATGACTCTACAGCAAGCATTTCCAGTGGCTTTAAGATAATCTATTATATCAACAAAATTGGGAAGTGTTTGCAGAGAATGGAGGCTGAAAACTGCAAATAGAATAACTTGTAACTGCTTCCAAGAAGTATCTAAATGGGAAAATAGAATCTGGGGCAACAGACAGACTTTCATTTTTTTTGTGGTGGACGGACCTGATTCCTATTTGCTCATTTGGCCACAAAAAGCCTCTTTTTCTTTTTGCGCCATCTGAGAGCCACAGGTATCCCTGAACCACGGCGTGAGCTGCTAGCAATTCAGCTGCTCTGTGCTGGAAAGGAGAAGAGCGAACCGACCCCGCTGGCATTTAAACCTGTGGCTTCAAGGAGTATTTTACTCTAGATTAGACCACTAAGCCATTCCTTCTGGCTATTTAAACAATTTCAATTGAAGAGGGACGTGTGAGTGCAAATATTAAGTGTACTTGGATGCTCGGAACTGTGCATTTCGGTTGCTGCTGAGTTTGTTTTATCAGCCACTTTGCTTTTGAAGGGGTAGCAATGTGTTGGTTAGGAATGCCTTACAGTTGCTGGCAACTAAGATTTTGGTTATTCCTTCCCATTTTGGATCATTTTTGATCAGCAAAAGGTTTGCTGTCCTCCTCGGGTAGCTTCAGCAGAGCTGGAGGCCCGTGTTCTCCTACCCCAGCGCTCGGAGCAGACCAGAAGCTCCGTGGGCAATCCAAACATGGGATGCTTCCCGAGCTGTACCGAGCGCTGCTGCCCTGTTGTGCATCTCCTTGGAGCAGGTTGGCTACAGCAAATTGGCATGGCTTTGCGACAGGGGAAAAATGTCAGGGACAAATAAGGCCAGGTCAGCATTCACGTCACTTGTCTGATCCAGCACGGAGCTTTGCCGTGCTCACGTGAACAGTCAGAGGTAAGTGAAGAGACTTCTGAACCTTGAGAAAACTTGTCTTTCGGTCCTTCAGATATTTGATTTTTTTATTTTATTTTATTTTTACTAGAGCAGCTAGTCTTTTTTAATACCCAAACATTGGCCATGCGTATATATTTGGTTTTATATTCGTGGTAATAGTTTCCAAAAATAATAAACACTGAGCAGAAAAAATCAACTGCCTCAGGCATGCCCATCTCCCCGCAGATAATAATTCGGGAACGTTTTTCACTATGCAGCAACATATTCTGAAAATACCTTTGTGGCATGCTCCCTTTGCTTTAAATAGTTATTGATATTTCAGTCGCTGAGGTCCCGCTGTTTGCCCGTTGCTACAGGGAATCATTTGTAATTTTCTGACAACAGGGGGCAGAGTGAGTTTATGTTTTAAAGGAAGAAAAACCATTGTCAGAGAGGAGTCAATGACTTTTTTTTTCCAAATGTAAGCCTCATCTTATTGAAAGAGATAATACCAAGTACTTCTCTGTTTAAATCTCCTGTGCAGAACTTGTGGAGGTCTAAGCATTTCAAGAGCTCAGTTGCTATCTTAGATCCTCTTTTATAAAGCAGATAAGGCAGTTAATCTATAAGTTTGTATTTATTTAGGTTGATTCAAAATCTTTTTATTAACTGTTTATTTAATTTTAGCCACCCAATATGGCTCTGGCAAGCTCTCAGCATACTTCTGGCTGCCTTGACTGTCTAAAGAGACTTTTGGCAGGGTCCTAGGTCTGGGATTTGCACGCTTTTTCCATCCTAACAAGCATGCTTGAGGCGCCTAACCATACTTAGAAAATAAAAAAGGAACAAACTTCACTTAACCATGAAAGGAGTAGGAAGGGAATCTGTTGCTTCCATTATTACCTCTGCACGCCGTGGTCTAATTTTGACTTTGATGCTGAAGCAATGGCAACCTGACTTATATTGCACTTAAAGGCACAAAAGCATACTAAACTGTCTATAATTATTTCTTTATTTCTTTTAAAGAGGTAAAACAGCTTTGAGGTTGTAGTTTGAATAGTTGAATTTGAATAGTGTTGTTTGAATATTCACGGTTATCTAACTAGGTAACACATTGCTTCCAGAACAGACTGGAATCCAGCTTAATATTTTTTAAATCTTTTTTTTTTTTTTTTTTTGTAATGATTAGTTGTCTACTGTGGATTCAATGCTACTGACCTGAGTTTATTATTAATATGTAGAAGAACCATTACCTAGGGAAAATATTTGCAGGTCCCATCAGAGCTGTGAATAACAGCTCACAGACAACTCAGTACTTAATAGTTCATAGTCTTGAATTTTCTCTTAGTGTTGGACGTGGGTTTCCCCATGCATGCGATGTGCAGTCAGAACACAGACTGCTTTGTTTTTAGCTGACCCGAACTGAATTATCAGTGGCATTGCTAAGCCAATGGCTAAGGGCCACCTTCATTTAGAATAAGACGTTGGAAACTCCATATACGTTCTTTATATGGAAATGTTTATACAGTATAAACTTCTGCTTAGTAAAGCAACGCTTTTTCATCTGGACAGTCTCTCCATACAATGCATCATGCCAGACAATAGATGAAGTGTTTTAATGGTGGTAAGCAGAGTGCGTGTATATGTGTATTTATATGTATGTATATACATATAAAAATATATATACATATATATTTATATATATATATACACATACATGTGAAATGTCCTTTCATTTCCTGCCTTTTAAGGGGAGATTCTATCGCGGAGCTACCTACCACCGGTAGGATGTTTAGCTCCTGCACTTGAATGCCCGAGAGCTCATTTTTTTTAAATGGAAGACAACTTGTTTACATGTTCTGAATGGGCCAATCTATCCCTTAGAAGTTGTAATTAAAATTCACAGGTTTTGCTACATGTTGTAAAAAAAAAAATAATAATAATAAAAAAAAATGTGTGGGATATCACTTGGAAATGGTGATAGCGTGTGTAGTAGCTGTTTAAAATACTGCTGCTAATAATGAATTCCTGAAGACATTGTTCATCTAACGTACAAACGCTTGCCTGTTCTCTGTGTAGCGACAGAGACAGCGCTTCCCAAAATAAGTTTAACTGTTTCAAATGGCTTCCAATAAAATTGAAAGCATCTTTGTTGTTCGTTCCTACAGATGTGATCAAAAAGTCTTTTCTAAAGTTACTCATTGTGCCGTGCTTTTAGGGATGAAAGGAAGACTGAGACAGTACAGCAGAATGCGCTTTCTGTAATATTTATAATTGTGATGTAAATAATTTAGTCTAGATTATATTCCAGTGCTTCCTTCTGCCTTGGCAGTAGGAAGGGAAGCAGCGCGTTCCCCTCACCACCGCCTGCGGTGCCCCGGCACGGGCCCTTTCCCCAGCCCGCGTCCCGCACGGCTGCACGGGGGCCTGGGTGCTGGCTGCAGCGGCTGGGCCCGCTCCTGTACCGCGGGCACCAGGGAAGCGTGGGGCTGCCAGAAATAAGGACGTGCCCGAGCCTCGCCGACTGTGGCGTGTGCCTAAGGATTTCCCGGAGCAGGAACACTTCTAACTTAGAGAAAGTTTTGTAGCTGAAGTGATTACAGGCAAGCAACATCCCACTGGCTATTTAATGCACGTGTAGGAGTTGCTTGTCTCAGTTCTTCAGCTTCCACGCCAATATTAATTTTGTCCTGGAAATGCTTTCTAATTTTGTATTGTTTAATCGATGCACTTACTGACATGTTGAGAATTCAAAATAAGCCACGTTTAAAGATATCTACTGTAGGTATTGCATTGTAAGTGCAAATAGTTAGAATTGGTTCTGTGGAGCCATAGTCATTAACTTCTGTCCTCGGTTATTGCACATTCTGCTCTGAGTGGTTTTAATTCAAAAACAATACTACATGAAAAATGTCTTTTAGAGCATTAATTCATCACTAAATATTAACTGACTTAGCTGTGAGTTTTGAACGTATGCCATTCCAAACACTTTCAAAATGCAATGTGTATTTTTGCTTTTGAAATAGAAATGCCAAATGCAACTGGAGGAAATGGGTGGTTTTATTTTTAGACGTGTAGTGCTGCTTCTCACAAGCTTCCGAGAAAGACTAGAGAAGTTCTCAGCAAGTTTTAGTAGAGACAAATGATATTGACTGTGTGAGAGTAGCTTTTATTTTTGCTGTTGATCTCTTACCCACAGCATTACCTTAAGTTGGGCTAATGTAAAAAATAAATAAAAAGTGCTAACAGAGTCACGAGTAAAGTCAGTTACCCGCAGTTTGGGTACCACCTGGTCTTGTATCGGTGGGTTTTCGATGCGTCTTCCAGTGACACAGGAAGGAAAAAGGGTCATCGCTATGCGTAACCGAGAAAAATTGGTTTCGTTATTAAGAAATCTTTCCTGAAATTCAGTCTGAACTCCATTTTTACTGATTTTCCACCTACAAACCCATAAGTTCAGCAAGTTTTTACCTTCCTTGTGACTTGCGTGCAGTTTCAGTAGTTGCTTCCTTGGTCTGCTTGCAGCGGTGTGTTGGAAGGATGCGACTATGCGCCTAGAGTTTTATCAGAAAATAGGTTGAGATTAAGGAACAACTTACTGGGGGTGACCTCGCTCTGTGGGCAAACTGGGTAGGCTGAAGGGGGGGGCTTCGTTAGCAGCTTCTGACCAGCCGGCACATCCCGCTCTTGAAGGGAGCAGCCATCTTCATGCAGCATGGGAAGCCAGCAGAGGCCGGTTCTGTACCGTAGCACATGGTGTCTGTTCTGTACCACGGGATGTCTCATTCATGACGCCGTGCCTTTCTGAAAATGTTTTGTTTTAGCTGGTGTTTGTTGATGCGGATGTAAGTGAAACTCATAGGATCTGTTTTCACGGAATCTCAAAACAAACACTTGAATAACCGATTCTGGCTTTAATATGTAGGTCTATAAAATAATGGCAGAAAGCAAACGTTACGATATTACCTATTCTATTGTGCGCATCTTCTTAGAATTCTTTCACAGTCTGTAGGTGGTATATTTCATGCACTTAATGTTCCCCTGGAATACGAAGAGTCCTTGCCATTTCTCTTTGACACCATCCGATGGAACTGGCTCTTGCTTGTAGGAGGTACTGACCTCGCCATTCTCGGTTTGACCTTCAAAAAGTCAGTATTCAAAAAATGAAAGGTAAAAACAGTTTTAGTGGCCTAATATGGGCACATACATTACTCAATCATCAAAATAAGTGGTGTATTCCAGGTAAAGCAAGCACCTGTTTCCCTGTCCCTGTACTGCTGGGCTAGTTTTTGCTGTTTTTATTCTTTCCCGCTGTGTGCAGGGCCTGAGTGTATAAATAGGGGCTGCCAACAAAAACCGCCCACAAAATCTATTAATGTTCCTCTCCATAAGCTACCAGACCCTTGAACAAGCCATGCTAGAGAGGCGTCATGAAATGCAGGGGCAGTAGCAGCGGAGAGCAGAGCACGGTCTCGCGGGCCGGCCTGGGCGCGGCCTGAGCGCCGCTGGCTCCGGGAGCGAGGTGAGCGGCAGCTCTGCGTGGGGCCACGTCCTCGCCGTGGGCCTTCTGGCGCGGGGAGCCGGCTCGCTTGGAGCTCCACCAGCCAGCAGCGTAAACTGCGGCTCACCAGTGCAGCAGGGGAAAAAATGCGCTGCCCTTGCCAGATCTCCCGCTGCAGCGAGAGGAATATTCCCCCCCTTCTGTGCCTTGCTCTGTGTCCTGTCTTTTTAACAGCTTCATTTCCTTTCTTTTCAGCATATCTATCAACGAAATGCTTTCCATCATTTCGGGCTATTTTTATCCCCTTATCACAGTTATTTCCGTGGGTAAATAGTTTCCTGGCGGTGCCGCTGGAGCGCGCTGCCGGGGCCGGCGTGCCCACGGTGGGGCAGTGGGTATGGGCGCGTGGGAGGGCAGAGGCAGGGCGCTGCTTTTGGCAGCCTCACATCAAACCAGACCAGCTCCCACCTCGGTGGGATGGTGCTGTGCGTATAAAAACAGAGCCCAGACCCCCCAGATCTACTGATTTTTACGGAGGTAAAAAGTATTCAAGGAGTCAATAGGTAGAAGAGCAAATTTTGCCAGTTTGTCTAGCAGTGCAATCAGCTGCTTGCTTTTGGCTATTNCCCCCAATTAATTTGCAGAGATGATGCCTCTTACCAAACTACAGGGAGGGAGAAGATTGGAGTAGCGTGGGTGGAGGCCGTAGCGTGGACCTTTGGTTGTTGTATTTACAGATTCTGGTGTTTTGTATAACAAAATCGGTGCAAGCAGGTGGGGACTGAAAATCGACACAATGCACAGCAGGAGTGTGGAAACTCCGGTACCTGTTGTTTAAGTGCTTACGAGCATGTGATGCTGCACGTGCCAATTCATGTGACACTTGTTATGATGAGTGTATTCTAACTTGGTCTTTCCAGTTCCATTATTGTGAGGGTTTTTCCATGCACAAGGAAAGTAATTATTTCGCCACATCCCTCAGGGGAGGATTTTTTACCAAGACTCCCTGGGAGCATTTGTTCTGCTTTCTTATTGAGGTTTACTGAATTTATAATCCCCTGGAAATTTTATAGGGGTGTGGAGGAGGGAATTACATAGGTGTCTCTGCACATCACTGGAATGATCGGTTCTCTAAGTCTGGAAAGCTTTTGCTAGGAAATGGGTTCATGTTCCCTAGATTTTATACAAACTCAATGCATTAAGCAGTAGCAGAGCAGATGCTGATTTAAGGAAATGCATATAATATGTCGAACTACTATGTAAAGAGAAGAAAATATATAATCACTTCTTTGAATCTCTTCCAAAAAAGCTCTGTTTTACTTTTAGGGCTTAAGTTGAAATTAAAATGCAGTAGCTGTATGACTTACTCATTAAATCTATTTTATATAAAGGTATTTTACTCATTTCTGTTACTATTCTTCCTTAGGTTGTTTCATTTATATGCTATCTTAAATTTTTACTTTAAAATATTAAAAATATTGTTGACTTGCATAGAAGGTAACTCAGAGAAATGCTAACTGATAAGTTGGCAAATCTTTTTTATACTGATATTTAAAATCAAGTCAGTCCATGTGTGCGTGTGTATGTTGCTCATTTTGCCAGATTAGAAATTACCCTTGTTCGCTGCCCAGACACCCAGCAGCTGTAAATTGGTGTGTTCTTCCCTCTCTGGTGGCCTGCCGTGATGCAGTCCCACCACGGAGGAGGGATGCTAAAGTGAGAAGGGGCCTTGACAAATGTTGTCATCTACGTGTATGCAGTGAGCGATCTGTCCGTTAAGCATAGTTTGGGTTTTTGCTTGTAGGGCATCTAGTCACTGGAAAACAGAAGGTTACCAGCTCCTTCCACAATTTTGGGAAGCATTTTTTACAAAAAAATCTGCTAACAGAAGTCTCAGCCTTGCAGTTGCAGCCAGCTTTTGAGTTCTGTTGCTTCTATATTCCTTAAGACGGCAGCAAGCTTTTTAGGTCCCCTGGTTGTTTAAGAGGCTTGGCTTGAAGTGAATGTAGTCTTCTACCTAATACGTGGTTGAAAATTCTGAATTAGAAATCCAGCCCCTGTTGTGCTTTAAATTAATCCCATGATTATTCATCCAATCTTGCTATTTCATTTTTTTTCCCTTCCATTTCTAACCAATTGAAAAATAGATGGGACAAATGCTTTTCAGAACGTGTCTGGTAACTTCCTGTGAGCTGATAGTGTATCAAATTTGGCATTAAATGCTGTCTGTGAAAAATGAGTTTTCAAACTAAAAGCTGCAAGTCCAACGGAGATCGCAGCAGGCAGAAGTGGAGTTGTGAATATGACAGGAGTTAATTTGATTGTTGTTGTATTTGAAGGTCACTTGAAATAATTTGGCTGCAGATGGAGATACTCTTGGGAAAAAATGGAAATTAGATCTCGGGTGTCTGTTAACTCATTGAGAATTTTGTTATTCATGAAAATATGGTTGCATTTGCCTTGTAGTGAGATACTCAGTGATGATAGCTGACCATTTCCATATTTAAATGGCAACTTTTGTTTTAATACTATCTTAATTTTAATTTGATGTTAATTTTGTAAATGTTATGTCTTTAACCTGACCGAGGACCTGCTATAACGTTACCATAGTTCTTCAGTTTTCAGGGTTCAGCCTGATCTACTGCTGCAGCACGAAGAACTCCAGTCCTGTTTGTTTTTTGTATCTTCCCCTCTGTTTATGCCTTTGAGTTATGCCAAGCTCCTACTATTAAAAATTAAGTCTTAAAACTCACCCTTATCTTTGATTGCAACATTTTCATATCCATTTTGTGCTTTATCTATTAGATTTTTAACAATAGGTTTCGCTTACTAATTCTGTCTTTTATTCAGAATATAATAGCATGTATTAGCATGGCTTGACTTCATGAAATAATGATGATTATCTAAAATTAACTCCTCAGTGGAATTGTCTAGGTATCGCTTCTTTGCCTTTAGGCTTACTAGCATTTTGTGGGGGTTTGTTTTAAGGTTTGTTTGTTTTTCATTCCATTACCTTAAATGTATTAATACGTTAGAAATACAAGCTGTAACATTGTCTTGCATGTTTCTGATTGCAATAGGGTTATGGCTTTGAAGAACTATTACTTGTAAAATATTACTCTGCTGTAATTGGCAGTTGCTATTACTAACGAGTACTAGGAGCAAGAGGATCCTCATTCTGTAGCGTTGTGTTCTGTTCACAAAATCTTGGCAGGTAGGTTGGGGTCAGCTGTGTTTTTCCTATTGATCTCTTTCTACTGCAAGTACAGCTGAGGAAAACCAAGACTTCATTGTCTGTTGCTGCCTCTTATGGCTTCAAAAACACGTAACTGCTTTGGGAACTCAGCGCTTTTATTCTCAATCCCGAAGCAGGACCTGCTTATATGGTTCTTTGATCAAGTGTGTGGGATGTTACGGATCCTTAAAATGTATGATACTCAATGGCAAGAAACCACAGTGGGGCTTACTGTTCAAATAGCTTTTAGTAATTTAAGGATTCCATAAGCATAAAATCCTAAGTTTGTGTTGTGATATTATGTGTTGAACGCCGTAACTAAAGCAGGTTGGGTTGGGTTTGTGAATGCTTTGTGGTTTGTGAAGAAGACCGGTGCTTTTTTTCACAACTGTCATCAGAAGAATCTGCTTTTTCGTGATTTCTTTCTAGAAGTTTATATGTGGATAGAGATGGGCTGAATTGAGCCTGGGATAGAAAATCAGATCCAAGAACTCTAGGAAACTGGGAATAAACTTGAGACTTGCTTTAATGCCCCAGTCAGTGTGGGACCATCTTTTCAAAAGCTGTAATATGCTACCTGTTTGAATCTTTGTTATTTGGCAAAATTAAGCTCTCTATCCGTTTCTTGATCTGAATTTCCCCACCTTGGTTCAACAACATGGATGAAATACCTTTTTAGAAAGGAGGCAAGATTTGTATTGATGTTGGTGTACAGTGAGGTCGAAAGGGATATGATTGCTTGTGATATCTGTACAGCAGGCAGAACATATTTTCAAAGCAGAGGGAAGGAAACCCCTCAAAAGCTGTCAGGACAAAGCAAGTCCAGAATGATCTTGATGTGCTTCAGAGTAGGCAACGCAGCATATAGTGTATTGCACTTGTTTTCCTACAAAGCTCCAGTGGAATGTGGGGTAAAGTTTGGCACCATTCAAATTAATCAGCATATTTCGTAAAACAGGAGTATTACTCATGGTGACTAAAATCAGTGATCAAATAAGATTATTGCATAGATGGTAAATAAGATGTTTTAAAATCTTGAGTTACTTGTTCATCTTTCAGAATATGCTAATATAAGAGATGACAGGTGCTCTAACTTGGTATTGGTTTCAAATAATGGTGAATGTGAAGCTCCCAGGGGCAGATATAAGCAGCTCGGCATGCCAGATCATATTTTCTGGATGAATGAAGGTGGACGCAGTGACTTCAGAAGCTTCGTATTTCTCACCAAAGGCAAGATGGAAAGGTGGTGTGCGTAGGTAGGTCCATCATAGCTTCAGTTCTACACAGTCTTTTTAATCCATTGGTTAGTGTGAGGAAGTGACAAGCAGTAACAGATCTCCTACAACTAAGTTATGGGTCAAATATCTGAGCTTTTTTAACAGAGAAATTCTTTTTTCAATCCATCCAAAATATTAGGTAATACAGTAGGCTTCATGGAAAAATGGTAATAATCAGAGCCCTAACTCTCACCCTTGAAAGAACCAAAGTCATGATTTTGTTCAGTTCACGGAGTGAAAAGAAATATAGGTGAACTCCCAGTTGAGGACTGTTATCAAGATGTCCAGTTTTCCTTAGTATAGTGAATGCTTTATTCTAAACGAACAGTATCGTTATTCTTCAGCTACGTGAACTGGCCTACCATTGCTTTCCTTGCATCTAACATGTTGCTTCCTCATTTCTTCCCTTATTTTCATCTATACAAAGAAAAGAGGTGTCTGCCAACTTTTGTGCTAACCCTACATTTCCTTTTGTTGCCATTGAGAAGGCGGCAATGACCAGTGCTACATGGGGGTGTACACAAAGGTCTGGGATTGGAGTTGAATACTAGGTCCAGTTGCTTTCTCTTCCATCGGGGATCTTTGGAGTGGGCACTGTGTTTTAGGGATTTTTGTGTCCTTGTAATGCAGGAACTGGAGCGGAATGTGTTCTGGTCCACATCTCATCGGTGTCAAGTCTTACCCAGCACACGTCTGCTGGGCTCAGCCCGTGGGGGAGATTTCAAATGGGCCAGAGTGGGAAGAAAGGTGACAAACTTGGAGGTGTCGTGAACTACAACCATAAAATATATATGTATTTATGAGTCTGATGGCAAGCTGGATGTTTTTTATTCCGTGAAGGAAACCTTCAGAAAGGCAGGCTTGCTTTTTATCTAGCACACCCCAGAAATTTGGGATGAAAGAAAAGGTGACTGAGCCTTTTGTTGCATCCTGGTACCTGCTCTGACCTTATGGATCAACCTCCATGGGACTACACATTCCTTCAAAATTCAAATATTAAAGCAAAGCTAATCTTTCAGGCTCTGGACTGGTTGTGAGTGTTCCTGTTGAACCCTAGACTAACACAAATGATCTTAAACTTAAGAACACCTAGAAAGTCCTCATCCTTTTTAGCATGTGACTCAATTCCTATGCTAAGAGCTGAATTAAAGAACTTTCCTAACCAGGTCAGAAAAGGATAGTTCACCACCGAAGTGGTTAGAAGTAAATAAAGTGGGGCCTTTCAGCTACTACTTGACATTTTTTCAAGACTTGAAACTGCTCTGACCTCTTGATCAAAAGATCTTGTGCTGCAATCACGGAGATCATTACAGAGCAAGGTAAAAAGGCTACTTAAGAGTCTGTGTAACCAGGTTTCATCATATTAGTCCATGAGTCAGTCTGAGTATGTGCTGCAGAGAGATGACAGGCACTTCAGAGCAGAAAATGGAGAGTAAAAACTCTCTAGCTTCATTGCTATAATTGACTACTCCCCTCTATCTTTTAAGTAGCACAGATCAATCTTAAAGAAATGTGAACTAATGATTGAATGAGCTTCATCTGTAGAATTTCAGATATTATAGGACTTCCCTTTACACTGAGTGCTGGATTGCCACCCTCACCCTGGGAGAAATCAAAGCTGATTTTGAAATGCTGTTGTGCTAGCTGCATCTGAAGATCTGCCCCTGGTTCAGTTTTGCTCACCTTCAAGTATCGGTGGGATTCCTTCCATCAGATTACTAAAGCTTTGTTTCTGTTTTTATCTTCTTTTTACTGATACTGTCTGATACTCGGGCACTCAGTCTTGTAGATTAGTTTGTATATGACACCACAAAGAATTCTCGATATCCACTATTTGACCTTAAAGTGTTACTGAAGGGAGTTGTTAAAACTTCTAGATCTACTGCCCAAATGCATGCTACATCTTCAAGCGATCACTTGCATTTTCACATGATTAAACATGCTAAGCTAAAGGGTAGTACGAATCAGATTAATGAGCAAAACTGCAGTGGATCTGCATATTTGTTTTTCCTTTTATTTTTACTTCATCATTAATCCCACTCTAAAACTAATTATGCCAGTGCTTGTAGCTAATGGAGGCTAACAATTACTGACTTTATCACTCTTTTGCACTACCATGTCTCTTATCTAGAGCATAAAAAGCGAATGACGCTTGTCTGGAAGAAAGCTGGCATTACTTGTACTGTGGAGCATCAATTAAATGCTTTCTGTGTGCTTCTTCAAGTGGGGGAGGGTGACGAGAAGAGAACGGGGTTCAGCTTTAACTTTGTGTTATACGGCGCCTTAATTCCATCTTAAAATCTTAAGTGGTGCTACAACCACTGTCTTTGATAAGAACTGGTGAGATGAAACAGGAGATTGTTGGCTTGCTCGTCTAATGGTGAAGATGCTTGCTTAGTGTGTGAGGGAATCTGGTTCAGATCTCCTTCTTCCAGTGGAGAGGTATGAACCCACAAATCCTTCTGGCACGGTCTGACAGCATTCAGACGCAGCGTTCAGGACAGGATTACCTCAGCCTTTTCTCTCGTATAGCTTTGTAAAACAAACAGACAAAAACCCCTCAGTGTTGGCTGGCGCAAGAGCTTGCTGCCTCACCTCCAGGTGAGGGCCGGAGCCAGCAGACAGTCGAGTCACCGGTGCCTTTTGCCCAGAGACGGTGTAGTCATTTTGTGTAAAATGAAACGCTGTCAACAGGGATGATAGAAAAGGAGCCACCTTGACCTAGCGTAAGAGCTGGTGGTTGCAACATTCTGCAGGTTTGTACAAGGCTTCAGCCCAAATAACAGCTTGGGATGAAGCCAGAACAGGATTTGACTGGTGTGCAGTCCAAAACCACCACTGCCTCATTTTTCACTTTCTAGATTTGCCCATGAAAAACATGTTTTTTACTTTATGCTGTTTAGTACATTCAATTCAAACTTGCTGTAAGGGATAGTTTAAGCAAAATTATGTTTTAATCGTTAATTTATTTGCTAAAAAAAATCCCGCAGCTCTGATAATCGAAATTTTTCCAGCGATCATTAGGTAAAATATTTGTGGTAGTGAGTAGGTGTGCAAAATGACTGAAGCATCCAGTTTTTAGCCCTGATATTTGCAAATGGTTTCTGTTATCAAAAAATCTGCGTATATCACAGTTGCGTTGTACGCTGTGATGTGGAAGACCCGTGCTCTGTTGGTGCACGGCTTTATGGAATCATCTGGGACCATGCAGCTGTCACTGTTAAGAGCTCAGATGTGTCCTGACAGCTCTCAAAAAGAGCGTCGTTAGACACTTGCAGGTACGGTCTGCGCGGCTTCAAAGGGCGGTGAACTGCTGTGGTGGGACTGAGTCTGTGTGTGAGGTTGCAACTCCAGTCTTTCACCTTCTATGTTTAAAAAAAAAAAAAAAAAAGCTGAGAAATATTTTATAAATAGAAAATCCTATTGTAAATGGAGCATATTACTGCATCAGGGTGTTCTTAGTTTCTTATTACTACAGGAAAAAGTATTAGATTAACAGAAAAGTGTCTGCTGGTACCTGACTTGTTATAATTATTATTTAATCTAACTTTAGTAAGAGCCAAAGTTTTGTATTTCAAGACTAAACTTTTTATTTCTAAACAAAACTTATCTATTTATAAATTATATAATTATCTACTGGATACTTTTATTAATATCTAGTTATTCAATTGACTGTTTCTTAATAAAATGAGTGGTATGGTTATTAAACTACTACATTACCACTGACTGTTTTCTTTTGCCTTTGTCTATCAGCCAGCAAGTTGCGGAAAATCAAATTAGCAACAATTCTGCTTCTGGATAAGAAATGAATTTTGAAGCTTAATCTAAGTAAAACAGGTAACTTAAGCCAAGTTATCGTGAGCGATCTGAACCTCCCATGTGATTTCCAACCAAAATACTTAGAGGAAGTGCTGCAGCTAAAAGACAGGGCTACCAGTAACTGAAACTCAGCAGCACTGTGTGCATCCTCCTTCGTGCAGTTCAGGCTGTGGTTTCTGTGTCTCCCTTGATGCCGGTCCTGACAGGTGATGTGTGGTCGAACAAGCTTTCTAGCAGCTTCCAAAGCACCTGGGAAGTAGGGAGAGCCTTTGAACGCAACTACATGAGAGAGGTCTTTATTCACAGCACCTTACGTGTTAGCGTTTCATGGTCAATATATAACAGTGGGTGGTTTGACAGAGGGGAACTTACAGTGCTGCTCTTCTGCTAAATACTAGATGTTATGTTGTAAAAAACTCAGGTTTCCCAAGGTTCCTTACTGGACCAAAGGCAGTAGTAGAGGACTTAAATGAATGTACTGTAGTTTAACAAAAAAAAAAAAAAGAAAAGAAAAGGAAATGGTGATCCTCCAGTATGTGTTTTCAACACTTTTAATTAACAACTCTCATTTAATTTGGCAATATATTTCGCAATGTTTAACCTCAAATACAATTTAACAAGACAGATGCAAACCAGAGCGATGGGACAAACAAAGTTGAAGTTCCTGGTTGCTGTCAGTGCATTTGTTTTGCAAACTGGGTCTCTCGGCCTGGTTCCCTTCACAATGTCCTGAGAAGACCTTGCTCTGTTTTTTTTAAAAGCTCTGGTATGTGTTCTTCCCATGATTTGTGCAAGTATTTCCATTAAAGTTAATCAATCAACACTGAAGAACAAATGCTTTTACCATTAATGGAAGTGGTGGGTGTGCAAGGAGGACAGAGCTGTGCGTGTAAAGGCAGCACAAAGAACCTCAGTGGGGTGTTTGCCATTTGATAATATCCCAGACACGTCTGATGTTAGTTGCCTTTTGAGGTACAGAGGCAGATAAGGAGTTGTAGAATGTGCAGATGGTTGTCCAGTTATGTGCTTTGCCAAATAATGGAAATTGAAACAGGATACTGCCTAAAATATATAGCGGTGGGAGTAAAAGAAAAGAAAAAATCATTTAAGTAACATCACCTCTTTTTTTTTTCCCCATCACTATAACATCACAGAGGCATGTTTTCAACACATTCCACCTGAAGATGCTCTGTGATACCTGGCATTTAAATAGCAATTTCTACTTTGCATGCAGTGGCAGTCAGTTCTGCAGTATTTGCATACCTGTGATTTAAGAGTAAGGAGACGTGATTAGCTGGTAAGGCTACCTGTCATCTTATGAGAACATCTGCGCTGTGGTTGGTGGTGTAAGCATACACAGCTCCGGCCATGGTAAGAGATGACAAAATATGTCACTTACGAATCCGAGGACATCTGAAGGAGCAGGGGCTGTAAGCTGGTAACTGGCATGTTGACAGCTCTGGGTGCTGGCCTGTTTGATCGGCTGCTTCGCACCTGGTCATCGCTGCATCGAAGCCACGAGCTGGGCCATGACGCGGGCGGCGTGGGAGAGGACCAGAGCCACCATTGCAGGGAATGCACATGCTTCCCCTATCTTGTATGCAGTTGGTTATTTTTCCAGTCACGTAGTTTTCTTCTGTCTTCTTCAGCTGAGACACTGCCTTAGATATGGTTTGAATTAGTGGGCACTTCAGCTTTTATTTGGCAGCAGTGAGCTGCAAGTTTAAAAGCGGCTAATTATATGTCCTTGGGATTAGTGGGTTTGTACAGAAAACTAAATTGCCATTTAGTCTCCTCAGAGTTTGCCCTGTTTCCTTTAGTTATGCTTCCTAAATTGACATCCCCTATGAAGTATACATGCAGTTTTGTTAGCCTAATTTGTAGTCGGTTGTTCAGCATCGCTGGTGCTGAGCCTTCTGATGCCAGAAACAAATCTCCCAGAGCTGGCTGGGCGCTAGTGGAGCGGGAGCGGAGAGCTGAGATGGGTCGGTGTTAGGACAGCAGATGTCTTAGTTCTTGCAAAACAGACTTCTTCAGACAAGTCCCTCTTATTTGTTTATACCGAAGTGCTTTGTCTTAATAAGTATTATTTCAAAGAGGTAACGAGCACAGTGATAGAATATGTACATTTTTTTAAAAATACCTGAGGCTAGTTTTTTTGTTGTTTAAAGAAGTATGTAATCTAAAAAAAAAAACAAGTTTCATGTGTGTTAAGAAGTATTCTTTTCTGAGTTTTAGTATATAATACTTTGTCTTGGGGACGAAAACTCTATAGGATTCGACTGAATCTTTTAATTATGTAACTTCCAATAAAAAAGTTACAGTAAGGACAGTTTTTTTTTTTTTTAACTACTAATTTCCATTAAAATGTGGGTAATTGTATTAATATATTTCTCTTTACTGTGGAATTTTATGAATTAATTCAGTTGTCCAGGTGAATGAAAGACTCTTGTTTCAGTTATTAAGCTATTTAACTCTGGTCTCAAGTGAGGGAGAGATTTCCTGTGGAGCTCCTTTTGGTTCGTGTTAAGCTGAAACTTCATCTGAATGTCAGGTCCTTTCCTATTCACAGGAAACACTTGTGCATTGTTTCACTTGTATAGTTTTATCACGAGGCTCCCTTTAATTATGCATGAATGACTTAAACAGAAATCTCAAACATGACAAATATCGATTGAAGTCTGTAGGAAAGCCCTGTGTAATCTTAAATAGCAAATTCTTAGAATGGGATATATTGTATGGGCAAAAAGTCACTGGTTGACGCTAAGGATGACAATGTTGGCGCTAAGATTTTAACTAAATTCACAAAAGAGTTCTTATAGCCCTTTTCAATTTATTTCTTGTTTGTTCAGAATTAGTGACGGATACTGGTGTTTTGTGCTGATCACAGCAAGTGCAACATTTGACTAGAGAGGTTTATAACTTTGTACAAAAGAAAACATTTTTTTAAATGTAATATATTTTTCTAACAAAGAAACGAACTGGGAGTATCTTGTTAAGCACAAAAGTCTGATTCCCACTGAGAGCCTTTTCCAATATGCTTAAACTGTGTTGGTTCAAGAGAGGTGCTGTGGGCTCTGATGAATGTGTTATGTATCTATCACAGGTTAACATTGCTGTGAGTACTTCGGATTTACTTGCATTTTGTTAGTTCTCGGGACAATGATTCCCTATGGGATATGGCAGCATTATTAGCATCTTTGAAAGCATATATTAGCTCTTCCAGGCTTTCAGGTAGAATGAGGGAGGAAGAGGTAAGAAACTCGTCTCTTCTTCCTGTTTTCTTTCTTTGTCTTGCCTGACAGGCCACGTTTCAAATCAATTTTACAGATTTAAGTGTAAAGAAAACGACACATTCAGAGTATTCTTCAACTATAATTAACAACAAGCAACATGAGTCATTGTTTGCAAAGGCATTGAAACATTTATTAATGTCACATTGTACTAATGATTTAAGAAAGGATAAGTTAGTAGCTCCAAGTTATGGCCCATAGATACTGTTGACTCATTCAGTGTTTTTCAATGTTGACTTGAGTGTAGTTACACAGTGTTAAATGCTCTGGCCTGGATCTAATAAAACATTCACACACGTGCTTAATTTGAACATGGGAAGTTACGGAGAGGCTTAATTCTATTCACACATTTGTGATTGCTGCATTTGCTATGGGACGTCATGCAGTCATAATTGGAAGGATGTTCATTAAGCATATTTTATTAATATATGATGAACACCATAAATACGGTGACCTTTGAGATAATTGTCATTTACATGTTTTGATTCATTACTGCATCCTCCCCTTGTTTATTCACTGGGCATGAAAATGTATGAATTTCTTAGCTTCCAGATGCCTAGCAATATTTCATGTGCTTTATGATAATTTATAAGGGATTTTTTAGAGAATCATCTGCTGTCTGGTTAAATGACAGAAAGATGGAACTGAACGCTTCCATTGGCAGAGCAGCCCCTAAATAGCTATCTTTTCTTGTCTATGAATTTCAACACAAGTATGAAAGCAGCTCGTGTTCCTCGCAGAAGCGTGTGGACGCACGCAGGCATGGCACGGCCTAACCTCGTGGCGTGCAGCTTCCCCGCCACCGCCGGAAGAGCGTCGTCAGCACAAGGCTCTGGGGCCGCTACCAGGGTGTGCTCCTCGGCTGAATCCTGCTGGTTTAACGCCAGGCTGGGCAAGCTGATTGCCAAGGCTGGCCTTGTGTGCAGTTCCTGTGTTCCCATCTAACTTGGCAGGTGTTTATATCGCTACGTGTATTGCAACACACTCCCCTGCTGTCCCCCGCTTCCCCAAATCAAAATAAAATGAAAGCAAAGCAAGAATATTTCTGATGTTTAAATTTATAAAATAACTGTTGAGGTATAATCCTTTCAATTTAAATCACCCTTAAATCATTTGCAAAGCTGCTTCAATTTCCATTTTCATGGACATGTGAAATGCAGGAAGTCTTCTAAAGATGACAAGGCTGAGCTTCAATTTTAATTTTACTGTCTGGAAATAATTTAAGGATGATATTAAAATCTCTTTGTTTTCTGATGAGAAAACTAGGTGACTGGTTGACGGTGACATAGCATAGTTGAAGAACAAGGTCTGTCAAGTATGTGAGGCATGGACTTAGTACATTAAGAGTAAACATTAAGTTGTGATAGGGTTTCTATCCAGAAGCAATACTCAGTTGCTTCCTCTTGAATTTCAAATTACAAAGGAACAAACCCAAAGGGTGTATCGTTCAGTTTGCCATTATAATGGCCTGAGGTGTAACATGAAGCTTCCACTTTCTTTATCTTATTCATTTCTTTACCTTTTTATATCAAGCATGCTTGCACCCAAAGCAGGGAAATGTTTGAATTAAAAGGCAAAGAGGCCTTTTTATTTCTACTATCCTAACACTTTGAATCATTTCCAAACTATTGGTTGATTGTAGATCTCATTTTATTAAGTCACTGTGTTGCCTTTCCTAATGGAGAAATTACTTTCCTGATGCTCTGAGTCAGCAGCCACCTCTAATGCACTGACATTCCTTGGACGCAATTTCTGTGAAATGAAGGGGCAGCTCTGCTGGTAAAGGTTTTATGTCTTGTACTGCGGTCTTGTACTGATGAGCAATTAAGAGCATCTTCAGCTCATACAGTCCTTTGAAACAATCCATGGAAGATGTGCTTCCCTATTTGTATGCAGGGGTTCGGCGAGCTGCAGAGAAAAATGGTGTATGATCTATTTTTATTTGTAGTGCATGAGTAAAGCCCATGTACAGCAGCAGTATAATAATATTAGCTTCCTTGGTGTATCGCACAGAAGAGAATCAAGATCATGCTCTTGCTGCTTCTGTTTGTTTTAATAGAGTATATGGCTAAAATGTTGAGACAGCGTACTAAGCTCTAATGTACCACATATGAGGAAAAAGCCAGGATGAGAAAAAAAAAAGATGCAGAGGCACAGAATAAACAAGAGTTAAATATCTTAAGTGTTTCACAAGTTTCCAGTCTTATTTTTAACTATATTTGTACCTAAAGTAAGTTCTTAGTAACTTCCCTTCTCTCTCTAGCATTCCTAAAAAGAAAAATTAAAAAAAAATTTTTTTTTTTTGCTTTATACCCCTGTATAGCAGTCTTGGCCTTCTTTCATTGCTGTTTCCTGCAAGTCTTAATCTGAAAATCCATCACACTGAGCCCTTGGAGGCTTCTTTTAGAGGTGTGGAGAAGAGGAGTAATTATCAGGTTTATGATAATCTGCTCCTATATTAATTACTTCCATTTCAAGAGCTGAAGATGAAATTGACTCTCAGGACCAAGTTGTGACAGGCAAATGGCTTCAGACTGGCCTTTAACCTGAGCGCGGTTGCCTGTACGTTGTCAGGGCCCTCCTTCTGTCCCTGGGCTGGTGACTAAGGCAGTGATTCCATTTTTTTAGTGGGTTAGCAAACTTTTCTCAACAGCAATGACTTCAGAGATATTCCAAGAATAGGGTTAATGTTTTTTTCTGCATGTCATTGTGTCTATGAGAAGATGCACCAAATAATCATTAAAATGAGGTACATGTGACTGCTTCTGTGTCTTCGTTAAAATGATGATTCATACCCAGACTTAATAAGACTCGGGAAACAATAAATGGACAGAAAGCTGCTCGAAGCTGTGAGTGAATGCAATGGGCTTGACTGTCCTAGAGCTTACTGTAGCTAGAAGCGAATTTTCTATCTGAATCAAGGAGGAAGAGAAATACAAGATGATAGATGTTGCAGTCTTTATGGAGGAAGACTTGGAAATAATTCCCAACCATTAAAAAATTAAATTTGCTACACCGTATCAGGCGGCACAACGTCTTTTCTGGGATTTTGCGACTCGTGAAGGTAAATGCTGACTTTGTTTTGTTTGTCCCAGCATATGGGCTTCAGAAAAACTTGATCATATGTTCTCACATAACAGGTTTTAATGGCTCAGAACAAAGCCTTATGGTATCTTTTTGCTGTTGGTGATAGTATTTATCAGATAAAAGTGATTTAGAAGTCTAGAGCAGATATGAATTGTGCTGAATTTGAATATCTTGCCATCAGAAACTTGTATCCCTCAAACCTATTCCCTTTCTAATACATAATCTATCTGCACACAAAAATATATTTTCTTCAAACCATAATTATTTAAGTTTGTCAGCATTTTATGGTTGATGGAAAACTGGCAGAGCTAGATCTGGCAGAACTGGACCAGTTTAAAGGATTATCAATTTGCATGTTTGGCATTCTTGGCCTGTTAAGTGTGGTACTTTACACTTAATGCTTCAAGATTAGCATGATAGATGAGTGTACTCAGTAAAATGTTTTTACAATTTATACTCTTATTAACTGCTGTGTTGAACCTGGGAAATACATCTTTTTCCTTGGTGGATGTCATGTCACAAGAGTATATCAGCTTGTAAATGGGGCATTGCTTTATGGTGTGATGATGTTGCGTTAGAATCAATTTCAAATGAAAAATACTGGTATACAAGCATCAGGAAGTGCAAAAATCCCTCTGCAGACTTGTGATACAAACTCACAAACCAGTGTCACTTGCCTTTGTTGCCTTAGGTTTGTTACTAAGTTTTGTTACCTTAGTGTTATTCACAGAAATGATTAAATTCACGGGAGGCAGAATGGAGGAGCCTGGCAATCCAGGAGGCGTCAGAGTTGAGTGAAAAGCCCGGCCTTTAGCTCTGCGCGTTGCCCAACGCATGTAGCCTTTGCTGTCGGAGGAACTGCTCAAAGGTGTGGAAGTTGCTCAGGCTTCCTTGTAACGTTGACATACTAGAACAATCTTGTAGAAGTATTATTAGTGATATGGAGAAGAGATGCTAGAATTTATGCATCCTTACGCTTACCAACTGGATGTTTGAAACTTGAGATAATGAACGAATAAGGCTCTAGAAGTGTACAAAGTTTCTGTTTACCCTGGATCTAGAGCCTGTACATGATCTCATAAATATGTGTTTATGTACTTTTATACGTATGCTATCTGAGAGTTTGGATGCTGACTGTGATAGGCTGTACAAGAACAAAATCTGAAGTGTGTATGCGTGTATATGCTATGCAGTGTCTGCTTTTCTCTTTCAATCCAGATTCTGGAAAATAGTTTCTTTTGGAAAGCAGCTGGAGATAGCAAGATAATTTTGGATGATATTTCCTTCAGAATTTTATCTGAATGCTCTGGATTCCTCGGTTTCTTCTCCTGCCAACTCTCTCCCTCTCATCACTGTGGCCCCGCTAGTCGAGTTATTTTCGTATATGTAGTTGTCAGAAAGCTAAAGGCTATGTTGTACCTTGGTCCTTTAATACAGTCACTAAAATTTCAATTTTCTTCCAATGAAAAAAGGCACCAAATCTTTCTTGCTCACCATCTGTGTTAATAGCTTATGACAAGATCTATTTCATGATTTTTCACAGATAATTTCTGGCTTGTTTTTTGCCTGCTCTGAGCTGGTTAAGCACGAGGCAGATCCAGTCCAGAGCGTATGTAGCTGCATTAACGTGTTATTAGAGTACCTGCGCTGGTCAGCTGGGGCTCTTAGCTTTCCGTTGCACTGCTCTGGGACAGCTGCCTGTCTTTTGAACTTCAGCTGGCTCGCATAGATATGTCTGTGAACACAAGCTGCATGTGAAACGCAAACACCGATAGCATAAATCTTACCCTCCAGGGCCTCAGATCGTTCTGTACTATCTTAAGTGCCAAACACATACAATTTTTATGTCCTTCAAAAGAATTTTTTGGACCAGTCCTGATTCAAACCTTCACCTTGAAAAATACAGTACTAGATACAACTTAAATATAAATTCTAAGAGTGTAATAGTATAGAAAGTGTTGGTTGCTGTGAAAGTCTTTTGAAACAGAGTTATTACTGAACTAATAATATTTTTAACAGAAGACAGGTCTACAGATATCAACTTTTTCATGTGAAAATTTCTAGCATATAGCTTATAGTTAGAAGGTCATGGTAGCAGTCTCTGGCTCTCCTTGTTCTACACGTTAGACACCTTGCTGTTAGATGTCTAAAAGCTTTCACTAGCATCTGAAGAGGCTACATTAGAACCTCGTCAATACCTAGGAGAATATTAATGCCATTCCAATGTGCAGAAATAAATTTTAGTTTAGGTCAATACTAGACCTCTCTGAGATACTTTCAAAATAACCTAGGCAAGTCGTTCCTATATATATCATTTTTCTTTTAGCAGTGATTGTTTGCTTTTTGTTGTTGTTGTTAACTAAAGATAGATTTTCATGCTAATATCTTTCTTAGACCGAGGAGTTAAAATCTTAGTTGAAAGGTTTGGTCCTTAAAAGGAACACATTGGTCCTCTGATAGGCATTGTGTGGGTAGGTATTTGTAAGCTACTTTTTCAGATATTATGGTGAAGGTTTTGTGGAGATGTATCCTGTTGTTTTCTTTGCTGTCTTCATTCCGTTTGCCCTCCTCCTCGCCATTCTCCTAAGCGGTAATTAATGCCTAGGATCAGCATGGTTGCTGCTGCAGTGAGAATATACTGCAGGAGGAACAAAAGAATGACGTACACTTTGAAAAGAAGCCAGATAGTGAAAAATGATTACAGGCTGCTTAATTACAGGCTTTGCAGAGCAGTAGGTTTAGTTTTGCATGACATCAAAAACTAATAGTTTCATGGCTTTTTAAAAACAAGATAGTGGGGAAAAAAAATCTGACGTGCGTTTAAAAGAACAGGATTGTTTTTACTTGTTTATTTTGCACTGAGATATCTGGATAAGTTTACTCTGAAGAGCAGCTCAAAATAAATCATTTTATAAAAAGAAACAAGTTATCATGTGAAAACACAGAACATGTGATTCACCGTTGCCACTCAGCTAGAGGCGTTTGTTTGCTGGGGCCCGGCCCCTGGCCCCCCACTGCTGCTCCAGTCGTTACTGGTGATTTCAGTGGGAGCAGCCTAGGCTCCATGGGGCAAAACCTTTACCCACGCGCATCGTACGCGGGGTTTGCTCAGCTTTCATTCCTACTTAGCGCCTGGCTGCCGGGGGGCTGCCGGGGCGAGCAGGCCAGCTGGTGCAAGTGCATCATCGGGGGTGTTCTGCTGCCCCGGAGCTCGTGTGTGGAGAACGGGATGAGCCCGAGGCCTGGAGCCCACGCAGCGTGGAGCCCGCGCAGGCCTCTGGCCCTCCCTGCGGCCACTGCCACTTCCCGCCTGTGCCTGCTGGCCCCAGCGCTTCCCTTCAGCCCTGCGGTTGGAGCAGAGGTGGCTTCCCAGGCCCTGTCGGGGCATCCTTCTGAACGCTCGGGATTCGTCCCATGCCACAGATGGGCTGGCACGTATCCTTACATTGCCAGGAGAACGGTTTTCCAGATACGAAACGCAAAGAGGAAGGGAAGACAGCAGCTCCTCGAGTGTCCTGTTCGGCCAGATTAGAGATCGTAGCTGATGTCTGTTGAGCCTGTCTAACCTGATCTTCGTGAGGTGGGTTCCTCAGCATTCATCCAGAACCCCTTGTTCCGCATCCGCCAGCAAAGCGCTGAGCTGGCAAACCTCCTTTTCGTGTTTGCATGTTAGTGTGACAGTGTTGAAACCATATATATGCATATTGTGCACACACAACTCTGACAAGTCTATGTTTTGTATATTATGGAGTAGGTACTATTGAGCAACTAAACACGTCTGTGCATTTGTAATGCACCTTTTAGAAATACCCAGTTTTTTATTTTTATAACCAGTTGCTAACATGGAGCATCTTCAGTTATCCTCTGTCATCTTCTCAGGAAACGTTATGCCTTCTCATTACCTGAGGATGAGTTTTAACAAATCTTCTATTTGCTAATATCTCAATCCTAAAGTGGCATTAATCTTCCATTAAAAAATAAAGAGATTGATGGAACATTCTCACTGTCATCAAAAGCTGAAATTTGCTGTGTTGTTTTACACAATTTGCTTTGATTGGAGTTATACGAGCAAGCAATTATCATATCAAGTGTGAACTACTGATTTTTCTTTTAATAACACCATTTTAATATCGATTTCCTGATCAGATTGAGTACGTGTACCGTGACCTAAAACAAATGGAATATATTTCAGATATGAGTCAGTCCCAAATTCGTTTTTAAAATGATGGAAATTATCTGAGGGTGGATGGGGTCTTTTTGATAGCTGTTTTGATTGTGGGATTTTCTCCTATTTAATATTAGCATCTGAAGAACACTTTGCTAAAGGTTGGGTGGATATGGAGGCAGTTCAATTCGTATTTGATAGCTTTTCTTAAGGCTTTTCAGGAAAGGTTTTTCTTAGGAAGGTTTCTAGGGGAAAAAGCAGGTGAGCTAGACTTACTTTCTAATAGTTATATGGTACAGGATGATAGAGGGAAAAATGTAACAGTATCTCAGCAATCCTTCTTAAACATCATGAGAAGGAGAATACAATTGTAGTGTTTGTCTTGTGCCTCTGACATATTTTTTAAGCTAAACATTGTCTTTAACAGCTCTGCATCTCTTTATTTACTTTCGTCAGCATCATGCGTGTTTTTGTGTGTAGGAAGGCCCATATTTCCCTTTTACTGAATGTGCAAAATCTCCTGTTTACCCTGAGCTTACATTAGGTAAATGTCGTGATAGAACTGAGGCACTTTCACACTAGTTCTAAAGTGGCAGGTTGATTTACGTGTTTGTTTTTATAATACTGAGGGGAAAATGTAGTTAAGTATCACTATTCTGTATGCAAGAAGAGAATACATTTTAATGCTTCCCTTCTGTCATGTAGAAGTCCCTAAATTGCTTTTGGCAAGTAGATGATTTAGAAAGAAATTGCTTTAGCGACAGAAGTGTTTTGAAAATAAACCTTGAGTGAGAATATGAAACCTGTAATTATCTAATGGAAGACCGAACAGATTTTTGAAAGTAAAATAAACGGTAAAACAGTAGAGTACTGTGGTTATCTGACCCTTCCACCTGCTGGCATATCTGTATATTGTAGATATGTAGGGCATAGTTTTCCAGATTCCCATTAGCTGCAAAATGTTTTGGGTGAGGCACTCGGAACACAAAAACAGCGAAAGCGGTAGTTTGCTTGTGCTCTGTAAAACCCTTTGCAAAACTGTTTGCTTCTCAGGTAGCAGAATTTGTAGAGGACTGGTTGAGTGCAAAATCAGAAAACGGTGGTTTTGGGAAGCAGGTAAGTAAGGTATGAAGCAACATCTAAAAGAATATCCTGGGGTTTAGGAGGAGAACAGTTCCTTGCTGCCGGGATGCCCGTTCCTGCTGCAGGCACTCCTGTACTCAGCCACGCAGCCAGAGATCTGCTCGCCCCAGCAGTGTTGCAGCGCAGTCTTTGCCCTCCTCTCCTCCCGTCTCTCCTGCGTTGATGCCTGAATGTAGTGTCTTTATGGGAGATAGCTCCTCATGCCTCCATTTCCCATTGGTGAGCCTGTGGCTCTCGTTCTTCTCTTAATATCTGAGCAGCCTTCCTGTGTAATGTCTGGTAACGGTGTTCTGAATAACTTCTTTAAGATTTGAGTCCATTTTTTTCTGAAATGTCATTGCTTCTATATTTTTCAGTTTTGTGGCCTCTCCAATGCCTTTCTGCCAGGGATCAGGGCATATATTTCATGCAAGAGCCTGATGCGTTACTGTACGCAGGGGTTTTATTGTTTGGAGGGGGCTGTTATTTGGGGGACAGCTGCTAAGATTGCTTTGTACACTGGTGACAGATCAGGATTCTTTGTAAGGGTTTACTGACTGAATACTTTGAGTCTTGTGAAAGTAGGTCATGAAAGACCTTTGTTAAGAAAACACCTGGTCACAAATAAAGGAAAAGAGAAGATCACTCTGAGATATCCAGGACTTTTGCATCAGAAGGGATTCCCCACAGCCTTTCCTTCCTCTTTGACACTTTGGCTACCAAACCTGTAGTCCATTTTTGTTCTTCATGACAATGGCTCACTGGCATGCAGTATTGCTGTGGCAGGAGACAAATAGTTGCCTCTTTATTTATAAGAAACCCTCATTATTCTTTACGAATAACTTCTGAGCTCTCAGAATTTGAATGCCTGGAAAACTACAATAAGAACATGAATTAGAAGGGAAAAAGGTTGCGTGAATCTTGTTCTCATTCGTGCTCACTGGAATTTGGTGGGATTTTGTTGAAGTCACTCCTGGCATTCTTGACTATGATAGAGACTAGGTTATGACTTCACCTCCCTGTTACTGCTATCTAAAAAAGCCTACATCAATCCAAAACAAATGAAAACAAAACAAAAAACAAAATGTGCATCTTTGCAGTGAAAGGTTTACATTAAGTGTATGGTAATCCAGCAAACGTAGCTTTTTTGTGGGCATCTAGCTAGATCGTGACAAGTTTAGGTCATGGTGTCTGCGTTGCTGCAGTGGAATGGGTCTTGTGTACGTGTCTGCAGAGGAGATGTTAGTGTCAGAAAGTTGAGTAAATCCTTACTCAAAATGATGCAGCTTTAGAAACGACTCTGTAGCACGTTATATCCCGAGGAAAACCACAGGCATTATTTTGTCAGAGAGGAGGGAGGTGCATCCTTGGGGAATGGGAACGAACACGGTAGATGAGAACTAGCAGGTCATCCAACCTGACAGGCTGCACTTTCTTTCCATGCCTTGCGTTACTCGTTGGCTGGCCAGGGCACCCCTCTAGGTGGTACAACCGAACTGCTTTGCTTTGGTAGTGCTGTGCTAGTTTACAGCATACAACCACAGTCATCTTCTCAAATCCCAGACTTCATCTGCAGTAGGAAATAATTCATCTGATTTCACTGTTGCAACTGGGAAACCCATCAGTCATAATTATATTCATTTACCGTTTCTCCAAAGGACACCTAAATGAAGATGTGGCAGTTTCAAAGCGTGCTTAATAATTAAAATATAGATATTTGTTTAGCGCTTCTTGCTGCAAAAATTCCACAGATCTATGCAAGATAGTGGCAAAATCCAGACACCTGGATGTCACCTCCAAACTTAATCACCTAATCAGCCTTGCACTTGCATAGACGTGAGTTAAGAATTTCGTGACTTTTGGGCCTGTGAAGCGCATGAATTTCTTTATTTCTAAAATGCATTCTAAAATTTCTAAATAGCTGCTCCGGCTACGGATAGGTACCTACCAGCGGTAGCAATGATAGAATATGGCAACACCCAGAATCAAGCGTAGATGAGAGAAAGAATATGAAGAACCTTGTTAAATTGCTTTGTAGTCCCATCTAGGATAAAGCTGGCTTTTGTTTCTGCCACTACTCCTGTGCCAGGTTGATCCTTTTAAACAGTTACAGTGGACAGCTTTGACATGGCTGCTTTCATGCTTCATATGGCATGAAGGGTCCCTGTTGGTGTTGGAAGTAACCCCAGAAGTTTGACAAGTAGCTGGGAGGATTTTCTGTGCACCCAGACGGCATCCTACGAGGGAAGTTGTATGGGACATGGATTGATGATGATGGCTGGAAGAGCTTGTCTGGTTTTAGAGTGACTCAAGACAACGTCTCCAATGGGTTATTTAAATAAACAACAACAAAACCCACCTTTGACTTTTGTATTTTTTCGTTTGGCTAAAATGAAAGTAGAAAACAAAACAAAGACATAAAAAAAAAAATACTTCACCTAACAATTATTACGGCCCTAAATAAGAATTGTTTTTAACTGGCACACGTTGGCATTGCTGCCAGGAGAACCAGTCCCACCTTCCCCGGCAGGTTGTTCGCATTCCTCCGCTGTTCCTGCTTCGCTCTGCCAGCACACGCGTGTCCGCAGCTCTGCGTTGCAGCGGGCTGAGGCACCGGCGCGAGGTAAAATTAATCCAGCGGGACGCAAGGGAGCAGCGCGTTGGTCCCATCCCAGGTAGTTTTGCTGCTCGAGCTTGCAGCTCGGCTGCACGGGCACGTGTGCCAGCGCAGAGGGAGGAAGAGTGCGGGGCTGGGGGCGAGGGACCGCGCATGGGAGAAGAGCCAGCCCTGCACCTCGGGTGACGGGGTGGCAGTGCCGGGGGGGGTTGCGCTGGCATGAGGGAGGGGGCAGCGGAGGCTTGGAAAGGGAAGTCCCTGAATTCTTCCCTCTTTCGTGTTTTGCAGGAGGGTGAAGGGTGTTAGCAACTGCTGTGATGTGAGGTGTCCTAGTGCAAGGGCGTGAAGCAGTACTTGTTTTTCTGTACTTGAATCATCTGCTCTCAATGACTTTGCCATGCTTTGCAAAGGTCTTGCAAATGATCGTGGTAGGAAATAGCCTTTAATATCCCTTTTCTGGGGTGCACGTGGAATCCTGTTACACCATGGACACGGTGAAACTTCTCTGTTTCATTGCATTTGGTTTTCAATAGGTTTTCTCTGTTTTTATTTTGATGCATAAATAAAATACTTTAATATTTTTTAAATGAGTTTATGTGCTAGCTTTAACCGTAAGTATGTACAGAGGTCATCTAAAAATCTTGAACAGTGAAGCAAAGATGAATGCTATCTCTGAAGCTGGTTTTTCCTTGCTTAAAAACAAAACAAACAAAGTGAATCACATGTGAGTGGGTGCAAAGAAGCTAAGGAAACTTTTCTGATAGGCCTCTGTATGTGTTGGATGATGTTCACGTCCTTGTGCAACTCTACTGACTCTCATCCAATATTTTTTTATCATGAAGTGGGCTTGTACAGGCATATATTTATTTATCATAAACAACTTAGAAGCTTTAAAAATCTCTTTTCTATCTGTCATCTATCTGAATTAAGCATCCTTTTCATAAATAACTATGTGGTCCTCGGTACACCATCTCATAATTTGCTTATGTAGCCAAATGGCAGACAAAAATATCTTTTAACACACTTGTGATGAGTGCAAAATGCATCTTTATCGTCCTTATGAA
>VXAA01004442.1:0-13149 GCA_013399115.1 Anseranas semipalmata | reverse complement strand
GTCCTTATGACCCCCCCCCCCCCGCTTTTTCTCAACAGAGCATTAAAAAAAACGTAGTCAGTAAAATATTAATTAGTAGAGGTGCTCCTGTACGTGGTTTCTTCAGTTACCACTGTTGATGATGACAGCAGTTTGTACCTTGCTACTGGACGTCCCGCATGTGCAGAAGGATGCCCGTCCTCATCCCTTTTCCTTCCTTTCCCTGTTCCTGCTTTCTGGGGCCAACCTCCCTGAGATGGCCAGCGCACTGCCTTCTCCAGCTCGAAGGGAGAAGGGAGGCTGTGGGGTAGCGATGGGGGGCCGTTGTGTGAAGTCTGGAGGGGGAGAAAATCATCGTCCTCTCGCAAGCTGGGATGCCAGCCTCGCCCTTCAGCTCCTCCAGCGCTTGCTGTGTTACCAGCCTTGACCTCCTTATCTCTAAGGGACTTTATTTCATTTCCATGACCAGCGTTGGAAGTTTCGGAGCATCCAATACTTAGTTTTGGCAGACACTTTGGAAAATGGCAAGGGAGCCTCGGAGCTGGGAGCTCCTCTTAATTGCAGGAATAAGGACCGGTCAGCTCTTACTGCCTGTTTTAACCCCAGTGCTCAGGTAAGAGCCAGAGCCTGCTACAACTTCTGCCCAGCACAAGCAGAGCACCCGGCAGTGCTCTGCACGCTATGGGCTTGTGCGAGTGTTAACAGCTTGGGAACTTGGGTTTGTGATGTTACTGGGGGAAAAAGAGAGTGCCAAGCTGGGTTTGGGGGGCTGACCAGATGCTGATCACTTTTTTCCAGCCACGATCCTGCCTGGAATGGAGGGAACTCCTGGTGCCTACTGCTGCACCTGCAGAACTGCCTGTATCTACGTTCCATTTTAAAAACAGCTGTGAGGATAAATGAAACAAATTGAAACACAGAACAATTGATAGAATAAACCTTATTATGTAACTTAACAAAAATGGAGGTTTGGGACCTTTTTTTTTTTATTTTACAGAGATTTAATTAAAAATTAACTCTAAAAAATGGATCTGAACTGCACCAGAAGCATCTTCTCTCACAGCAGATGTTCAATACAATATAAGCTGGGCTTTGAACATCTGCATTTCTAATTGTGATGTCTTTGCCTCAGTGACAGTTGTAAAAAGTTGGCATCCATCTGAATATTCTGTTTGGCGAGCCACCTGCCTGTCCTTTTGCCTTCTCTCACCCACCCGCCTCCTTGTCGGGATGATACTGAGAAGGCTAAACCTGAGGAAGGCCTCCCGTGTAAGCATTTGCTTCTCACATGGTGTTCTCCTGC
Organism: Anseranas semipalmata; assembly: GCA_013399115.1. Classification (NCBI taxonomy): domain Eukaryota; kingdom Metazoa; phylum Chordata; class Aves; order Anseriformes; family Anseranatidae; genus Anseranas; species Anseranas semipalmata. The sequence continues at coordinate 11,867 of VXAA01004442.1, read as the reverse complement.
TAATGCTCGTTTTATTAGCCCCCTTCTTACTCTGGCAGCAAACGCGATGACGTAGCGTTCAGGGCGCTTTTCCAAACTCTCAAATTTTACAAGCAGTACACAGTGGAAACATTTAGAAATCTGTTCCAACATACATATACATTATGTGTATATATCCAAATGTAAATATTCAGATCTGTTTGTTAAGTTTTGAATTCTCTAACTTGTTAAAGGTTCCTCTTCACACATCCACGGAGAAACTTTTCTTTTTGTGGTCAAAATGACAGCAGGTTTCCTGGGGGGAAAAACAGCTGCTTTCTTATCTTGATGTTCCCCGTGGCTTATCTGGAACCCTCAAGCATCCACGTACTGTCTGCTGACAAGGAGAGAGCTGGCAGCAAGACCAGGTCTGCATTGCTGCCTGGTCCTTGGTGGTTAGTAATCGAATTGAAGTGCTAGGCTGCCCCACGTTGGAGCTGCTGACTTGGGTACTGAGCCTTTCTCCTCTTTTAATGAGACTGTTTCCTGTTGTTTTGGTAAATGACAATTTACCAAAGGGGCAGGATTCTCTTGGAGTCCGCCATTTGCTGGGTGGAAAGCTTTAGCTCCAAAGTTCTTCAGAACAGGAGGCGGAGAGGGGGAGTGGCAGTCATTACTATAAAAACTAATGCTCTGTCCCCCACAAGGTACAAATGATACTGTTTTTCTTTTTACGAGGTTAGAGAAATCTTAATAGTTGAAAATTTGGCTTTTATTGCTTGCTGTAATTCAGCTATTTTTTTTTCTAAATTGCAAGTAAGGTATTGACCTGTAGGCAAAATCCACTTGTGATGGTTAATAAGTGGTCAGATTGTTTTGGAAAATGTCATGTTCCAGTAAGTAAATTTCATGACTAATCAAAGACTGATCAAAATCTGTTGGGGGGGCAGGGGGGGAGAAAACTTTGAGAAACTTCAATGTTAATGATTTGCATCTAGATTTGAATTAAAGAATTTTTATAAAATCTAACCTCTCCCTCAAACACTGTAACAAAAGTTCATAGTTTTGCAAATTTCTGATCTTGATTTTTATTCTTAAGTTTATTCCTGTTCCTAGGTCTCAGTATGGGAAAAATTCTTAATCTCGAGTAGCTGGTACATATCCCTTAGATCTTGAACGTCTGCCAGGGAACATGCACCTCTCTGAGAACTGCTGATTGTTCAGATCCCATCAAATGACACTGAAGGCAGAAAGACAATCTTTGAGGCAAATGTCTTGGTTTAATGATTTTTTTTGTCTTTTAATTACCAATCACTTGATTTGAATCCATCAGTGGTAAGGACATAAATCTTGCGGCATCTAAGTCAATGTTTCTTGTCAGAAACCACTAACCTATGTTGACTTGCCTTTCCTGCTTAAGGTCTGTACCAGTCCTGTGCCAGTACGTCTGTTTTTCAACATTACAGTCAATTCAAAATAAGATAAACTTTGTAGGAATTAGAAGTTACACTAACAATGCTTGGCATGTTCGCAATAACAATTTCTCAATTTCATTTTTATATGCCAGAGATCGTTTTTAATTTGGTAATGCATTTCAAACAAGCTGCAAACTGGTTGGGGGCTGGGGTTGGTGCTGGGAGATTACACAATGCTGTCTGTTTCTAAAGGCTCCCGAGGGAAAGAAAACTTGGCCGTCCGGTGTCAGGCACTAGGCCCGCGGTTTCATAGTCAGGGTCAGCCAGCCTCGGTGCATGGTTACCTTTGAAAAAGGCTGTGGTCCCCAGTGAGACGTTTGTGCTGTCTCTGATAGCGTGGCAAACCAGATCGGGGAAGTGAGCAAACTGCAGAATAATATCCCCTCGCTAGGCTGTGCTTTAGCCGGATTTGGCGCCCTGATCCGTCTCATGGCACGAGATGCACAATTGCTGGTGAGAGTCCTAAAGAGGGGACGGGGACCTGAGGCTGGGAGCACCGGATTTGTCTCTTCATGTCAACCTGCACTGACTTTGACGTGAAATGCTAGCGAAACCTGAGAACCGTTGGGCTTAAAATTCCCTGAGGGAAGGATTATCCTTGCTTCTTCTCTTGGTAATACAGCCCCTGTCTTGGGAGGGCTCTACCTACTCCTCCGTGCTTCCAGCATGCAAATAACAAGAAGCGTTGTAACTGCCTTAATACTGCTGGTGTTATTTTTCAGGTGCCTGTATCAGTACAATGTAGTAATGATGCATTACGCACATTTGTAGATATGCTGTTTGTTTTCTTGGTCTTCATTTTACGAAATGCATTTTCAGGCAATTGCATCTAATAATTTGGTGTCAGTGTAGCAAAAAAGCACGAGAAGATCCAAACCTGACCTTTAATTGTCAGGTCAGCTGAGCCTGGGAAGGAAATATTACCCATGCTTGATTAAACACGTGCTTACACCCTTTGCATCCTCTTGAGTGAATTGATATTTAAGTATATGCTTAAAAGCAAGCATGTGCTCGAATACATTCTTGAATTGTGGCCTAATCTCTGTCTGGGAAAGAAGAAAGTGTTCTCCTCTTGCCTATTGACCTTTCTTACCATCACAGTTACGCTACACCTAACCCTGCAAAAATAACATTCAGCTTTCCTGCCTGGTGGACAGGTGAATCTTGAAAGTATTTCTCATAAAGAAAAAGCAGAAATGTATGTCCAGTTTTAATTAGCATTCAGATTTTACAGGCACTCTGGATTGAGTGCACACAGTTGAATTAATTACCCACTTGGGCATTGTGATCAGACAAACCTGCATAAAGTATTCTTAAAATATCAAATACTTAGACTAAAAGCAATATCCATTTAATTAGAACTGCTGTTAGATTTTTTCTTTTGGGGAGTATGTGTGTTGGTTTTGTAAAACAGTGGGATCAGCCAGAGGTAGGAGCCTGTGTGTTCTGCAAGACATCCGTGGGACACGTTCTTCTTGAGACACAGCTGTGTGGCAAAATGTTTACGTAATTTATGCTATATCCTGCTGTGAGCAAGAGCTACTTTTTCTTACTATTTTCCTAAAGTTACATGCCATTCTGGATCACTGTTAACTCTTATTCCAAGTACAACTAGTGGAGCACGTGAGTTAAAGGATATGGTGCAGAAACTACCATTGTGTAGGAACGGATCGGGTCACAGTAAATATGAGGCGGTGTTTTTTACACAAAAGAGAAGTTTACGTAGGAAACAGCAGTCTGGTAACCCACGTAGCCCAGCTATCTCAGCATCAGCTCCCTTGATAATTTTCGTTTGAACTGTGTAATATTTTATAGTAAGCTTTGGAAATGTTAATAAATTGTTTGCAGGTGGGTAGAACTAATACGTCATTAGGTTAGAAGAAACAAGTCAAATCTCCACAATTCAGTATGAAACATTGTTAACAATAAAATTTTCTCTCTCTGGATTACTGTCCTTTTACCCAAATAATAAAAGCTGCAATTTGTTTCATATCAACAAGGAAAACGAGCAGAAAAGTACTGGATTTTGCAGAGTGAATGACTGTAGTTACTGCAGAAATAAGGAATACTAGCATTTTGAGGAGCAACCAAACAACTTGCACTGAATTTACCTATACATGAGTAATACACAGTCACAACAAAGAACATGAATGTACCATGTTCTTGAAAAACATTTCTATAACTTAGGTAGTTTTATTCAAAAGAGTCAATTATTTTGGCTGTTACCGGATTCAATAGAATCTTTTTTTTTTTTTTTTTTTGAGCAGGCTTCTGTTCCTCTTATGTGTCTGTACTGCCCAGCTTTAAAATTGCTGCTTGTGACCTGGCAAATCGATCAAGTCTTACGCGTGTGCTCTGCTGCCTCACGGTGCCGCCTCCCCAGTGCCCCCCCTTCGATGAAGGGCTGCTGGCACACCGTATTTCCAGTGTTCGCTGGCTTGTTTATGGTGAGTTAGGAAGGTTAGAAGGGATATAGGATCTGAATAAGTTAAATACCCATTTAAAACAAGCCCTTCTGGGAGCAGAACAATGAAAGCCTTGTTCCCCCCCACATTTGTCTTGTTTGGATTTTTCTGGTGTCAAATAAGACATCAGTTTCAGCTTTGTTTTTGAAGCCGTCATGACTAAATTCTGGTACCAAATACTGCTTGGGCTGCAGTCCTGTCTTCAGTGGGAGCGTTGCGGTGGTCCTCTGCTGCGCTCTGTGTTCGTAGGAAACCTGCTGGAACTTGGTGTGTTTGAGACTCTGCTAATACAGTAGCTATAAAAAGTTATCAAAGTTATTAGAGGAGAAGCAAATGCACAAAGTGAATTTTAATTCAGGCAAAAAATCAGGAGCTGGTGAATGGCTGCATGGACTTGGGAAGAGTGGTTCTGGTCAGTAATGGCTACCAGTACTAACACAGCTGTTTTCAAAAGTTATAGCAAGTTTAGTTTTAATTAAAAAAAAAAAAAAAAAAAAGTTGATACTTTAGATAGAGATCACTTGGGGTCAGGCTGTCATAACAAATAGCAGAGCACAGTATCACGCACTGACAGATAACAGGAGATAGGCCTACTGGAAATGCTAACAAAAATATGCCTAATAAAGTAAAAACAGAAACCGTAATCCTTTCTGATAATCCACGTGATCCTAAAGCTTGTCTATTCAAAAGAAAAACACATTACCACTTGTAAAGAATTTCTGGTGCACATGTATTCTGAGTTTACTCCAGCCAGGTACCCTGTGGTGCTGCTGTGCGTAGGCGTGGGGTCCAGAGCCTTTGAGGAGAAGGTGAGAAGTTGGCTATGGCTCTCACCTGAAGGCATAAGGAGATAGTTCTGTGTTCCGTGCTTTAACCTGAGATGAAGTCTCAACTCATGAAGCTATAGCCTCAGTGTAGAGGGGACCGGTGGCCCGACTTGAACCCAGGGCTAATTGTCGGGGATATTCGATTGTTTAACAAGAAACCGAAGCTGTTCAGTGGCAACGATATAACTACAAACCATGGTTTGTAAGGTTGAAATTCTAGCAGGCTGAGGAAGTAGCAGATGGTGTCACCATGATAACTAAACTCTATACTTACACAAAGTGAGTCTTAAAACACCTGCCTTTACCAGACCTTCACCACACCATTTAATAAATGGCTTCTAAATACAGCGTCAAATTGGATACCTGAGCAAAGCACTTGTGTTTTCACAGCAGTGCTGAAAACTTCAGCCTGCTGTGCTTTTATACAGCTTGGTTCCTTTGCATCTCTGGTCTGCGCAAAATGTGTTGCTAATAACAATGCTTTTTATTTACTGAATATTCTTCTGACAGGTTATTTGGCTCAGGTGGTATCAAATTATAATGGCTTTTTTACAGGTGCTGTAGGCAAAGATGTGGATCATGCTGTATTGCAGGCTTTGCAGATAAACTGCAGTTAGTCTGGATCATTGGCAAATCGTTTAAACTGTCCTTCAGGTATTGCATTGCTGGAACGGTCTTGTGTGTGTTATTGCCAACTAAGGGGGAACGGGGTGAGGGGAATGCACCTAAACTCGAAGTCTGATCTTTAAAAACAGAGTTTTCTCCATGGTATTATACAGTTTAATAGCTTTTATGTCAGAATGCTTTAGTTTTATAGAGGTGCAAATGTTTCTAATGCAAATACAAATGCTAACGTATCGAGTCACATTCCTGTAAGAAAAGGAAAATTGGTAAAAATCTGAGGGATGTGAAATGAAGTCAGTAGATAAGAGCTTTAAAACAGAGGAGGAGATGAGATAATTTTTAGCCACAGTATGTGGTTAAACTCTGGAGCTCCTTACCAGAAGATGCAGCAGAAATCTCTCAAGGGCTACTAAATACACAGCAGAGGCAGCTGCAATCCAAGGATCCAGTGTGGAAATGAACTGAGGAGGTGAGGAAGAAAAAGGTTTCTTTGGACCTGCAATTTTAAGCTGTTGTTTAGATTTTGCCTACTGAGATGATAGCAGCCTGTAGAAAATATTTGATGGATAGGCAGGTTTGCACGCCATAATGGAAGAACGGGAATGTCCAGCGTGCTTTTGCTGTGGTAGATTCAGCTGCTGTAGTTTGATATAATAATTCTGAAACACTGCAGGAAGATGATCTGTCAGACTGTCCTTCAGCTCAGCTGGCAGATGTGGCCTTTGGCAGCAAATTTTCCCTTTCAAACCTGCTTTGCAACTTTTTTTTTCCCCTTCTCAGAAGGTTTGTTTTTCATTGCTTCCTTTTCCTCCTTTAACCTCATAACTACATTTACCTGAGAAGAGCTCGCTCTCTTGTTGATTGGCCCTGAAGAAGAAAGGTCGTCTTTTCTGTTTGTTTGTTTTTTTGTAGTTGTTTAAATATGCAGTACAGTGTAAATACATATGTATATAGAAAACATATTTGCAACATCTAATAATTTTGGATGTATTCATTTCTGAGTCCTTACGATCAAGAGTGTGCTCTATGCACGGCCTATAACTGCATTTTCAAGGTATTTCAAGCTGAGAAATTAGAACCAGAAGCCACGAAAAGCCATTAATTAAGTTGTCTCCCCAGGTGCACAAGATGCTCTTTCAATTCAAAAGGTTGTTGGTTTTCAACTCGAAATGAAGTAATCCTTCTAAATGCTTTGCTTATCAGTGTGTGTTGTTCTCAGGGATTCCTCAAGACAAAAGGCACAATGCAGAGAAAAGCTGGCAGGCCTGAATTGTTCCCAGTTTTGTAGCAGCGACTCTAAAGAATCCAGGTCAAACTGTCATGGGCAAGCTTTTGTGTTTTTAACCCTGTGTGATACAAACCCTTCCAGCTGAGATGTCCGCGTAACTTCAAGCCATTTAATCCAGCGCAGCATGACAGAACTAAAATTAAATCCTGTTTCAGTGGCTAGAGTCATTTTGTCTTAAGCCTATTAGCAAAAGATCACTTTCTACTTCTTCCTTACCTGCAGTGGGTGCCTGCAGTGGACTCGGTTCCTGGATGTGAATGTTGCGTGTAACTGTACATCACAAGGAATTTCAGTATCTCTTGTCAGACTTTTGTTTAAAAAAACATTTTGGGACGGTCAAGCACGAATTGAAAAGTATGAATGAATTTGTGTTTGGAAATACTTGCGCAGGAGTTCCTGCTTAAGATTATTATTTTGCTATCAGGATGTGTCAAGCAGTGTTAGCGTTCCCTGCCCTGTAGGGGATAGTATGGGGATGGTGGCCACTTCTGTCAGGTTGCTGATATGAGCTCCAAATGGATGCTCTTCATCGGAAGCCCTGGGATAAAGGCATTTCTTGGCTTTGTGTGTGGCTGGCACTGTCGCATGCGGCCGATGCAGTGGTATTTAACATGATGTCATGTTGAACTGTAAGTCATTATTTTTGCGCCGGGTTAGCCACTGGTGTGGGCGTTGCTGTCCCCAGCCCTTTCCGTGCTCCCCGGCGCTGACAAACTGAAGAAGACGGTCATTATCTCCGACTCTCCGCTTCGTAGTGTGGAGCGGGCTCTGCAGCCTGGCGTTTCTCTGAGATGCTTTTGTTCACTTAGAGACTTCCGTCATATGAATATTCATTTATGCATGAAATTGCAAGTTCTTTGAGAAAGATGAGGACTGAGGCCTTTCAGTGCTGAAGAATGAGATGCAAAGAATGAATCATAAATCACTTGAATTCTGTCTTTGAATTCCCCTGCTGCAGTTACTGTAAGAACGTGTATTTAAACAGTTTTGTACGGTAGGCTACACTTAGCACAGTGAAACTGGAACACCTGCATGAGGGAGACGTAAGCAAATGTTTTCTGTAATTTGAGGTTTCTCTGAAAGTGCTGCCCTTTTGCTATGTCACTGCCTCCCAGTTCACGTTTGCAGTGGGATTTTTAGGAGTGAGGAGACCGTGTTATATTTATCTTTGGTGTTAGGAACTGCAGTGTGGGCACCACGTTGCAATCGCATGTACTGGACCTGTAGATATTTACTCTGTGCCCTCAAATACCTGGTAAGAAAGGAGCTGGATTATTTCCAGTTCAGCCTATGCGGCAGTCCTTGAGGTAGGCATGCAGGAGGTGCATGGACCACGTCCCACGGCAGTTGTGCAGGCGCAGAGCTCCAGAGCTGCCCTGTGACGAAGGTTACACGATGCTGCAACTCTCTCTAACTCTTGTTCTGCCACGGACTTCCAATTTTTCTCATAACAAGTGAAAAATACTAGCATCTGGTCCGTCTGGGTCTAGAGTTATTTTTTGTGCGTGTGTTTCATATAGCTATAAGCTAGGAACGTTATTTAAATTTCTATAGAAGTTATTTTGCTGTGGAAATAATTAACCACAGTCTGGAATAAGTGTGCATATGTACACTTCTGCACAGTAATGGCACATTCCGTGTATGATGAATCCTGTTGGTTTTTGAAAGGTATGGTGGAGAGGAGACGGAATTACTCGGCTCTTACTTGCTTCTCCTGTTAGTGCCTTGAATGCACATCTTATACTAAAGTGTTGACAGTGAGTTTTAGTAAATCAATTTCATGGATACAGAATAATACTACACTGGCTAATGTATGGAAATGAATGCACTTCTGTGTGCACGTGCTTTGGAAAATTATGGCTGAAAAGTCGAATCAACTTGTGTAACTACCTCTGAAGGTCAAAACATCTCAGTGAACTGTAAAAGTAACTTACAAGGACTTTGAAACCAGTAATTATCTTCTGATTTGAGTACCTGCAAGACAGCTATTGATAGATAGTTACAGATGATAGCTGAAGTTACGGAAGAAACGGATGTGCCTGGCAAATACGTTACTGACGTCTCTGGTAGGCACAGTGGAAAACTGTGCCTAAAAAGCCTTGTCTCAAGTCTGCCCCAGCTTCCTTCTGCCAGCAGGAATAATCACAGAAGACTGGTGGTTCCAAGCAAGTCCCCGCGGTTCAGTGTGGTTTTATGACTGCTTGTTTTTGAAAGTGCAATGCTGTCACCGCATGAATAAATGACAGTGCAGCACCACATGAGGGATGATGTTTCAATCCTGTTGACTGCTTGTAGGTGTTTTATAAAAGCTATTGTTTTCCTCTCTGTGTCTCAGGAAAACTCCTTGAATTGCTTGGTAAGCACTGAGTTTCACGGCAAGGTTGTTGAAATGAAACATTATAGTTTTCAGTAGCTTGCAGTTCTTGGGAAATGACTTGAAAAATTATCAGTTATGTTTGGTCCTGAAGCTACGTCCTGCAGTTCTCTCAGCATGCAGTCTTCTGTTTCCTTCTCTAATTCATTCCCTTTGTCTCACTCATCCCCGCTGTGAGGAACTTGGTTAGGCTGCGAGGTTCAGAATCATTCTTGGAGCACAGGTGAGGAGCTTTTGCGGTTCTTTCAGGTGGATGAGAGAAGCGAAAGCAGGAAGGAGATGTTTTGCTGCAGGAAATCGATAATGCCAGTGCTTACAGAACAGTGAGGAAGGACCCTCCATTTAAGGAGAGAGAATATAGAAAAGCACTATTAGTACATATTGGAGAAAACCAAAACTGGGTGGCTGTCGTTGTTGGATTCCCATGTAAAAGTCAAAACTTTATCCCAAAGTGATTTTCTTCCCTTTGTTTCCAGACACCAGTTGTCTTCTGGCCTGCTGGCTATGCTGAGCTGCCTGGTATTTTGGGTTCTGTGGTATTTAAGTCGTGTGTTTACTGCCTTTTGCATTACGCTTTAACTGGTAGCAAGGGCATAAACATTTAGGTTGAGTTCAGGCTGAGGTCTTCTGTTATTTTCTTATGATTCTGTCTTGCATTCTGCTTTTGTGTGCTGCCTCAGAGGAAACTCATGTCGGGGTGACCTAAATGAAGCAAAGCCTACAGTTTTCTGAAAGGAGGTTGATAACACTTAGACAAGAAAAGTGCTGTGGGTACGGTGGAGGGAAAGGATTAGTCTCGTGTTGCCTTACGCTAGAAGTCAGTAGCGAAGCCATGGAGAGACCACAGGAGTATTGAATCTCATCTCCTGTAGCTGCTCAAGACAACTCTCTACAGCTCAAAGGTCAGAGAATAATATTTAATATGCTGCTTTGTTGAATGAGGGCCCAGCTCCAAAAAGCAGTAGTTCAGCTGACAAATTTTGAAAGAAAAATCTGTTTGGCCTCTTAATAAACATTAGTTAGAAAAAATGTTTTGTACAAGTTATGGATTGTACTCATCAGTTGCTTGTGCTTTCTGAGTCTCTCTTAGCTTTCCCCATGACAGCCTTTTTTCCCTTCTGAAGTCATGCGTTTTAATCTGGGAAAATGGGATTTATATTATTGACTTCACCCTGCCTCGTGGTCTTTTTCCATGCTTGCCTGCCCTTTCCAGCCTCGTTGTCCCACTCCTTCTCACAGCTTTTGAATTTTCTGACCTATTCTAAGCATCGTCTCGGTGGTTGGCTGTAAGGGTCTTGCAAGTTTTGTGAATATTGCCACCCAGATGGAACAGATAAATCGGATTAGTTCTTCACCAACAAAAAAGTTGCAGTGGGAACCCATTCTCTGTTAAACCCAAGAAAACTTGCAAAGGGAGAAATGCTGTCTGTGCATCTACCACACTAATAATAATAATAAAAAAAAGTCAAAGGAAGCCTGTGTTTTACCAAACTCCAGCAATTCCAACTACTAGACAAAAAGCCATAGGAAACCAGGCTTTATTAGTGCTTCATTAGCTTTACTTAACAGACTGAAAGGAAAATGAGCACTATACACAAGAGTTGAATGCTGTTCCAAATGCTCCAGATTATTTTCTAACTTGTATTTCTCATGAGCTGTTTAAATTGGCCGACATCTGTGAAGATATTAAAAAATGTTTCTGCTACTGGAAAATTAGAATGTTCCCCTTCTGCGCCCTGCTTCATTGCTTCTCCTCTCTTCTGTGCTGCTGAGTCTGCTTCCATCTGGTTTTAGGTGGCGTTAGCATAACTCAAACTTTGAAACTGCTGAACTTTGTCATACATGGTAATTTGTATAAGCAAGACATTCTTTTGAGTCTAAAATATTTTATATATATATTTATATGTATCTGTTTACATATACATACTCCTTATACCAGAACTGTTGGATAGACACATAACATGCCGTTTTTTCTGCCGAGACCCTTGCATATTTATGGTTGTTCTTAGCTATATTTAGTTTGTATGATTGAGTTCTTTCAATTTGAACAAGAAGTGTTTAGAAAGAAAATGTTCCAAAGTGGGCCACATGCTTTCCTCTTGTATGGCATTTTTGTTCGATTATACAGCAGACAGTGTCAGTGGACCTAAGGTATTTAAAGAAAATACACATTATAAACTCCAGAGGGTATTGACTTAGGCAACGATGTTAATACTTAACAAATGCCTTTCCTGATCACAAGTAAATAGGACTTAGGAATTTTGGAGGTCTGGATGCAGTTTCTTCAGAACTGCAGAATAGACGTGATAGTGCTTCTTTGTCCTGTGCTGATTTTTTACTCAGAAAAGAGCTGTGGCTTTTTCAAGGAAAGCGGTAATGCATTGTGGTATATCTTTGTTTTATATTTTTAGATCACAAGTGATAATTTACTTGTCCTTTTCTTAGGGCTCTTGTCAGAATTCGTGTTGCTTGATCTCCTCGCTCTGCTATTAAAACTCACCTTTGTATTTTCCACAGGCTAGGAGAGACTAATTTTAGCTCCTGGTAATTAGTGCTAATTTAGTTCTTTGTGCTCCCTGAGTGGCCAACAAAGGCCAAATACCGTATGTTCGTATTTTATCTTCGCAGTAAGCTAACAATCCAATCTATGAAAAGTAATTCTTTTCTCCATAATTCCTATTTTGCTTTTTTCCCCCTGCCATTATATAGACCTCTGGATGTACTGGGATAATAATGCAAAGAATCAATTTAACTGTGCTACCGTAGTAATAGCAAGAAGCCAGAATAGATAGCAGGAGTACTTCGGGGCAAACAGGGCGCGGCAGTTTGCACAGCAGTTCGCGCAGGCAGGGCAAG
>VXAA01004441.1:399863-452924 GCA_013399115.1 Anseranas semipalmata | reverse complement strand
AAGTGAAAAAAAATCTTTTGTGGGAATTTGTACTGATGACTAAAACAAAGTAAAGTTTAAATCATACCATGGAGTACCATGGGAGACATGATCTACCTACTGAAGTTTTGTATGAGTAAGATTAAAAAGTAAAATAATTTTGAAAAGGTAAGCCTAAATGTTTCAGAATTTAGAACACCTATTATAAAGCTAAAAATGTCAAACACTAGGTGTCATTAAGAGTTGATAATATAAAAGAATGTGAGGCCATGTAGACAAAGATAAAAGCTGTAGATAAAAAAGAAATGTAGTGAATTTAGAAATAGAAGAGAAAAATAAATTCCCTAATATTAAATAGATAAAGCTAAGGAAGAAAGCACCAGTAGTGCAATACTAAAAAACACTCTTAAGTTGAATGTGTAAATGTGCTATATAGAATTATAGATGAATAGTCCAAAACGGCATAATTAGTTTGGATATGCTAGATTGTTATTCACAATTTCCAAAAGTAGTATTATCAGAGAACACAGCAACTAAAGAAGTAATCTCATGCTTCAATTGGTATTTGCTGACATTCGAGGTGTGGGAACAACTGATATGAACTGCAATTTGATTAATGTGTTTTTAAGGCTGTTTTTAAAACATACTATGTACCTATATCACTTCAAGCCCAGTGTATGCACAGTCCAATGGTCCTGTGGAAAGTATTAATTTTTTTAAAGAATGATCTAAGAGAATAAGAATGAAGTTCTGAGACGCGCATAACATCATTAACAGGGCAGCATGTTAATGAATAACCTGAATACAAAGACTTTCTGCTGTTGAGCTCTTGCTCAGTCCAATGTTGAGAACAAGGCCATCCAAAGGAAGCCTGTTGAGCTTGCTCAGTGAAGTCCAGCAGGAACGAGAAGAGACATCTTTAGTTTCTCCCACAGAAGAAGGAAACACAGATGGATTCCAAATTTCAAAGATCAGAAAGAGAACAAATTGTAGAAGAGGCAATACAGAGAGCTTCGTGGAAAAGACCAAGCATTAACTCAGAGGTTAAAATCCAGGAGATGCTGCAGAGATCTTCAAAACAAAGGAGGCAAGACAGGAATTGATTGACAGCCTTTGATAGTCGCATTATATTATCACTAATTTCTATGTTTCCTTCAGAAGAAGAGCTGTAAAGTTATCTAGGCCACAAAGAATTTGATATATTCTGATCCCAGTCAGCAATTGTCGCTGCTGGTTGACAGAAACATGACACAAAGGAGACATGCAGACCTTTTCTCCTTTCTATCAAACATATTAGTTAATGTGTTATTTTATCAAAACACTAGTTAAAGCTCTGATTGATCATAATTTTAAACAAAAGAAATATAATGCTATAGAGTTGACATATCTTCCAAAAAAGCAATATTCAAATGATGCAAAATCAAAAAATATTGTATAAGTGTTACACACAAATAAAACTAAATTTATATACATATATATATATATATATATAAAGTTTTCTTCCGTACTTTCTAATATCTTTCCCATAATACGTAGGATCTATTTTGCTCAATTTCTGTAACGCCAACACATTCTTCATAAAGACCAATTTCCTGAAAAGAACATTTTCACAAATGTGTTATATGGTAAAGAGCAAGTCAATGCCATATCAGATTATGTCAGGTGAGCAGAGCAGCCATACAGGGAACCAAATGGAAGTTGTCTGTATTTTCAGTTCTGTGCTATGCAAAATACATGAACTAAACCAGGAATTCACAAAGGGGTTTCAAAATGCATACATTTTGCAGCTTTATCAAATAAAGCTTTCTACTTTTGCAGAAACTCATTCTTAGTTTTCTGAAGTTCTGCTTAGGTTTCTGAAGACCTAAAAATATCAGTGGTGGTTTAGCACTTAACAAAGGCAGGAATTCTTTGCAACTTTTCTAGTGTTATTGTCTATTGAGTCAAAAAGTTAAGGCAGTGTGACAGTGATACCAGGAGAAGGCAAATACACCCAGTCCCAGCAGCGTTCCTCCAGTGTAGCATGTCATGGGAGTTTATGCTTCAATTCCTGGCTCCAGCAACCATCTAGGAAAAGAATTTGCTAAATACACTGATGGCTGGAGCAAGTTGATGCCCAGGAAACTTGATGTTAATACACTGCTCTATTCAAGTAAAGCTTTCATTTCCCCTAAGGCCAACAGAAGTGTTTGTATTCCTTTAAATCGATGTTTGAATCTAAAGAAAAACAGCTTTCTATATACCGCCATAAAGACATGGTAATCACCTTGCAAATATGTGCAAGAATTGCATTACTCCTTTCAAGTTTATTTCAAAACTGAACTTATAAAAGTTCACTTTCAAGTCTATCAGCTCTGTTGCAGTAACAAATGATACTTTTTTTCTAATTTTCCCTGAAAAATAGTCCTGACTGAAATATTTAGCAACCATTTTGTAATTCACAAGCTTCATATGACAAAGTCACATTCATTTCAATTTTCAAGTTAACTCATCATACATCATTTCAGTTTTTAAAACGAATTTGCTATAAGAGTATAAAATTACTTCTAGCAAAGTTATATTAATTACCTTACATTTAACTGGCTAAAAAGTAATTTAGCACAAATACTTTTTACTCCCTGTCAAGAGCTTGCTGGGTTGCAAAGATGACAAACAAGAGGAAAAAAGTGCTATTTTTTCAAATATTCTGTAAAACAGTTGTCTATTTCCACAGCCCAGGAGCTTCTGAAGAGTATCTTTCTGACAATGAATGAATTTAAAAGTGTATCCTACTCTTTTTGGTTCTCCTGTTAACACTGTTGATAGTCAAATACCTTAAGCAGGAGTTGCTTTCAAGTAGTGTAAAAGAAATTGCTTTTCTTGAAAGTAAAGTTTTGATAAAGGTGATACAGCAAAAAGTAAGTAGTGACAAGCATACTCAGGAACATTTAATAATGGTTCCAGCTTAGACAAGCAAAACAAAAGAGTTAATGTGATTCGTTTTTCAAATAAACATGCTGCATGGTTCCTGCAGTAAAGGGACAACAGCTGTAATTTAGAATCATAGAATCATAGATTCTAAATTTAATTAAAATCTAAGTAAAGCAGAAGACAGAAGCTAAACTACTGATTTTTAGTGTAACATGCTTTGTTTCTAATAGACAGTGTCCTGTAGAGCTGTGCTAGAAACATTGTCCACATGGCATGCAAACAACACAAAAATAGGACTTCTGGCTCAGGAGAATTATACGCCATCAAGTGTATAATACTGAGATGGTGTGACATGTGAAATGCTTGTGTGGTTGAACTATCCTTACATTCTTCCCCTAAACAGGCACAGAGGCAGAATCCTAAGACGGACACTTGTTGTGACCCTCAGCAAGTACCTGACCCTCAGCTCTGGTGTCTTTAAGGAAGTGTGTCTTCCAGGCTCCATCTCTGAACTTTTTATTCTAGCAATGCTTATTGCTATGGCAGTTGCACTTTCACATAGTTAGTACCATTTTATTAGCTAGTCTCCTGAATCACTGGTTAGAAACCATTCTATGAAACAAATGCAATTCCCTCTTGGAATAAGCAAGTTGAGAAATACTAATGTCATCTTTTATTATTGCCTTTACTGAGATTTCAAGAACTACTTATGCATTGACACTTGAGTTATAATGTACCATGATTAGACTCCTATCTCACATTCCATGCTTCTGGTCTTATAGATCAACCATTACTATGAAATCAAGTGTTTCCACAATCCTGCTAAGAATCTTAGTAATGTGATCATTTTGCCTTCATGGTAGCATTGTTGGGACAAGAGGAACAGAAAACATTTTATAATATATTTGATCCATTTCAGTAAAAAAGATATTTTGTACATGTAAACTCAAGCAGGGAAGTATATGGATGATTCATCATTCCAGGCATAGTCCAAGCAGTATCATTTCCCAGATTGGACAAGGAGGATGCAGAAGACCAACCACAGGGATAAGTATTTCCAGTTCCTTCAGGCACCATTCAATCACATCTCTGTGCCGGTAATTCTTTCAATTCCCCTTTCTAATGTTTTAGTCCTATCTAAACAGCATTCTTTTGATTGTTCTGTTTATCAGTCAATGAGAAATGTTTCAGCTCCTCAGAAATTATAAACTATAGCACCACCAATTGCAAAAAGTGATTCATCATGATGTTTCAGCAACTGTTAGAAGGGCTTTTCCCATATAGATACTCACATTTATAAAAATGGTATCTTTAGAAAATCTTATTCACAAAGGGTATTTTGAAAGATTTGACAGAATCAAGGACAGTATGAGTGAATATGCGATGAGCAAGGATATTTGAATGCTAACAGTTCATTCCTTCAGAGGAAACTAACCAATATTCCAAGG
Source organism: Anseranas semipalmata (assembly GCA_013399115.1). Taxonomy (NCBI): domain Eukaryota; kingdom Metazoa; phylum Chordata; class Aves; order Anseriformes; family Anseranatidae; genus Anseranas; species Anseranas semipalmata. The sequence continues at coordinate 448,587 of VXAA01004441.1, read as the reverse complement.
AATTCATTTCTATCATCAATCTACTAGTAGATAGTGTATACGCAGATATACTCAATGTGTAAAGAAGACATAAAAACTATATCATTATGAAACTTGAATTCAATTTTAGTCAAGGTCCTTTATTAAAGAGATTATCATCAAGTGTCTCACTCATCTAAGCTTCTGTCGTATGCTTCCCTATTGTAGTAAACATTTTGAGCTGGCAGAATCACAAATGGTATTTGCTGTTCAGATCATGTTGTCCTTTGTTTTAAAGCACCTGACCACATAATCTTCCATTTGGACCTTGATCCAAATATAGGCATCACTTAGAAGTGATGAGCAAATAGGAATGTATGAGGATGTAAATTCTACAAGATTTTCTATGGACTTTTTTTTTTAACTCTATGGAAATAGATGTCAACAGACTTGCTAGGAAAAAAAGAAAAAGAAAAAAAGGACATTAGTAATGACTAGTAACGTTGCAAGAAGTCACTTGACGGAAACAAAAAAAAAAATTAAGGTGCATTAAAAAAAAAAGAAAGAAAATTTAAAAACTAGAAAACCATTTAATTATCTCCAAAGTATCTGGTTCTTAACTGTATATACGACCAATAAAAATAGAAAATGTTTGGTACAGACATCATTAAAAGTTTTACTTATCTTGGGACCTACAATTAGCCTTCCAAAAAGAATTTGTCCCACTCTTCACAAAAACAAGAGAACAGATGCTGTCTCTATCCCTTCCAGGGAAGTTGGGCATCACTAAGTGGAGCTAGCCAGCACTCTTTTGGAAAGGACAAGAACTGGGTATTTGGGTATTGATAAAGGAAATAAGACCTCTGAAAAAAATGAAGCCCTTTCTGGAGGTTAGCTGAAACATTTGATTGTTTTTGATGTCTTGCTTATCTATGTTGCAGAAATGGTCATGATGTTTTGCACACAATTTGCAGGGGAACAGCATTAACTGTGCAAGTGACCATCACAGCCAGAGTATGTGTCCTAAGGGCTGGCTGTATTACATCTGATAGCACCAGCAAAGAGCAGAGTCTTCCCTGAGCAACCTGATGTCAGTAATCCATTAATCTGATAGCCTGTATTGATTCTACTCCTTCCGTATTTCTGTCCTCACTAAACACTTCAGAATTTGCCAAGGATACTGAGAATTAAAAAAAAAAAAAAACAAAAAAAAACAGTGATTTTATCATGTCAATCACTTTGAACAAGGGCATTCTACTATCTTTTACAGATGTATTTAAGATTCTCATCACTGGGATACCCACAGGCCAAAAAAACAGCCTGCAAAAATTTTATATGAGTTCAAAGCATACACATGTTTGTGTATGCACCTCTAAATGTCATGAGTGAGGAAAGATAAAAGCAAAAGTACTTTCATTCTCCACCACAGTTTCAATCTGTGTGTTCGTTGTCATTCTCTTTCTATTAAAAAAATATAAGACAAGTCCAAATTGCAACGCCTAAGTTTCCTTAAACTGGTTTATTGATCAGAGAAGTACAAAGTAGGAGGGGCCACCTCAATTCAGTTGAACAGCCTAAAATCTTATGGTAGGCAGGGAGCTGGAGGCAGGTAAGCATTACTTGAGATGGCCTGGGGTATCCCATTGGCCTCTATATGCCCTTCAAGAAGGGTGTGGGTGTCCTGCAGGTTTTCTCTCATCTCTGACATCCCTGTGAAGGAAGCCTTACATGCAACTCAACAATAACATTCAGGCAATGTAAATGAGACATTGGTTTAGGTGTCTGAGATGAATTTGTAACCCCTTCTTCACCATATTCAGATTGAGAGCTTTTCCACCCATACTATATTGCCCTGACAAAATAATATTTCCATAAATTTGCTTGCTTAACTCAGCCTTTAGACAAAGGGAAGTGAAATGCCTCAAGTACTATTCACATATAACTGTTAATCAGCCAGGAGTTAATACAATCAAGTTTTATCAAGAGTTTGCTTCATTTGGATGGGCCACTGGACAGGAAATCAATCCCTGGAAAAATTTCGAATCACCTAAATCAGTGGTTTCCAAACTAGAAGTCCAATCCCCAACTATAGTCATGAACTTCCAAGAAATCCATTTTTTCTCATCATCACACTTGTAGTATGCTAATACAATATGACTAGTTTGTAAACAAGATTACAAACTCATAAAGAGATTCTGAAACAAGATTACAAACTGTTTAGGAACAAACACCTACATAGATGATGCAAGTGCAAAATTAACCATTCCAACAATCCTCTAGGAATAATTTAGATTACAATGATTTCATGGTTCTGCAGAGGTATATTACATGTATTAGTACCTAAAATGTTTGTTCACCTTATCATTTTTCACTTTATCCAAGTTTTGATTTGTTAGTTCAAGTTAACGCCGTTCAGAGGCTAGAACATCCTCTTCAACTTTGGAAAGAGCAAAGAGAGAAACTTCAGAAAGCTGAACAAAAATTAAAAGGAACACACTAAATGCAGCCTGTAGTGAAATCAGAGAAGCTGGACTTATCTGACTTCATTAGAAAGTTAAGAACTTTTCTAGCTAACTAGAACTTGTGTTTTCTACACATGCACCCTTAAATATGCTGTGGTGCAAAAATATACATAGCAAATTATTTTTCTTTCCTACTGATTTATTTATATGACACCAGCATTCATGGATACCAACATTTTATTGTATACACAGTGTCAGTCACAGATACGCACTGTGTAAGGAGGAAGCACCTCTCCTGAAATTGCTTTGCCAAGCCCTCGTTGCAGACTCAGTGAGTCAGAAGGCTTTTTACTTTTATAAAGTCTGCGCCACTGGGCCTGGAACACACTGCGCTCGACAGCTTCTGAAGACATCCCCACAGAGGGAGCACAAAATAATTGTAACCCCCAGTGCAACTAACTCTCAGTCCTGGGTTTTTACTATACCTCTGTGTGAGAGCTTCTCCAGGATGATCCTTAGGTGCTGAAGAACAGGGGGTGAAATGTCATATTTGTATATGTCTATTACTGGCACTCGCTGACATCTCCCAAATATTCCATCTGCAGGAGAGAGAAAAAGAAAAGGAAAAACATATATTTCATTCTCTGAGAGTAAGAAATGCATGATGAGATGCGCATTTTGAATGTATCCTAATTATATACTCAAGGGACCTTTTAAAAGACACTTTAAAAAGTTATCAAAGGACTACTGAAGTCATGAAGCAGGGTATTTTCTATCAAAATAAATAAATACTAGAAAGAATATTATTTGGGGGAAGAGTCTACTGTATAAGTTATGAGTGCAGTTTATTTTATAAAGTTATTTCAGACTTCTGCCTCCCAAATCTTTTGATGTAAGACTTCTTCACTGCCAATTCAGTGGGAAAAAAAAAAAAAAACGGTGTTCAGAGCCTACTATGTTGCAGATGAAAAGCACAGCATCCAGAAATATAAATATTAATTTGCAGAAACTATGAGGATTTGCTGAAACATTTTTAATGCAGGAGCTGTGTGTTAGGCATTGGTAAATGAGAACTGAATCCGTAATGGCTAGCAAAGGCTCATTTCAAGAAGTACCCTCTAATGAATGCAATAAAGAAAGCTGCTCACAGAACAATGAGATATTAATGTGGCCTAATTTATTTAGCTCCATTCCATTTGTCTAAAATGACAGACTCTTCTCATCAATGTCTTTTCAAATCACACCTTCTAATTAATTTAGCTTCTTATTAGTCTTTATTTAGAGAATTGTTCATTTTGAGACAAGCTTCCTGTGTATGTGTGGGAGGAACAGAGAGTTCAAACATTCAAATTACCTTTCTCTCTTTCACACAAAAGACTAATTCAGAGCCTAGGTGCTTCACATGCAATCTGACCATCTGCAATCCTAGGCCTCTGAGAAAGAAAGTGGGTTCATTTATTGTTCAAAACAGTTCGGTTCCATACAGTGATCCAAAGGAAGCAATTTAAATGCAACAAGTTTAATTAGCAAAATATTCTGCTGCAGTACTAGTTTTAACACAGTAATTACTTCTGCTCTGATATTACATCTATGCTCAAAGAAGACAGCTACATCAGATTAGCAGAAAATAACGGTAAGTATTAATTTGCAAATGTCCATTACTTTCTCTGCTACTTCACAGAGCTAAAAGACTACAAATGGAAACTAAGGGCACAGCTGTTCACTAAACACAAATAATGGCATAAAAGAAAATAAACCAATCTAGGATGCAGAAAAAAAAACAGGCATTATTAGCCTTCACTGTTAAATACAAATACCCCATTGAAATTAGCCAACTTCTGCTTTCTTTGCCTTTCCAATCCTCCAGCCAGTTACAACTGCTAAATTAAGTTAATGCAAATTAATAATTTACCTCTCGGTCTATTTTTTTATGGGAAACTAGGTTTAGAAACCACATATACAGATTTGGTTTGTTTTTCTGCCATATGATATATAAAGGAGCATAACAGCAGATTAAAATATTCTGGGTGGAATATTCACCTCTGCTTGAGAACCTGTTGCAGTTGGAAATGAGCAAAGTATATAAATATCAGTCATCTATGAAGTGGGTGGATCATGGGAATAAATAAGGTCCTGACTCAGAAAGGAACAGAAGAACATTTCAGTGTTTAAGAACAGGGTTGTTCTTAAGGAACCGTGACTTGAAATAGACAGCTGTTTCGAAATACCACCATTAATGGCTACAAACAATAAGCAATTAATCTTCTATGATTTTTGAAGAAAATATACCTTAAACATAATTATAAACTTATTTTGGAGTCCAGAAAAGCATTGACTCTTCACCATAGACTAGAAATTTTCATATTAGTGTTGTTTTAAGATATCTTAATGGATGTAAAAGCTAATTCATTCACAAAGTCTAAAAGAGGCCTAACTTCTTTTTCCTAAAAACAGAGTTTTCAGAAACCGTTAGCCCACTGCTGTTGAATACAACAAAAAATATTTAAATTCTAAACAATTAGCATATGAGCCTGGGCTACCCAAACACACTGGGCCTGCTTAGGGAGAAACTGCAAATTATTTTGGCTTTTATAATTGAAATATGGGCAAAATGAGCTTTAAAGAGGCTGCAATCACAAACAACACTCTGCTCTGCTAGACACAGCACTAGGAGAGTTGAGGAGGAGAAGTATGCCCCATGGAGCGGTTGGAAAAAACCATCGATAAAATAAAAGGGTCTTTACAGTGGGGATTACTGTTGTACTGGAGTTGTGCAAATAGTGGATTTTGCAGTTCAGTGCAGTAAAAAAATAAATTAATTAATATGAATTTTCCTAGTTTTTTCTGTTTGATTTTTATTTGATTGCAAGGTTTCTGTTACAAGATTTAAAGCCTAAATAACTAATTTGAGGTTGAACATTCAATTTTCAAGGTACCTCTTCATTAAACCTCCTTAAAGTTATGTAGATTGCAGGGGGAAAAAAGGCAGGGGAGAGCCATTTTACAAAAGAAAAGTTTGTAAATGTGCCCCCTTCTTTCTTTCCAAGAGCACCATTTGGTAGATGTGGCCCAAAGTCTTAAATGGCTTTGGTCCAGCACAAACCTCATTTTCAAAGAATCACAGAATCACAGAATATCCTGAATTGGAAGGGACCCACAAGGATCATTGAGTCCAACTCCTGGCTCCACACAGGACCACCCAGAAATCAGACCGTGTGTCTGAGAGCGTTGTCCAAACACCCCTTGAACTCCCGCAGGCTGGGTGCCGTGACCGCTGCCCTGGGGAGCCTGTTCCAGTGCCCGACCACCTCTCGGTGAAGAACCTTTCCCTAACACCCAGCCTGACCCTCCCCTGTCACAGCTCCATGCCGTTCCCTCGGGTCCTGTCGCTGTCACCAGAGAGCAGAGATCAGCACCTGCCCCCCCGCTCCCCTCGTGAGGAAGCTGCAGGCCGCCATGAGGCCTCTCCTCAGCCTCCTCTTCTCTGGGCTGAACATCCCAAGTGACCTCAGCTGCTCCTCAAACATCTTGCCCTCTAGACCCTTCACCATCTTTGTAGCCCTCCTTTGGATGCTCCCTAATAGTTTTATGTCCTTCTTACACTGTGGTGCCCAAAACTGTACACAGTACTCAAGGTGAGGCCACACCAGCACAGAGCAGAGCTGGACAATCACTTCCCTTGACAGGCTAGCAATGCCATGCTTAATGCCCCCCAGCATACAGAAAGCCACCCAGCTTACCCTGCCATGACCTATCTAAAAATACTGCTGTCTTTACAGGGAGTGACTACATGGTGCACCTTTCCAGACCAGCAGCCACCACCTCTGGAGCAGCGCGGCGTGGGGCCACTGCAGTGGATGGGACCCCAGCAGCCTGCAGTGCACCCATTTCACCTCCAACACCTCCGATGAGCAAAGCCCGGAGAATTGCCCGGTGTTATCATGAAGCAAAAAAAAGGAAACTGTGTTCATACTGAACTTTGATTAAAATTGTATTCTGAGAAAGAAAGTAATATGCGAGAGACATCTGCTCTTTACACATGCCCAGAATGAGGGAAGGTTGAGACAACTGATCAATATACACATATGGTTGCTATTAAAGTGCTATCATTTGCTAACAGTTAGCAAAAAGTAGTATCTGAAATTTCCATAGTAATACCGTGTAAGTTATACTTAGATCTGGGAACATCTGCGCTGGCAGCATCGTAATGTTGACTTTCAGATGGCTTCTACATTTGTTTCCAAAGAAGAGACTAAAACACAGGAATAATATACCCAAGGAGATGGTGAGATACTTCCTTATATATTTAACTATTTTGTAACTGTGCTTAATATTTGAGAAAGAATCCAAACATAATTTTTTAAGAGCTCCTACTTAAAAGCTTGCATTTTGACAAAGACATATCGCACAGTTACACGCTAAGATTAAAAGACACAAACTTAACCTAACCCAGATGCTCAATAAGATCTCAAATAGTGGCAGGTGAACCTCTGGTTTATCAAATAATGGTACATTATTTACATGAATTAGTGGATTTTTATGCTACCTACAGAGGAAGGAGGTTACTGCATTCATGAGTAACATCTAGGTACTGAATTAAGTAAAAGGAGACTATGAGAAACTATAGTTTGAAATAGAGTTTTTAAAAGTTTATTGTGTCAACATGTTGAGTTGGTAAGGTAGGCAGGCATCACATGCTGAGCAGGTAGTCAAAAGTCTATAGGAACTTACAGAGTGACCACCTTTGCCTTGAAGGCAAGGCTATTTGTGGGCAACTGACTCATTCAATTCATTTTAAATAGTGTTTACTACAAAAGAAAAAAAATATATAAAAAAAAATCGGAGTCTAATAAGCTGTCCTTGGCTAGAGAAACATACCCCATCCTGGAACCATACTTGGTGTACGGCTAATCTGAGAATCCAAGGATGTATACAAGACTTGGCCCAGTTTTAAATACCAGCAAAAAAAAAGATTGAGTTCTTGCTGAATGAATTTTGTTGCTGAGCAAAGCTATGAGGACTGGTAGAAGCACTGGAGTTTGGCTGCAGGTGGATGAAATCTTAATAGATGGAAGTTAAAAGATTGTGTTCTGCAGTAATTAATTATTTAGATCTACATGCAGTGAAATTTTTGCATGGTGCTGACAAGTGACCTTTGCAGAGGAGCCTCCAAGCAGCTGATTTGAAGCACCCAGTTCTGCAGCTGCTCAAGCTTCCTGCAGCAGCAGGGAAGGAAGCAGCAATCTAGACAGCAACAGTATTCGCATACAGAGGCCAACCAATGCTTCAGCTTCCTTACCCTAATTACCTGACAACTGTTGAAAAACTGTGAAGTAAAGCTTTGTCTGAAAAGTTTTGCCCCATATTGTAGGCACTGTGCTTTCTTCCTGTGTTGTAATGTGAACAAGAAAGCCCACAGATCCAGCAGTAGATGAAATTGCATCTGTTGTCACCTCTGTCTCATTTGTGCTCATGTAGTTATCATCAGGACTTCCCTTAATGTCTCTGCACAGTTTTCAGTGGGCACCCCTCTTCAGCAACTAAACCTTCTGTAACAAAAGGATTCTTTCTTCTCACTGAGTATGGACACTTCACTCACCTCCCGCTAGCTATGGGTTTAAGGAGCTGTAAGGTCCAAGAGCAGTCCAGGACTAATGAAAATGCCAATACTTCTTGTCTTATAACCCCAGGTTACTGCCCCTTTTTCCTACTGGAAAGAACGAATCATATTCCAACGAGAAAGCATAATATCTGCATTTCAAAAGTCTCATGATACTGGACTTCATGGTCACAGCTGTTAAATGTTTTAGGAAGTATGAAGGAGAGGGTTGAAGTATTTTACTTTTCTCTCCCTGCTGTTTCTCTCCAGTAAGGTGTTTGTTTTCAAAATCCTTTTGCAAAAAGAAAAAAAAAATGCAGTTCCTTGAAGAGCACATTAAGTTGCATTTCAGGAAACTTATTTCAGAAGACGTTGCCCACAAATCCACACTCAACATTTACAAGTAAGCTCTTCAGCAAATAACATATTTTTAATATTCCATTTTTAAAAAAAGATTTGTTCATAATTTAGATCTCTACTTTTAAATTCTCTTTACAAGTGAGGTAGAGATCACACAGACGGAGCAACAGTGGCTTCCACAGTGTCATTTCTCATGTAATGTTTTGAAAATATTACTTCAATGCTTTCAAACTGCAAATGCTTACAAGTGTCACTGCAGCAGTTCAGCAAAGCTGCTGCCTGCAAGCATGGTTAACTGCATTGCAAATCTGCAGTGCTCCACAGAGAATGCTGCCTTCCTAGGAGGCAATCTCCCCCCCGTTAAACTTTTAAAACCTTTTTACCATTTTATTTTGCTTATCTATGCGCAGCCTCAGTAGTCCTTGGTTATTTCCATTTCAGAGCAGTAAGAGTGGCATCTAGTGGACAGTTTCGTGCTCCGGGATCAGTCCTGGAGCACTCACTATTCACCTGCTAAATTTATTGCTTTTAGATGCATTTGACTTCATCTGGAATACACAGCTACGAAGTTACAGCCACCCTCAGCCTTCCCTATCTTAATGCTTGATAGGCGTGTGGAAGTTTTTAAGGCAGTTAACATTAAGAAATACAATACGTAAAAATATACTTCTGGCTATTTTTTTCTAGAATACACTATTAAGACAGCAAGCAAAATGCACACAGATTGTTTTTAAAAGAGTATGTGGTGGTATTCTGCTTTTGCTACTGTGTAAGGCATAATACATTACATAATAAAAGTAAATCCTCAATTGTAAATAAAACACACAAAGTGTTTTTGTAGATTTATGTTTTAGATTTAATAGAGGCACCATAAGAAACAGAAAAAAAAGCAAAGTAAGGAGTTGTAAACTTGAAAAAAAAAATTATCCAACCAAAACCACCATGTAGTGGATATTAGCAGTAGTCCAGTGAATACACTCCTCATCAGCAACTATATAAACTGCTGCCCAAAAGTCAAGGGTAACTTATAAATTCTGCTGAAAGCCAGACCACTTAGCAGTCCTGTGAAGGGGCTCTAACAAGATTAAACACCTTTCTTCACCTCTTTGGACTCAAACGTTTAAGGATAAAACTGCACGACTGATCAGTTTTCAACCAAGAAACCCCAAACTTGAAAACCCAGAATATTTCTGATTAGGGAAACAATTGGATGACATGCTAGTAATTATGAAAGTGCTCATATTAAATGATAAAAGTTCACATTAACAACAGTATTAGTTAGCTGTTTTCCAATCACTGTGATAGGGCTGAGATTTGGAAAGCTCCAGATCCTCCTGGGGCACATCTGAAAGCCAGTAGTTCCTCTGAGGTTTGCAGTCTCCTTGTCTCAAGAAGTAATTCTGAGAGCAAGTTCTGGAGGACTCTGTTCTTCATCAGAAAAAAAGATATAACCTTCAACAGAGGGGAGATATCACTCCAGGAACTGTTTCTGTGCTTACCTGCTAATTTAAGTGGTGGATTGTATGGTCCCAAAATATAATGCACAGTTTCCATTGAGAGATTTTTTATGTTACAACAAAACTATGTAAACTGTAGAGAAAGTAACTAAAAAAATCCGACTGTCACTTGAGTACAGAAAAAAGAGGGAAGGAAAGAATCATGACAAAGCTAGCCACAGTTTAACAAAGCAAGAAGAGAGCAGGCTAGCCATGAAAATAAGTGCTGCCTACTCCCAAAAAGCCCCTAAATTATTCAGCTAAGAGAATGAGAGGTCCAGATTTCAGTGCCTACTTTCTGTGATTCACAGCACAGAAGCAAACCTCGATCTAAATGGGTCCTCCATCGGCCTCCCAACCAGAGCAATAATGGCCATTCCTGGGGAGGAAAGGCTGAGAGGGAGTTCAAGGAGAGGAGAAAGTAGAAGTGAAAAGAGAGCAAGTCTTAAATTTTTGCTAGAGCTAATGTTCCAGTGCAACAATGCTTGAATAACTTAGGATTTCTTAGAGAACCAAACTCAAATTTTCCACAGTCTAGGTAACTATGTGAAATAAAAGCTGTGGTTTTCATCTCCTTGATTAGCACAAGAAAGGATCAGACAGAGCTCTGACTGTCACCCTCTGTGACATCTTCCATGTCCAGGTGACCACTGCAGCCTGTAAGCCACAGAACCCATCTGCCCCTACTTCTGATCACAGAGACCAACCCAGATTTGAGGCAACCTTTGAGAAAACACCCAAGAAGCTCTAATTGTAATATATTAGGAGGAATTTCTAAGCAAAACTACATGTTCAATATTAACTATAATGTCTTTAAGAACAAAAGAGCTTGCAATCCAAATTATCTGAACAGCAACTTCTTTTTTTGACAGTAATGGAATTAAAGAGAAAAGGGAGGAAAGACTCAAACATGTAAATCCTCCTCCAACTGGAAAGATAACTTAAATTCAAGTGTAAGTCAAGTATTAGTAGTAGACTTACAATACAGCTATCTCTTTAGCATATGTAGTCACTGGACTGCAAGATTAACATGGAAGTTTCTACTTTACATTGCTATCTCATTAGAGATAAATCTGAGCCATGTACCACCCCCCATCTAGAAAAAGCTTTTTCCAGCATACAGACAGAATACTGCACTAAATTCTGACCAGATCATTACTGTGAAAATATGGATAAACTGGAGAAAAGATTAACTGGAGAAGTTCCAAGAAAAAGGAAAGGAGATATCCACATAGGTCCTTAAACATTGAGCTATCTGATTGAGGGTGGTGAAGCACTGGAACAGGTTGCCCAGAGAAGTGGTGGATGCCCCATCCCTGGAAGTGTTTAAGGCCAGGTTGGATGGGGCTTTGAGCAACCTGGCCTAGTGGAAGGTGACCCTGCAGGGGCTTGGAACTGGATGATCTTTAAGGTCCCTTCCAACCCAAACCATTCTATGATTCTATGATTCTTTATGGGTAAAGACTAAAAGTTTATGTAACCTGGTTGATTAATTATTTATGTCATTACTGGGAGAAATGAAGTGAAAAGACAAAAATGAAAAAGCTGAATCTGAACAAGTTTCAAGCAGAGAGAAAATATTCTGAAGCTGTTCAACAGCTTCCTGGAAGAGCAATGCAACTCCCTTTGCTTGGACTGTTTACTATTGAGCCAGAGCAAGGGTGAATGATGAAACAGGAACAATTCTTTTTTTACTGAATATGCAATTAGGAACAGAGGTTACTGGAGGGACTAAGAATTTATTTATGGAAGCAATGACATGCAAATATACTAATGCTTATTTATGTGCACTAATTTTCCAAGTATCACTGAGATGTACTTCAGTCACTTCAAGGATCCCCATTACATTTTCGGTTGGTGCCAAGAACCACTTCGGTGCTGGCAATGTCTTCACTGTGTGATCAGACTAGAGCTGCTCTTGCATCTGTATTCCCAAGGCAAAAAATAACTCTGTAAGAAAACATGTTCAGCAAAATGGATTTCTGCATTAATTTTCATTTGGTATTAAAAACAAAGTAATGAAAGTTTTAACTGGAGCTAAGTGCCAAGGGCTTGTATTTGAAGAGTTAGTTATTATGGGTTTGCAGGGGACAGTGCTGTCATGAAAACATGACTACTGACCGTTCCATTCATATTGATTATGGGCAACATCTACTAGTTAGGGCAAACTTGGTTTATTTCTGACCTTTGCCAAACTTGAGGCTTCCTAGATCTTTGCAGAACAATATTTATTGAGACAGCAGATTACTTTTGTAATCTGAGCTACTGAATTTATTCCTAAATGGAATTGACTTCAGACACGCATGAAATTATAGTAATAAAGATCTCCATCTTGTTCCCTAGCTGCAGAGTATTACAAAAATTATGGAAAATTATGTTAGGCCAACCTGAACACATCAGCAGAAATTCTAAATGCATTCCTTTACGAAGGGGAGGGGAAACTCTTATAAACTAGAATAACTGCACAGAGTGCACCCAGTGGACTGATTAAAACTGTTCGGAGCTATTGCAGAAATCTCCACACCTTGCTTTAGTACAAAGTATCAGCATGCCTACAGAAGCCACAGCACACCAAGCTGCCTCTGGCAGCCCACATACAGGCACCGGGACAGCCAGAAACCTCGCCTCAAACTTGGGCAGAGGAATGCTGTTTCTGCTGAATTGACTGGACAGAATGAATAATCCAACAGTTTTTAAACAAACTATGTTTTAAAACAGCTAAATATGTTACATACCAAGGACCACCTATCGCAAGCTGCATACAGAAGTTATTTCTATCACAATGAATTAGCGGTCTGGATGCAGCTGTCCACACATACACACACCCCATGACAGAGCCTGAGCACCACCCGCAGCTTTGCTAACAACAAGAGGTGACAGGAATGAGATATTACAGTCCTCCTTGCTTGGTTCAGATCTCAGCATTCAGTCTGAGACAGTACCACCACAAAAGCACTAGTGAGGTTTGTGGATAGATGAACATGACAGCGATAAGTTGGAATAATGAGGTGATGTCATTCACTATGCAGCATTGATGAGGTCAGTATGGGAATACAGAGTTCTGATGTAAATTTTGGAAAGGACACTGAGAGGAGCAAAAGAGATTATCTACGGGATGGAAAAGCCCTATGGTGAAAAACCTTTTCCAATGCCGAAGTCTGCCTTCAGCACAGAGGATGATCTTTTGTATCTATAAGTAAGCCCACAGACAGATGAAATAATACAGGAATGAAGATGTGCAATAGGACTGGGAGCAGTTGCAGAAGTATTTTATTCTCCTCAGCTTTATTACTGTTCATAACATCTTTAAGATTTGCAATGTCTCAAATTATGTTAAGAATGGATCTGAAAAGCCAGATTTTTCTGCTTTTGCGATAGGTGCAAAGACCCCTCAATGCATGTGAAATGTGCAACCCCAAATTGCTTCCTATTTAATTCACAGAATACATACAACTCACAGGAAATATCTAACATTTGAGGATACTTATAAATAGTAATGTGCTTTTTAAAATACTGTATATAACTATGAGCCATTATTAAACTGGAATTTGGGGGAAGAATTTAAGCTTCAATTGAAGCTTTAGATTTTCCTGGAATTTCAGTGGTTAAGTACAGAAGTTGTATGCTCAGCATAAAGACCTCTTAAAAGAAGACAGAATATACAAGAATAATTTTAAACAAAGCATTTATGCTACAAAAGGAGGAAGCAGCAGTTCGTCAAAGATGCAAAATAAAAAATTTGGAAGCCAGGACTACAGGATAAGCAAAAAAAAAACCCCACTGAAATAGTATTTCACTAATGAGTGCCATACTGTATATAAATTTCTCCCTCATACTATATTGCTTATGAAGTAGCAGATTCTTGCTTGGGACAACAAAACTGCACAGAATATACTAGATCTGCCTGTTGCCTCTTCTTATACTTCACCTGCATGCTATACTAGGCAGAAACCATCACTTTTTCCAGCATGTTTGAACAGACCTAACAAAAAGGATTTCAATAGTAAATGAAGGAAAACACCTCTGCCCAAAATCCTTTATTCTGAAGTTTCTGCTGGATTCTAGAAACTAGTAACACACATTTCATAATACTGCTGAACTTACGATGCATATTAGATAGGTAACTATTCACCCAGGTCTCTGCACAAAGACTGCTTTGGAGTTTCACTCTTCTGCCAGTGCTTTGCATTCCCAGGTATTCAACCACAGCCAAGCCTCCCTCCCGCGCTGGCAGAAAGGTTGGCAAAGGGACCCAGCTAGAGCGTGATGAGATGGGCGTCACTGGAGACCTCTCCAGAGGCAAATGTAAACAGAACTGTACACTGACTAATGAAAGCAAAGGGACAAAACAACATTTTAAAAATATATGAGGTAAAATAAGATTCTTGAGAAGATAAAAAACCTACCAGCTTCTATCTATCCCTCACCATATTTTAGCCTTGTTTTTCCAGTCAACAAAATGCTTCTCTGATGGAATGTAATTTGGATACACTGAAACCAGAAAGACTTCCATGCCATGTATGAATATAAACAATTTTCAATGTACCTAGACATTTTTGTTTAATCTACAATAGCATTTCCTCCCAAAGGCATCAACCAAAATCCTCTAATCCAACTTCTGCATATTCGGCAACTGCAGTAGTTTTATGGCATATTTCATTTCTTTCTTGCATGTCACTGAGAACAGGAGCCGTAGAAAAGTGTTAAAAATATTTGCTCCTATTTTCAGTGTTTATGAATGGGCAATGTAGGAACAGAGCATCCCATTTCTGTCACATCCGGGGCATCACCCTTTCAAATAAAAATGTTCACCCCGAAGTCAAGGAAGGGCAGTCCAGCAAACAATCTGCACATTTTAATAAATTCCAGATTTTAAAGGCAGCACCCTAAGTCTTTTGTACAAACTTCATTTGCTGCAAAGTTCATATTCCGCCTCAACCACTGACTGCTGTCATATTTGGTGCAACTTGTTATGGGTGGAAAGATAAGCAGCAGGGCAGCAGAAAGAGGAGGTTTATCTCTGGCAGCTAATCTCCTCAATCAACAGCACTCAGCTCTGCTTAACAGCCGTTGCCAAGTAACGGGGAGCAGCTTTTCTTATCGGCTTCATAATGTTTCATTGACTATTCAGACTAGAATAGAAAGCTGTGACACTCAGGGTTATGAGCAGCACAAAATGAAAATGGCATATTATGTGGTATGAAGAAGAGAAATCTTTTAGCCCTCACCTTATCTGGACAGTGACTGTTACTCCGAAAAAAAATCATCTATCATTTTCTGCTCTGCTTATTTTAATATCACAAAACAAACAGAAAAATATATCTACATAAACAAGATTTTTTTTTTAATGGCATTGGCAGGTCCTCAGCAATTCACTGACATTACTGATACCTCTTACACAGACAGACAAGGGTTGCACAGATCCCTATTACATTACTGAAAAGCAAGTGTTCACTGCTTATTCTAAAGCTATTGCTAGCAGCTTCAATGTGTTGAGGGATGTCTTCTCACAGTAGGTGGGATCTTCCTCAAACCATGATAACCACGAACAGAATAAGACAATCTATGCAAAACTGACATTACATTTCTTTAACAGTGTTACTACTATCTGTAGTAGTAACCTTGCTCCTGTCTTCATCTCTGCACAGATTCTGATTTTCAGTTCAGATATTCATATTCTTCATGTACTGGCACAGGAGTAGTAAAACCTTATTGCATCTCTTCTGATTGTGATTTTTAGTATAAACACCATTTTGAATATCTGCTTATGAAAACTTAAATCCAGGCCCACCTAGAACCATCATGAATTATAACTGTCATTGTGTTTGCATGTTATAATCAACATATCAAGGATATTATCATTACTCACCAAAGAAAGTGTTGTAAATAAGCCAGAGAATATACCTAGATGCATTCACTGTATCACAAAACAATTATATCATTTCAATTATATTGAAAATTAGAAATTAGAAAATGTATTTGTTTACCATTGTACCATCCCAAAGTCACCATATGTAGAGAGCTATGACCTCTCAAAGTTTTCTCTTTGGTATATTAACATACACTCAGAAAATGGGAGGAATATCCTGCAACGAATTTTATACAAAGTTAAGGTTTGGATTTCAGGCAAATGTTTATAAGCATGTGAGTTTGCAAGTACTTCCAAAGGATGTCATGCTACCCATTCTCCTTCCCACAAGCTCCAATGCATTCAGCTACTGTGAAGCACATGACTCAGTTTAAATTCATTGCAAATCTCCCAGCTGTTGCTGGGAATATTTCCATGCTCAAAGATAACTATTCGCTTAAGCAATTGTCTCTAATGCAGCCTCAATGTTCCATGGCTGTATTGCATTTCCAAAATTTTAGAAATCCTGAAAAAATTGAAAGTAGTTGCAAAATGCTGCAAGCATATAATACTGTATTGGGTTTACGTGGCAAGGGTTTGGTAGCGGGGGGCTGCAGGGGTGGTCTCTGTGAGAAGAGCCCAGGAACTGCCCCGTGTAAGACAACAGCCAGTTCCAGCCAGCTCCAAAAGGGACCCATCACTGGCCAGAGTCAAGACAATGAACGTAAGATATCTTTCAGGAAATTTTAAAACTTTGCTGTAATATGTAGCCCATAGGACGAGTATGATCTACTGAAGCATAAATACACCTTTCTTTGGTGCTGAACATTATGACGAAGATATGACCTCCAAATACTGATCAAGCTTTGTTTGGAATGTTTTACATAACCATGATACAGTGTGATGTGGCTACTGGCTTTCTTAGCTTTAGAATAGGATTGATGAAGTAATTTCACAAAGACAAAACTGGACTTCTAAGATATACTACGAGACTTACCACACTCTCATTAGTAAACCTGCAGTTTTATCTAGACAATGTGTTTAGATAACCAGGAGCAATGTTAGCAACTTCTCCACCTACTCACCTCCTTCCATTTTCACCATTAATGAGAATAGGGAAATTTTAAATAAGAAAAAGTACTATTTCTAACAACAAATAAATAAAGGCAATGTTTCTTTTCATACTTAATGACCTGAGTTTTAAGGAAAAGTGTTCTTAAATTTGATTCAGCCCACCAAACCCTACAATGAGACTGGACAGGTAAATTAGGAGTTGTTACAGATTTCCTCCAGAACCAACAAAGAAAGAGCACATGCTGAAGGTGATTCAGCTAAACTAAAATCTAAATCATTAAGTTGAACAGATACATGTCTTGGTATGAATAAAGCCACAAGGCTTTGATGAATGGAATAGCCATAATGAAAGAACAAACTCTAAAAAAAACTGTGAATTCAACCTTAGCTGAAGGTACTACTATCGGTTTTCAGTCAGCTTCACTTTTTGGCTAATGAACACTAAGAGGAGGTCTTATATGTATTTCAGATTGCTTGAGTACAATAAAAAGCTAAAGTAAGAGATGGTTCGAAAGAGAGGTGTTGAGTTTTCTTCTATTGCTCAAATAAGTAAATTTATAAATTTATTACTAATTTGAATTTCCCAATACAATCCAAAAGACAACAATTAAAAACAGGACCAAGGTTAATGTTCAAGCTTCTAGAGACTTGACATGTCCATTTTAAGTACTCATATCTGTACATCAATTTTTATAATTAAAAAATATGATAATTATTGAGAATTTTTTATAATTAAAAAATACAGAGAATTATTTTAACTGGAGTGTGACACCAATAAAAATATATTTCCAAATATATTCCTTTCACCACACTTCTATGAAGATGTATAAATTGTAGAAAAAACTAGGAATATCAATAATTTTGGTTCTTAAGACTTTTGCTTTTTTGCTCTGAGCCACGGAGAGAATGTTAAGATCTCAGTCATGGAGAGGTGACAAGGTACATTAAAAGCAAATGATAGCATAGACTGAAAGAGGCAGAATGTATTTCATCTTTTCATCTCAGAAGCAAATACAGCCTGATACAAATGAGAGGCCTATTCAGCCATGACCACGTACTGCAATGCAGAAGCACTGCAGGTGATTGTAGGACTAAAGTTTCCAGTCCCATCAATAAGACTGCACCAGCTCTTGGGGCCAAGCCCTGTTAGGTTAGGATGTGCTTGTCGCTGAAGTCTTCTTAAAATATTAGTTCAAGAAAACAACTAATTCTTTGGCAGTTCATGAAGAGTATCATATCTCAAAAAAAATCCATTTAAATTCTCTTTCAATAATGTATAATTGTTCCTTTACTCCTGTGCCATATCAGTAGTGACATGACTTTCGAACATTCACATCAGGATCCCTAAGGGCCAGATTTTCAAAGCTGAGCACGTACACATAAGAAACAAAGGAATAAAAATATCAGATAGGCACAGGTGTAGAGATCCGTATTTTGTATCAGTCATACAGACTGTGTCATAGGGACTGCAAGTGCCAAGATGGGAAGCACTTCCGTACTGTGATGTACAATCTGGGGAAGATGGCTAGGCCAAAATGAAGGCAAAGTTACTGTTTTGACTTCTGTCCCATGGGGATACAGTTCAAAAACTGTAATTTTAAAATTGCTGTCATGTTGTTTCAGTCCTTTCATATTTCTAGTATCTGGGGTGGAAGAAAGGGGAAAGAAAGTGGCTTAATTAAATCCACAGTTCGGCCAACAATGCTGAACAGACGTTGGAAGAAAAGTTTTGTGAAGAAATATGAACAAATATTACTTTACTTACTTTATACACAAAATAAGATTCTATACTCAAAAACATCAGGCTTGTCGGTAATTACAGGAATATAGTTCCCATACAGATCCGTCATAAGCCTTAGGTATTCTCGTAGAACCATTAGAAGTGCCCTCTTTTTACCTACAGGCAAAGCACTTATGCTAAGCTGCTTCCATATATTTAAGGAATTGATTTCAACAGCACTCTGAATTTGGGTTTCCTTTTTTGTGTGTATAAGAAGGCTTCAGAATAATTTCTACAAAACCAACATGGATCATCTTTAATTACTGCATTGCAACCATGGCTATTTAAAAACCCAGCCTCAGCAAAGTGGATGACAAACATTAATGAGCAGTAATGCACACATGGTATTGTAAATGAAAGGATAATGAAAGCAATTTATTTGAAAATTAAAATATGATTAAGAATGGCAGTCTGTACTAGGACCCAGATGCCAACAGAAAGCAACCAATGTGCAAGCAGACTGTCATTAATTTGGGAACGTATGAAATTGCTTTCCTTTCTTTGACAGTTTATAATATAAAGTAACTTAACTAATGGACAGCACGTATACACTGGAAGTCACAAGACCTACGGAGATTTTTAGAAGTAGTGAAGAACACTACAAAGTCTCCAAGAAGAGACTCTCCTAGAGAAAAGGGAGGACATTTAGAAGATACTTCAAATTTTAAGTAGGATGAATTACACTCTGCAAAAGTTCCTCTTTGCAATGACTCTGGAGAGACTCTGTTCTTAACTTACACTCAGCAGAGTGCCTGAACTGAGGTCAGGTGAACCTAGAACATATCTCCAACAGCAGGTGCTGATGCCAGCACTGTCATTAGGCACCAGACACTCACAGAAAGCCCAAAAAGCAGGTGCAATGGAGTTAGCTAAACACATGAAGAGGACATCTAGAAGCTGTTTAACTACAAAAAATAGTAGTTCTCCTTCACATGTGTTAATAAGCATGTTTTAATGAGACCACGCAGATATGTTTAGGATCTAAAGTGGTTCCATCTGTACAGTGTAGGCTACTAGTTCAATTCTCCATCACTTCAAGGACCTCTGCACCTTTCACCAAATCAGAGTATAGCATACCTTGAAAACCTAATGTATTAGGTACTAGAATAAAAATGCCCCTCCCTCCCCCCATATATATATTTTTTAAAGTGGCTGGTTACCCCAAGTTCTGTAGATGCAAGAGCTAACCATACTCAGCAGATTGCTATTAAGTTGTCAGATCCACTCATACATAAACATTCATGTTTGAAAATTTCAACCTAAGTACCTTTATCAAAGGCAGGATGTCAGAGGTACCTGAGCTCCATGACAAATTGCTAAACCATACAACTCCGGACCTACACATATGTCAGGATGTACAAAAAAGTGACTGAGAACAGTTTCTCTGTTTTACAGAACAATTCCTTGACATACATCTTCTTCATACTTGAACCCTATGAAGTTCAGGAGCTTTTGCTCCATTCTTCTGTACGGGGAAGCACATCTGCTCATTACAGGTCATACATAACCCGAGTAAAGCAGTACTTTCTAACTTACCCTGGAAAAGAACTGCGTAAGAGCGTATAACTCCTCCAAAGTCAGCATAATAATGCTATTACTAAGGAAGTGATTCTATTAACTAGCAAGGATATACACTGTTGAACACTGCGGACATCTCCCATCCATTTTTGTCTTTGATAATTACCTACTGTACCTATATATTATAACTGTGGAAGTAAATATCTAATTATCTAGGGCATAACTGGCAAGAATTTAGAGGTAAAAACTGCACCCCAGTTGAGCTGAACTTTTTACCATTAATAGCATAGTAAAGACAAAGAAAACAGTTTTATCTGCCTTAACAAAAGGCTACTCCCAGGCCAGAATATCCACCACCACCCCTTTTTTTTCCTCCTGTTGCACTGCTTTGGCTCTTTCTAAATTTTACAAAGATTCTTAAAATTTTTGGCTTCTAATTATTTCTTTTCTGTCAGTCAATACAATCACTCAACAGATCTTCTTAAAACTGTTTCAATCTCTGTCTGAACAATGCCACTTTTGGGTAGGTGACAAGGGCTAATCATCAATGAAAAAAATATAAATAGAACCAATGGCTGCTTAAAAATATATTTTAATCCTTAAGAAATCCACCGGGATATTAACAAAAGGTGGTTTTGTCTGCAAAAAGGCATTAACATAGCCATTTATAAAACTAATAGGAAAGCGAGCACTGCTCCAGTAATAATGAAAGTACACTGCAGAATAACATTATGGAAATAGGATACCAAATTGAAGAATTGACCTTGGGGCCCTGGCTTATCCTGGATGAAGATGACTTTTGAAATGAAAATTTGGCTGTAATTTGTTCTTGCTTTCCCTAAAAGGTTGAAGGCATTTCTACTCCAAATGAATAAAATGACTGTTAATTTCCTAGCATTAAGCTGGATGTTCTTAAAAACAGTTATTTAAGTGTATTCAAATACATTTTCAAGTCTTAGTTTTATTCTTAGAAAAAGAGAACTGGTTTTCTGTGATTTCTATCATAGTCAATTTCTGAGAGTTAATTTTTAAATCACTTCAGATTCAAGTACCTGCTACAGCTGAATCAGTTGGATGCACTATACTTACGTATCAAGTGTTTATTCTTGATTTAATAGGATGCAATGGTCTGAGCATTTGATACTAACAGTGAACGTGAAATACAGAACATAAGGACATTCCTTCAAATAATCGTATCACCTTCAAATAATGGAAAAAAAATATAATCTCTTCTAGAAAAAAATAAGAGCTAAAAATATGAGCCTCATAGTTTTGCTTAACATGAAACCCTTATTTAATAATGGCCCTCAGTGCATCCATTTCAGGGCATGTGCAAATGTCAAAACATGGCATAAAGTCAGAATTGAAATAAATCAAAACAAAGAAGGCACAGATGGATCATACTATATGCAAAGTCAAAAATTTGCATACAGTACTGTCCTTGAAGGTAGCAGGCATATATTAAATAGCACCAAGGACCAAAGGAAAGGAACCAAAGGAATGGTCTATAAGTTCTGCAAGTTTTTCAGCATTTCTTTTATAGCAGGAGTTATTATTGATACCATAGCAGTACCTAGCATCCTCAGTGACTGTTCAGGGAATATGTTTGAAATGCAAGCATACAACACAAAAAGCCATACATGCATATATTTATTTATATTTTATATTGTTATATATATATTATTGCATATATACCCAGTAAAGTAAAGTAAAGTAAAGTAAAGTAAAGTAAAGTAAAGTAAAATAAAATAAAATAAAATAAAATAAAATAAAATAAAATAAAATAAAATAAAGCAACTCTCCCCCAAAGAGATTGAGAGACGAGTATTTGTGTCATTTGGATATGGATACACAAGTAAGAGGTTGGCAATACCAAGCAGAATGACAACCAATACTAAAACCAGCCCAGCTCCCTGAAGATACTCTATATGCTTGACAGAGAAGAATTTCAATAAGGAATCTGAAGGACAGCTTTAAGTTGGCTTATGAATGGTTACAAACAGCTTCTGTCAAACATGGGGGATATAAGGGAGAAGGGCAAAGGTGCTTATTTGAAAATGAATACACAGAAGATAAATCCTGAGGTAACTGGTAAAACAGAAAAAAAAGAATTAAAAACTGTATTATTTATAAGATATAAGCCTAATACATTCTGAGCCTGCTTTCAAGATGAGAAAAAAATCTCAAATTAGATATCTGAACACAGAGATTCTAAATTTCCTATGCATTTTACCAAATATAAAATAATAATAAAATTTTTTTTTCAAATTAGCAACCTGTTACAAAATCTTACTGTTCAGTATATTATTTATTATTTTTTCATTTAGTAAGGGGGAATCGAGCACATGCAAGGAAAACTTTTCAGAAATCCTTGATTTCTAAGAAAATAGCAGAAAGTAGCAGCTTAACAAACTTAAAAAAAATATTTTTTTTTTCATTCTACAGCAGATCAATATTTGATCTATTGCTTTATGTTAGAATTAACAGAAAGTTATAAAAATTATATTTCATATGCACATCAAGCCAAAGTCCAAGGGAGAGCACAAAGGCTGCAGATATACAGGTAAATTAAACCGTGCTACAGAATGCTCCTGGGTGCTAGAAACTGGCCTGTATTGGTAAAATGTCAGAATGGTCTGTGGCATGGTTTTGTCCCAACTAATACTCTTCCACACTAACCATACACACAGTTCATGAGCTATAACATTTCACAGAACATTTGAATACAGTGCCTATTTGGCTAGCTGTTGACTGGAAATGGACCGTTCCATGCTGTTCAGATGCATGGACAGACAATTGGCCCTTGTCCTGTTTGCCCATATATCCACATATTTTTAAGCACACAGCATAAACAGCAGTGGATACTGACTCTTTTAAGATTTTTTTTTTCTTTTGAAACACCTATGCATTTCACAAGCATCTGGGACCATTAACAGAAATGCAATTTTGTGTAATGGACAGCATAGCAACCGAGTTTAAACATAGCATAGGATGAGAAGAATGAAAGGAGCTTCCTCTAATGTGTATTGCACATCAAAATACCTCTGGTAAAAATATATCAAACTTCATCTTCAAGACATTTCTGACTCTTCTTTCTAAGTTCCTATTTGACAGGCTGCTCCAGAGACCAAAGGCTTGGAAAGATCCTCTGTGTCTGAATTTATCCATGACTCATTAGTACCTATCCATTCTCATGCTAATTCTGGCCTTTAGCTTAAATAGCCTTTTTCTCTCCCTGGTATTTATCAATAACAGAGAGATCAGCTGTATCATCAGGTATCAGCTGTACATCAGGTATCATCTTTCAGGCTTAATCTGCAAGGCTAAATACAATGTGCTCCTCTAGCGTCCTCACTGAGAAAAGATTTCATTCTCTAATCTTGTTACCAGCTTCTGCATACACTCCGGTTTCAACCAAACCTTCTTCAATCCAGTTGAAAGGAAATGTCCGTATGAGTATTCCAGGTGGTGTCTTGTTGAGGCTTGCACCCTGCTACTTGTTTCTCTCTGCCTCCATGTCCTACATAGATGCATACTAAAATTGTGCATGGTTTTTCAGACTAACATCAAGGTAAGGATGCGCAATCATTCTGCAGTTGACAAATACGTTCAGGCCCTTCTCTTCTTCTGCCATTTCCGATTGAGAATTTTCTAAAAATTGAGCTTTTAGTTCTCGATTGTATGGCCTTTCACTTTGTACTATTCACATGACTCTGTAATTCTACTTCTCACAGCTACACACTCTTTTCAGTGTAATATTCCTCACCTCTTTTTATTGAAAAAGTATCTCACTTTCCATCAGTACTATCTTAATATTTTTTTCTAACATCACTAATAAAAATATAAAGTGAGATCTTTCCCAAAGTCAATTCTTCAGAAATTCTTTTACTAAGCTCAGACCAAGTACTTCTCTCATCAATACTACCCATTTCCATGTACTATTCTAACATTTTATTCACTTTACAATTCCTTTCTCAGTCTGTGCACTCTAGAATTTAAATAAAAGTTTCTTACGTGGAACAATCTTAAGAGCTTTACTGAAGTCCACTTGATGCAATTGCTTCCATTTCCTTCATCTAGAAAGTTAGTTCACTTTCAAAAATGAACCAGAACAAAACAAAGCAAATCTTTTCAGGTCAGTCTGGTATGACGTATCTTGGGTAGATTTATACCATCTTCTTCCCATTTAACACAGAGCACATTTACAGGCTTTCATTTGCCTGCCTCACACTCCTTGCATTCTTAACCATAAGCAATACAATCTTTTCTCCACTCTGCCTTGCTGCATTTACAATATTTGCTGCCAGACCTACCTTTCTGTGTGCCCCAGAAAACTGGGATGGAGATTATTCTGTTCAGCACAGACTCCAGCATCAAATTCCTTAAATGGATTTTACTTTAGTTACAGTAATTTCTGTATCTGCTAATGATTAGTCATCTTGGTTAACATCAATCTCACAAAAATTGAGGCCAAGTGTTAGCAGAGCCATAGGATTGTCTCCTTTGAAAACCTTCATTGGCATGAAGGTAGTTCAGCTGTCAAATCTGTTGCTACATTATTACCTTGAATATTAACTGATAAGGGGTAATTTTATGAACTGAAGCTTTGTTTGTGTATCGTCTGTCCATTTACAAGGCCACATTTTGAATAACTACTTCCAGACATACATTTAGGTAACACGTGGTCCAAGCAGCCACAGCCATTAACTAGACAAAAAAATAAAATCATATATATATATATATATATGTATTCTAATAATTAGATTAAGTTTCTTGGCTCTTATTTAGAAGATTAATCAAGAAAGCATTAAGGAACAAGTGTCAGAAGAGGCCTGATGCAGTAACAATGGTGTCTCTCAACAGATTTCAGATACTAAACAAAAAGTCTAATAAGCAGATGCCACTAAGAGCACTCAGTGCCCCTGACACAGGCACTCTTTTCTACTCATTCAGCGATCACCCCTCAGGCTTTTCCAAAACACAGCATCTGAGGTGATGGCAAGACGCACAGGAGCTTGTGGTGCTGCACACTCACAAGTAGGCATCTCCTTTCCAGTAGCTTTACCCCTACTAGTTTTTCTGGAAACTGCAATAGCAAATGTTATTACAGTAGTTAGCATGACTTTCCCGTATGTTTGTAGATAGCAATATTTTAATACTTTCTTGTAGCTATTGCAAAATCAGAGAACACATGTCCAGAAATATTAATACAGGTGTTTCTTCTACCAGTTTATATAATTCACTACCAAATAATGGTATTATGTCAAAGAGATTTTAAAGAAATGTTTCAGATTTGATTCATGCAACAGAACATGCAAATTCCTAAATAGGATTAAAATATATGAAGTCTATCTATCATGTTTTATGGCAAAGACTAGCAATGCAATCATGAAGACATTTCTGCTCTGAAATTTGCACGGGGTTTGAAAACTGTATTCTTTTGTTGAACCTAAAATTGTTCCTTTTCTGTTCTTGCATCAAGAGAATTTTTAATGATAAAAGCATACATTCATTCTTTGCTGGTTTGCTATTTCAAAGATAACAAAATAAAATAGAGAAAAATACCATAGTTTGTTAAAAATCTGAGGTATAGAATATTTCCTCTCTATTTCAATTTAATAGCATTTTTATTACTAGTCTTAAACTGGAAGTCTAACTAAAAAAAAAAAAAAGAAAACCAGAACTGACAAAAATAAATGACACAAAAAGCTCTCAACTCTCTTCAGTGCTCAGAACAGTGAATTAACATATTTATTGAATTACATTGGCAATGAAGACAGCAATATATTGAAATTCATTGATTTTTTTTCTTGACTTAAAAGCAACACAGATGCTTATTACAAAACAGCGGTTCCTCTTCTCATTTTTATCAACCCTTTTTTAACAGCCACTGACAGTGACAGTTTCAAGCTTAATTGTACATTCAGCATGTACTGTTAATGACATTAGATAAATGGATCACATCAGAATGCAGTAGCGTCAAAAAAGACCACGTGCCAATCCTACAAATTTAAAATCAAACAAGCAACTCTGTAGACCCTGACTCTTCAAGTTGTTTATCAACTGAGTACTAGAGAATATTTTGAATGTCATTATACATCAAAAGATGAAAGATGTGCCTACCACAGCCCATGTTCCGTTTATACAATGAAATTTAATTACATGTTATAACTATGCTGTCTTAGAACTATGGTAATTAAAGGGGTACAGTACATTGGTGTTTTATTCATTGTAGGCCCTTATTTTCAGAGGGCTTAACTCAGCCATGCAAATTTACTCCCTTATCAAAGGGATGAGTCTGTCATGAACACAGCAATGCTTGCTGCAACCATGCTAAAAAAATAGTTGAAACTTCTTTGCAGCATCATTGGGGCTGTTGTTAGACTGAGCCTAAAAAATCTTCTTCCATTGCAATATGGCCTCAGAACAACAGCTGTTTAAAATACCAGTTTATGTTTATGGGCATGTTTTGTATGTATACATCTCTTATCAGGTCTCTGAACAAAATACTCAACCTCATGCAAACTGTCTTTCAGCAAGCCCATTATTAGCACAAGTGGTAAGCCTCCCAAATAATTAAGAACCTTTTCGGAAGCACGAAATCAAGGTCCTTAAGCAGCAGGGTGTTTGGATAAAATTTTCACCTGTATAGGCAGCTGCAAATTGCAAAACTCTGCATCTGCACGGGCGTCCGAGCACGAGCCGGTGGCTGAGCGGGGCAGTGTAATTGCCTGGCCGTACCCCACGGGAGACCAGCTTGGAGAGGTGCTGAATTAACACATCTCACAGATTTCTCAGCCCTCGCTCATTCCCTGCTTTATGAAACCAGCCCTGTCCCTGCGTCTTCCAGACATCCAAGGTTATGCTGGCCAGCTTCGTATATGTGTGGTGGCATAAAACATACAGATTTATCTTCCAAGATGCAAACAGACACTCAGTGAAAGCAGCACTGCGTTTCCTTCCCAGACAAACTCTCTGTCCATAGGCTCATGTATTCTTTCCTTTCCACAGAAAATGGAAACAAATCCATAATATCAATTCTCCATAAACTAGTCAAGATTCATGCCACCTTCCTTAGCCAAATCTGGTATTCTACTTGTTCTTAATGCAGGGCTACTTAAAACATGTGCTCATGACCAGTTTTTAGGGAGTATAATCTCACTAGATTTCTTGCTTCCATTCAAATTAGACAGTGTAAGGTGCATGGTATTTCTTGGGGTAGGATGTTGGACAAATACGTTTTTCTCCAAACACATACACAAAATGTACTTGCATAAAGCAGCAATAAAAATAACTTCATCCTCATTCCACTGAACTAGGCATATGATTTCTAATAGGCAGTCATCCAGTGTAGCAAAATCCTGTGATAACCAACAAAAGGGGCAATTTAAGGACGGAGCATTGCCTTGCTTCTGCAGATCTAAGACTTATTTTAAGCTTTTTTTTTTTTTGGCGCGATCAAATCAGCATCAACCCAATTATGCCTAAGGTCTATCTTCTTGTTAGATGGCAGGGTCAGTCACAAATGAGCAGCCTCTTGCAATTTGCCATTGAATCAGCTCTGTAATTTCAGAGCTAATGCAGACATCTCATGAAAACAAATCATCAGACAGTGTCGGTTCTCCCCCTCCTTTCCAAAAACAAGCATTCGAAGAGATTTGGGTTTCTCTTTTAAAAGCCAATTCTCCTCTACATGAAAGCCAATACAATCTATAGTAAACAAAAGTCAGTAGTCAGTTTTAAACCTTCATGAATATTTCAAATCTCTGTGCACCTTTTTTCCAAAAGCAGTCTCACTTTGCTAGGTAAAGGATAGATTACTTATTTTAAGTAAAGGTATTTTTGCAAGAAATAAGACATTTGCATGAAATTGCAAAATGCAAATCTATAGTCATAAACTTACTTGCTGAGAGCTCAGCACCATTACAATAAACATGTTCATGGGAAAAAAAAAAAAAAAACTTTACGTTAAGTGCTCTTCATAATTAAAAAATATCTGAAATCTTCAGAAAAAGCTGGTTATGTCCAACAGGGGGAGAAAGAGACTGTGCACAGTGAAGTTCAGACAAAGCCCAACTTGAGCTGTTTCATTCTCCCAACCTCTGCCTTTCTTCTGACAAACTAAGCCACTGAATCTGTACATCCAAACTGCCAGCAAAAACAGTAGGATGATAAGGAAGATCCCTAAATTATTCAAAGTGGTTTCTGGGCTTCAAAAGACTCCTTCGCTTTGTTCCTTTATATATCTACAGCTATTTAAGTTCACTTCTGGCTCTGACACAGGCAGCATTGTATCTGTGATGATGAAGGAAAGGAGTGATTCTGCAAGTTTGGGCAGATGCTGGAGCCCACAAAGAAGAAGACGGACACTTTGGTAGGTCTTGGGATGCAAGGAGTCTAAAGGAGCCGTTCCCTTCCCCCTTCCCCTTGTCTTTCCATTTCCAGTTTCTCCCACACTACAGCACTTCTGCTTATGCCAGATGGAACTTGCCAATCTCTCTGAGGATCAAAATGTAAGATGCTATTAACATATGCTTTTACTGTTTAATAGCATATAGACAGCACTCCCAAAGGGGGCCTGAGGCTTCTAAAGAAGAAAAAGAAAAAGAGTCCAGAGTCAACATCCTGCCCTAATTCACAGGTCTACCACTGGTAGAGCCCACAAGTGTTATGCTGCTTTTTTGTGTTTCTGTAATGCCAGCAGTCTCGTTCTTAACAGCAGATAATAAGCTCACAGAGACACCGAGCTTAGGCAGGTGTGGAGATTTCTAGCACCTTGCCTCTTGGATACAGATACCTTTTTATTCTCCTATCCACAGAAGGGACTGGAGGAAATACCCTTCTAAATCCTGCCAGCTGCTGGCAAAGGGCTGGTGAGCACACAGCCTTTCATACAGCCTCCCACTGCAGTCAATAGGATCACTCGCACGGATACAAAGTTGCTAAATCAGGCACTCGAGAGGAATTGAAAAGCCATCTGCTAATTAACTTAAAAATCTATTTTCATCACATATGTGAATACACAGGATGTGCTTCTCCGTGTGCTCCTCAGATTTAGAGCCCAAAATGTAGAAAAAGTCTGGTACTTGAAAACACAGGCACAGTCAGGGTGAGGACTGGGACCTCATACCAAGAAAGGAAAATATTAAAGCAAGAGCTCATAAAAACTTTTTCCTCCAGCTAACTACCCACAGCAATGCAGCTGGTATAATCTAGTTTAATAAGGAGCTCCCGATGACCCTAAATACATTATGTGCACAGCACTGCTGAGCCAAAGCTGATCGGCAGAGCTGCGGAGACTGCAGACTCTGCTGCCCTTGGAAAGGAAGGGTCTGGGAAAGCAGCTGTGACTCAAGGCCAGAGCACAAGCACAGCCCAGCAAAGGACAGCGTGTCTCGCACATAAACGCACTCTCACCTCAGCTACCACCTATTC
This sequence comes from Anseranas semipalmata, assembly GCA_013399115.1. NCBI lineage: Eukaryota > Metazoa > Chordata > Aves > Anseriformes > Anseranatidae > Anseranas > Anseranas semipalmata. The sequence continues at coordinate 419,057 of VXAA01004441.1, read as the reverse complement.
CTGAACAGTTTCCATACCTACAAACAAGAAGGAAATGGGCAGCAGAAAAAGGAAAAAATCCATCACCCCCTGGAAGATAAGCATTTTGTTTGCCTCCTGTTAGAGTCCTTTAAACCTGTTTTTCGTTAGCGGTCCAGTTCCATCTCTGCTTCCTCTCACACTAACATTGGTGAGCTAAGACTCATAAGAAGTGCAGGTTGCTTTCTCGGATAAAAGGGATTTTCTAATGTCTGGCCTTCTGGGTGTTTCTTGTGTAGTTATTCTTGTGTAGTTCTGGCATTCAGAAATACTGGCTGGGTAGTTCAGTTCCAGAAATCTCAAGAACTAATTTTGTACTTTGCCAAGGACACTGCCATGCTCCATACATTCGTTAGATCCCCGTATGCTCTTTCCTATAGTACTGTGATATATTCAGAATCAAAATATGTACATGTAAGCCTTATGAGCAGGCTTAACCTTCCCAATGCACCTGCTGCAGTAATGTTCAAGTAGAATATTTTATATATGCATTAAGAAGATATGATATTGTCTATTCAAACATACATTATATTTTGCAAATATACAGAATAGCATAACTACAAATACCATGTACCTTTATCATAATGCAAACCTAACATTCCAAACACAGCAGTTTTGGAAATAGCAATCCAGCATCAGCAGCTAAAGTCTACATGTAAAAATGAAAGCTTTTAAATCAGCTTCTTGGTGGACCTGCTAAGCTAGATGCTGGAGATACCCACCATCCAAAAGAAGAGACGCTGGCCTGTATAGATGATAGATGCCAGATCTTCAAGTTGCAATATTTTTAAAAATATATTTGAGGCACTTTTTAATAATTCTGAGCCTTTGAGTATAGAATATATAGTCCCTAAAGATTTATCATTAGACTTCCACTAACTTTAAGGCCCACAATAATTTTCTAATAACATTTTGCAACACGTGTTTTGAGCATGTGGCATAACACATAACTTCAGCAACTTCCATTTGAGATGAGCTTTCTGCTTGCATCCCAGAATCACTCAGTAGCAGCCAGAAGAGGACAAATCACCCAAGTGAAGATGTAGCTGTGGCACAATTTCCATCATGATTCTATTCATGGGAAAGAAGGGAGGGGGAGAAAAGAAGCAGCAGGAGTTGATACAGGCTTTATGGCCAGGGGCTGTGCCTGTCCCTGCATTAAAAGTCATGTCTCTATTTCTGGCGCCCTGGATTAAACCAGATACCATCTGACTTGCCATTTATTTATTCACACTGGGTTTCAATCTACAGGGTGCAATGGGAAGAGAGTACTGGAGGGTTACTTAGCATGGAAGCTGACAAGGCTGCCAGCAAAGAGTTTTCTTTTCTGTAACTAAACTAATAAGAAATGTGCTTAAAATTACCCCAATCACAGTTTCTTTTCTTGTGTATTTCCTTACTACATCAGACATTCGACTTTTTTTTCTTATGTCCTAAATCTCCTAACCAGTTTGTCCTGATAAACTTGTGAATCTGTGCAAACGTCCTTTAAAACCAACAAAGCACCATACAGATTCATGCTGGTGATTGCTGAATCAGGGCTTCGATGAGGCTCTGACTAATTACAAACTGGCAAGCAGCAAACTGTAACTATGGCTGGCAATAAGGAATATTGCTCCATACAACAGGAAATGCAAGGTCCCGCCACAAAATCCATTTATTGTACAACTCCTTTGGCAACATCTGTACCTCAGGGAAATATATACATTGACCACGTACTAATATTGCAAACCACCAAGTGACTACGATCAAAACAATCTGTGGATCTTACAACACAAACATACGAATTCTCAACACACAAAGATTCAGAATGGGAAATAATCTGTACTGACCAAATGGCATATGTGCAGGACTGAGACCTTTTGATATAATGTTCAAATTGGGGAGAATTATTCTCATGAAAATTGGAAGTCCTTATCCAATTGGATATGGAGTAAATGATTCTTCCCTTGCATGGTCTTCATCTACTTTCTAGGGACACAGCGAGAATGAATCTCTAAATAATAGAAATATTCACATATGGGATCTAGAATCTGCTCAGGCTATAGGCTGAGGAAATGCAAAATAACTATTATACATGCAATATAGAAATATATTTCCAGTTATTCTGACAATATCTTATAGAAAATTTACAAACTTATGCAATTTATAGCCTGTAACAACAACTGGAAGAAAAATAGTATTAATCTAGGAAAAAAAAAACACAACCCTGCCATTCTCAAAGTCAGGATAAAACTGTAATTCCAGCAGGTTATGATGAAGATATAATACAAAGCAAAGCACTAATATTATTTGCTTTTTCTCAATTTCTTTTTTCTTCTCAGTGGCTTCTGCCACTATGGTTGCAATATCAGTTATTTTCCAATCTTTTGCAAATGGAAAAAGGGGAAGGGGAAATAAAACATCTCTTATTTGCTCATGTTTGGATTTTCAATATTTTTTCCCTTGATAGCTTCTCCTTTGAGCAGTAGCAGTGTCAATTCCCCAAGGGCAGAATTCAGGTCTCAGAAATATGTACACAGCATACAAATCTTCCATAGTGCTCTTTCTAATAGTTTGTTAAACTCTGAGAAATGTTACCTATTGAAATACATATATGCATTTCATAAGCCCCAAACCAGGTACTGATGCTATCTATATTGAGGCACAAGAACCACTTATTAGCTTTATAGAAAGAGCCCATAGTTTATACAAGCAGCAGAGTTTTAATAGCTCCTGCCAAGGTGAATACGACCCCTATCAACACGCACAGTTCTATATACATTCCCCAGGAACCATCTTCCACGTCTGCATGGCAGGATGCACAAGCTGCAGCTTTGTGAAGTGTTTCAGAAATTACTGGACAGACTTGGCTACAAACTTCCAGTTTTCTACACAGCCAAAGAAAGTCCCCTTTGTACACCTATCCAGCCAGCCAGCCTCAAGCCTGAATTTATTCCCGGTGTCACAGAAGGGCAGTTCTGCTTCCATAACCTGTGAAGTCCGGAATCTTTTTGCCAATTAGTGTAAAAGGCTGTGCTGAATTTGTGATGTGGGATGTAAGAATGCAGTGGTCACCAAAATGCAGTGGTCACTAAACACCCAATAATAGAAAGCACTTGTAAGTGCTCCTAGTTATAGATTAATGTATAAGCAATAGCCTGTTGATGGTCATAAAATTAAACAGGGCAGACTTTTTCTCAGTACAAGCCGACATCCAGAGTGAAGCTGACTTTCTGGGCAGACTGTTATTAAATCAAGTCTGGAGGTTTGCACTATCAAAACCACTCTGCTGACAAAAATTTCAAGTGCATGCATTGTTCTCGATGTTCAAAATAACCTGCCACTTTTTTTTATGAAGATAGCTACCAATAGCTAAGATGCAAATGTTAAGCAAGATGACAGCACCTATATTGGTACAGTTCCAGTTTACCTCTAAATAATATTTTAGCTCTAAATGTTTTGCTCTATGAAACTGTGTCAACAACCATTCCAATGACTGCATATCTTTTATTTATTTATTCATTTATTTATTTGGATATATACTTCTAACAAGCATTGAACCCTCTTTCTCCTTCTAGATCTTGCCTCTAATTAATTCATTAGTTTAGTTGGAAGTCACAGCCTGCAGATGAGCAACATGAGCCTCTTATCAACTAAAAAATTATGCTGGTATTTTTTTGTGAGAGGTTTTACATAGAGTTGAAACACTTTATTGAAATTATTTAACGGGCATACTTTATCACTAGAAATGGATGTTAGCATTCCATATTCTTCTCATCCTTTGTAAGCTATTAGCCAGACACAGCAAAACATGCATGTGTCAATGCCTTTTGCTTAGCTCACCTGCAAAAACAGTTCTTATGAACTACACATCTAAAACCATTAATTTATCTTAGAGCAGAATTCATTTTCAAGACACTTGTGTAGAGCCAGAACTGACAAATTTAATGAAGCAGTTCTCTACGCAGCACTGGGGTCTCTGAGCTGCCCCACTGGAGAAAGAGTTCACAGCACGAATGAAGAGTATCATAGCGGAAACACAAAACAGTGCCATTAACAGCAGTAAAAGTTCAAAGCAGCCATTAATTCCCTACTTCCAGACACTGGCTATTTGAAAACAGCATATGTACTCAGAGAATAAATACATTTTGGATGCCTTCCTGGTTCTTTGGCCTTTATATATAACCTTGACTGATAACACACTTCTCATTTTTATTAACATATGATACGCAAACTAGACACAAACAGAGACAGACACAATAGGTGTGGAGGATTCTAACTCATCTGGTAAAAGTGCAATGTCTATCATCAGGTACTATAAATACCAATATGGTTTTTTACATTTTTTTTTTTAAATCAGCCACTTTCAGACAAAACGTAGACAGTGATTGCCAGAGCTGTGGCTTAGGCTGAGATGTTGCAGAAAGTGATTGTGACTATCAACGCAGAGACATCAGAATAGCGTGTTCCCAAGTGTGCTTTCCAATTCAAAGAGGCACTTGAAGTTTTAATGGAAATTTGGTCGAAGCACAAGACAACAAATGCTAAAATGCTACCAAAGATTATGCTTTTGACTAAAGATCAAAACTTCTAAATGGAATAAAAGACTGTAGCTATTTTATATTGGTTTTATTAAAACAGCCACACTGAGGGAGCTATCAGAGCCAGCCACACATACCAAAACAACAGGATCTCTTGAACCACCATGCTAACAATACCCATGACATAAATTGAGGTGCTAAATAAAGTTGGCACGCATTATGTGTTTTCTGGAGACTTCATCTTCCTTTACCTCAATTTTACATACAATGTTTTCACAAGAAAAAATTGGCCAAGTCACATGGTTCAAATGAAATCAAGATTGAAGTGGTTTATTGATTTATTAATGGTACGTAATTAACTGACAATCAGTGTACTATACATTCAGGATCAATATCAGCAAAACAGATAAACCGCAATACTAGGCACTTACAAAATAATAGTAAATGCTTATAATTTTCTAAACACCCTGTATTGCTAACTCCAAAATCCCTAATCCCCATGGCCATGTTCAGTCACATGCACTCACACAACCCTCTTGCAGGCACACACACCTCCTCTGGGAGATGTGGGGCCTCCAGCTCTGTGCCTACCTGTCCTGCTTTCTCCAGTCCAGCAACATGCAGGAGTGAACAAGGCCTTGCAGAGCCAGGTATGAGCCCCCGGGATGGGTCCCGCAGCGCTGGGTACCCCAACCTGCAGCAGGGATGATGTGCCGTCCCTCCTGGCTGCAGGCTGGGATGCTGCTGAGGCAGCCTACAGCAGTGGCAAGGCCCATTTTGACTTCTGCTCTCTTCCCATTTCTCTCTCCCCACTGTAGCAATATCATGTATCTTTTATACTTCTTTTCAAGCTATCTCCTTTTTTTGTTGTGTTTTTTTTTTGTGTGTGTTGTTTTTGTTTTTGTTTTTTTGCTTTTTGGTTTGTTTTTAGCTCCCAAAAGTCTCTGGGTAATCCCCTGGTTACTATTTAATCCAGCTGGTAGTCCCGTTAAGCAAACTTTCTTCTTTTTAATTTCTCCTTTAGTGCATTCAGTTTTGGGGCAAACATCCTCTCAGGCAGTTTTGGATATTCTGTTCACACACACATAGTTTACTCTCACATTCCTCTCTGCAATTATCCAGGCCATGCTACTACATGCGTTACCAACAGGTGATTATACAGACTGTATCTACTTTTGCTGGACATAAGGTAGGACGTGATAAACGAGCCGAAGTTTAATGGCTGAGTTCAACCAGATTGCAGCAACATTTATAGTTAAACATATAACTGTTAGGTCTCAAAAGTAACTTTGTAAGAATGAGTATCGCAAGGAGAAAGCTTTTAGAATTGAGCACTAGTTACAGTTTGTATTAAGCTTGGATTCACCATAAGATATTTTATTCAACAACAAAAAAAATGAGGAGGGATGCTTGTAATATCACTAATGTCAGAAGAACTAGCAAAACACAGGTCTGTAAGACAATACAGAACAAACAAGTTGATGTTTTCAGGATTTGAGTTATAAAAGCTTCACAAAATTGAGATGGTGTTCATATGCAATAAAAACAAAATGTTCACTTGCCACAGATGACTTTCTAAGAGGGTGCCCTTTGGTCCTGCAGTATTAGTATACATTATGAATACATGCAACCTTTGCAGAAAATATTGCTTATTCTTCAGTATAAAGGACATGGAATCCTCTATTTTGCCTGAAAACTTCTCAAATAAGCATCAATAATAAGATTTAAAAAAGACGAGAATGATGCAATCACTTCAGTGCGAATGGATAAATGAACTCTTGATACTTCAAGGATAGCTCAAAAAGCAATCAACAGGGCAAAGAAAGGACCTGAACGTAATTATGAAGCTCAGTCACGAGGTTAGTTACATGCATTTTAAATACTCTGTTACATATTTTGCATCATAAGTGTGTGCAGTTTAAATGGAAAAGTTTACTAGTAAGAAAGAAATGTGGAAGTCTGCTTTCAAAAGCCTGATATAATACAAATGTCCAGGTTGTACACAGCTAGGAAGTGAGCAGAGACGCTGAATGAAGCAGATCTGTCAAGTGACCTGTCCAGGGATAATTTCTGACCACACCTTTCCATTTGCTAAAGCAGTGTTTCTCCTCTATAGCATGGTCCTCACCAGCAAGGCAGGAGCAAGCAAGGCGAGGTTTCAAAACCAAGTGAAGAAACACTATCATCCCTGTGCACGGCCCATCTGGGTGTCTGAGCGCCACAGGCATCCAACCACCTTTGAGGATCTTGGCAGTGACAAGAAGGGATTCATTTCTTACTGGTGCTTCTAAGTGGTTCAGGCTCAGTTGATGTCTCACCAGAGGAAACTGGTTCCCCCTCACCTGCTACCACAGCCCTATATCTATCCTGTAAGGGCACCACTGCAAATAGATACAGAGCCTTCCTTCTCCTGGAAATCACAATTTTCCAGCCACCTCCACCTTAGGAATCTCCAGCCTCCACTCTAGAGGTGCAGCCTCTAGCCATCCCTCCTTCCCTGCACTGTGGGGTCTGGGCTTTGCCCTGCAGAGTCTCCGCAAAAACCCTGCTCATTTCCACAGGCTGCTCACCATCTCCTACAGCTCCTTTGTGTGGTGTCTCAGCATTTCAACCAGGGCACACCTCCCACTGGGATGGCCAACATTACCCTCAGCCCCAGCCTGGCACCAGGCACTCCTTATAACCTGAGGCCTGGACAGCCGCATCCTCCATTTGGAACACCTTTCTGATGGGCCAGGGTGGTTGGTACAGCACCTGCTGGGGAACGTGCCCTGGGGCACGTCACTGTCACCACTGTGCAGTCCCATATCATCTTCAACAGTAATACTGGGCCCACTGGCAGCCCCTTACATGGAAGACTGCCTTCTAAGCAGCTGATTGAACAGTTCAGTTCCATGTGCATCTTCAGAGGTAAATATTCACACACACACAAAAAAAAAAAAAAAAAAAAAAAAAAAAAAAAAAATCTACATTTTAGGGAGAAATTAGAATATAATGGATGATCATTCTTGACTCCAAGAGATATCATTAGTCGGTTTTGTGTAAACCCACTCACATGTAATGTACCTATAAGCCTCAGGGGGTGAAAAAAAAACTGTTTATACCTGCTCAGTGTTGACAGTTTCAGCCTTATTCTCCCTGGTCTCCAATTTCCCAATTGGTGAAATATCACTTTTCCCCATTGAGCAAACTCATTAATCTTTTTGAAACATTTATATAGTACAGTAGTGATTGACACTGAAACACTTAAGAATAAATTAATAATTATGTATTCAGCTTACAGTGTGGATACAGTGCACAGTATACACAAACTGATGAAAATAAAAATAAATATGGAATAGGTTCTATTCATTCAGCACAAAGAGACACTCTCGGATGCTTACATTCAAATAGGTGTTTTAATGCAGACTCGCATAAGTCCAGGTCTTGTTACATGAATAAGTGCTTTTGTGAATCTGGTCCCACTGACTCACAACCTGTTCCAGGTGATGAAACCAAATGGCAGTTCCCTCTTCCACTTATGCCCAAAATAAGTCACTTCTGAACGACAGATAATAAATATCACTTGTGACATCATCCTAAAGGGTAAGAAGCGATTTATATTTATATGAATAGACATAGAGGACAAATATGACCTATGGGAATATGCTAAATGTCTTCATGTGAAAACCAGAACTCTAATATTAACAGAAAAATTGTCTGAAAGATATTTTCTTGAAGCCCAACTGGTATCAACATACACATCTGCTAACATTTGTGTTGGGTAACTAGATTTGCACACCTGATCATCTTTCAAAAGGGCAAATGCCTTGGTTTCATCAACAATGTAAACATATTTGAAAGCAAAAAAAATATATATATAAAAAAATAAGATTATAAATCAAAACTGGTTTGAACGTCAGCAATATAAAAATCCAATTTCTAAAACTCTCTGTGGTTTTGAAACAAAGAAATATCATTGCTGTTACCTTTTTAATTTAAATGGGCTTTGCAGCTTTATTTATGTTGGCAGACAAATGGATTCAGACCATAGTGTATGCCTAGTAAGTAAACAGCTCTGAGGAAAAAAGCAGGTCACCAGTGCATAAAGTGGATTTGGGAACTGTTTAACTATGTTTCTTCTCTATATTCATTACAGCAAAGCACCCAGGGCATCTATTTGACTTTACATTGTTTATTGCAATTTCCTCTCCTGAAAATTTTAGACCTTGACAACCAGAAGTTACAGAACCAGCCCTCCAACCAAATTCACAGGAGAGTGGTGCTCACATTGTGTGAATGCAGGATCCAAGTTGAAGGCAAACAATACTAAGTATTGAAATGCTTATGGGTTTTGTTCTTGACACTAAACAGTCACAGTAGCTCAGCATATGAAAATCACTTTGACACAGACTGGCTTTTTAGACAGTTTCATAAGGAGATTTTTCTGTTCAGCCCAGACTGTATTAATAGGGAGAAAGTACAGAGGAAAAGTGATCGACTTTCATAACATTGCATATGGGCACGAACCAGAATTTTGGATATCCTATATTTTAGGGTTTAAGCAGCAGGGTATTCGGTTGTGTGTTTTTTTTTTTTTTTTTTTTTTTAAATGAGTTTGACCTTAATTATCAGAATTAAGCTCTGTTAATTAGGAGAGCTCTCTGATGATCAAAATAATTCCCCTAAATTTCAACCACTCTTAATGAACAGCTTGGTAGATAGGAGAAAATTGTCGGTATTGTAACTCAACGGAAATGAGTCCAAATGCTACTGAGACTCTTCTTTTCCTGTATATTCTTCACCTTATTCATTGTCAGTGAATGAATATCCTCATTTTCCAATAGCCAATGCTGGGCAACTGTCCACTTCCAATGATTGAGCAATTTCATAAACTAGAAAATAAACAAGTGCACAGGGGTTTGTTATTGTTGGTTTTTCCCAGTGAGGGTGAGAAAAAGGAATGGGAAGACAAATGGAACAAGAAATAAAAGAGTAAGGAACAACACGCACAGGCACTGCGAGATTAACATGCACAAAAGAAAGGAAACATTTCCAACAAGCAGCAGCAACATGAGACAAGAAATCTCATAACACTGACCCAACTGCTTTGAGAAAAGCCAGCTCAGAAATAATGAAAAAGATAGAAGAAATAGCTTAAGTGATCTGAAAACTTTTGTTTAAGAAAAGAAAGGTGGAAGAGAAAAGATCTGAGAATAAGTTTTATATTTTGCCCTTGACTTTTCTGCCCTTGAAGTTGCATCTTGCCTTTGACTTTTCTTTACTGATAGTGAACGGGTGTGGTACTATCAAAATTATTTTCCCCACCTGTACTTTCTGCAAACCAGTTACAAACGTTCACCTGAATTAATCCTTCTGCTCCTCTTGACTATTCTTTAAATTGCTCTTTGTAAAGTAAATTCAGGCTAGGGGCTCTTAGCTATTAATGGTTTCACAAAGCATATGGTATAAAACATCTGCATTTCTTCAGCTGCTTAGAGCTGGTGAGGACAACCCTACGCAGTCTTTCACTTGCGGAATATTTCCACAGAGGTAAGATGGAAGGTGGGCAGCACTGAGTTCGATAAGCTCCCCAGACTCTCTGAATCTCTATTAAGATTCAGGATGAAAATCGGGATGTTATCACTCGTTCCTTTATAGGCATTTAATAAAATGTTAAGGAAAAATCTTAACTTTTTGAAATCAAATACGGCCTAAAAGCTATCAAGTTCCACTGTCAAGAATTCACCAAAAATTCAGCATACACTTAAATAGTGTTACTAGATATTTAATAGGTTTCCATTGCTTTTCTTTCATTCTCCGCTATCCCAAATAAAATGTTACATTCAGCATAATTTTATTCATTGCACATAATACTGTAAAAAACTTTGAGGACACGGGTGGAAAATCTAATACGTCTCCTTTCTTTCTTGCACAAATTAAATTTTGCATTTCAGTACTAGAATTCAAGTAGGGATATATAGCTTCCAGTAGATTTGAAGGCATCAGCAGTGAAACAACATAATTCTTGAAGCATAAATGGAATTTTTTGACTGTTGGCATTAAAAGGACTTTGGCATAAAAGTGCAATATTTTACATTTAAAAAGTAGTGATTAATTCCATACAAAGCCAAGAACTCACTAGTGATACAGTTATCTTTCTCTATTTTCTTCAAAATCCATACGATAAAAATATAAGCTGGTTTCATTCAGTAGCTGCAAATAGTTTCAGATAACTACATGGTGTTAGTCAAACTGATGATAACTCAGGTACGGCCAGTAATTTATGACATCTACTACTCACAGAAAAGAAGAACAAAACACTGATCATGTCAGGCTGGGATGCTTTATTTCAAAACCCATCTAAAATTTATCGGTAAAAATATTAAGACCATTATTTCTGAGAGAGAAATAAAAAATTATTTGTTATGAGTGTACACAAAATACCATTAGCAGAAGAAAGCAAATTAATTCTTGTCGGAATTCTACTAGGCAACCATTCTGAAAAAGATTTATTCAATTGACTTGGATTTATATGTACTCCCTCTACAGAATGCAATGGTACATTGCACTCATTGGCATGGTACAATTGTCCTTGTGGTCTATACATATATAAGATACTATTTTCAAAATATCAACTTGAAAAAGTGGCAGCAGGAGAATACTTAGTGACTTCATTGCTATGATTAAGTCAAACCAGCTTGTACTAAAACTGTGTATAGCTTTTGGTTTAAGCTTCAGACATGTAGGTTCATTAGGAAAAGATTTATGGTACTTTCTTCATACCTTGTCAGTTCAATTAATTCTCTGGTTGAAAAATCGAGAACACCAGACTGTGGAACTTTTTAAATTTTTAAGATATTAAGTAATGTGACAGGTCACAAATTTGATCTGAATTATGAGACATTCCTTCATCCCACCATGAGACCACCCTTCTGGCTATATACGTTATAAAATTATCTATTTTTATATCTTTGTAATACATATATTATTTATAAAAGTAGACCTGTAGTTCAAAATAAGAACATGCAATACTAAAAGTGTTGTGAATAGAATCTGTTAATTTTTTTCCATTTCTTCAGCTGACCTTTAAGACTAGATACCAAAACTACTGAACATCTGAAAGATTGGACCAGGATTTCCATTTAGAATGTCATCATTAAATAAAATCGTAACATATACTGACTGTCATGAAGAACAGACATTCTCCAAATGATTACTCTTCTTTATTTACTGCTTATTTACAAAAGTTTCCTGTGTAAAAAGCAGAATGACATATTTTGGAGAAATCATTAACTCGGTTCAAAAATCGTTGGGTAACCACAGGGCCAAACTCAAAAGACTTTGTTGGTATTTTTTTCTAGCTTTCTGAAGTTTTGTTACTATGTCCAGAACAAAAGACATTTAAAATGTTTAGCAAGAAGCAAGTTTTGGGGAACCACTTCCCTTCAGCTGGCTGAGATACTCTGCAACAGTTCTGCCATGAATTTGACACGTTTCCTTTAAGCCTGCTCCAAAAGCAAAAAGCATAAGCAAAGTGAGAAACAGATAAGACAAAGGAGAAAGAAGGGGGAATCAAACTATAATATTTAGTTGAGTTTCAAAGTTGATTCTTAAGCTTCTTAATCTAGTTCCATGCACAGCTGGAGTCAGCTCATATCCACTCCAGACCTATACCCAACTGCCCAATGCACAAAGGCTTCCCTGAATTATCCTGAGGCTATTGGTACCAACTACGTAACTATCAACTACTATGTACTACTAGAAATCTTGTTTAATCCTCTTGGCTACATTCAGAAGTTTTTTTGCACCCATTCAGTTAACAACTTCCACCTTAAAATGGCCTAGAAATAGTCTCTTGAAACACAGTTGCCTGTGTTTCCCTGAGCTGAATTTTACCTTTCCACCAAGAATTATCATCTTTTCCATAAGATGATGTTAACACAAGTTAACCTCCCTTCAAGAGGAGACTGGCCTAGGGCTGTAGACACAAGGAGCACATGGCAATAGCATGGCTTCTTTTCCTCTCTGAGAATAGCACAGCATATTCTGCTAAGGATATCCTATGGTGACCTGACAAAGAGTACCTGTAGAAGAATAAAGTCCCAGAGAGCCAGCAAGTTTAGGGGCAGGACCAGCTGCCCAATGACTGCAGTGGACTGAGAACTTCTGCATGCAGGAAGTGACCTATGACTATTTGTATAAGAAGCATGTGCCTGCTCCTTGGTGACAGAATTATGGATGACCACAAACAGGTCATCTGCTATTTGTTAATACATTTTTTTAATCTGGAATTTGCCTACCTTGGATATCTACAGCCCAGCAGCAACTTGTTTTAGTAAAGGCAGCTCTTTGCACTGAGCTCTGCTGGGTGAATTTCTTCTCACGGTTCACCCATACACACCCATATCATTCCCAGTTACTGTTCTCAGCGAGCTCTCATGGAAATCCAGCATCAAACCTTTCATCACCCAACTGGATATCAAAACAATTTGCAATATGGCATTTCTTTTCAGGCAATGGGAATGCAGTTATATGGGGACTCAGTACATATAGTATACTGCAACCTAAATCTACCTACCACGTAGAAGCTAGCCTGTGTCACCCCAGCCAGACTAAACTTTGAGTTCTAAAAGCCTTCAAACCCACTTTAGAGGTATTAGTACCTGGACAATGAACATGTTGGGGCACACATTGAATGAGAGTCCCCATTAACCTTGTAGTGAAATTGCTGGTGAAAGTGATACTGTGGATAAATTAAGTTGCTCTTCTTTAAAATGTAAATTTGTTTCATAGGATAGGGGTCAGTACAGCCATAGTCTTCAGTTATGTATTCTGCTTAGAAATAGAAATATTTGGGGTTGTGTTTTGTTTCTATTAAAAGTCAAGGCATCAACAACACCAGAAATGACAAAAATGCTATGACAAAAATGTCTGAAGCCTTTGAAACAGATCAAAAGTACAGGGATTTGTTTGATCTAATTTGCTTTAAAAGTGAATATTGAAATATTTAACATAGTTAGCTCCCATATAAGAAAATTACTGTGCAATTCTCCTCTTTCCCCCAACCCTGAAAACTCTCTTTGATAGCTTCTCCAGCATTTTTTCTCCCATAAAAAGATTCTAGATCTAAATATGCTAATCAACAGGAAGAAACAAAATTACAATTGTGGAGCAATATTCTGTTCTGCAGTAAGCTGAGTTCACAACCTCATGATCAAAATGTCCAGTACATCCCAGTATGTGCTCTTGTGTTTGTAGGAAATTAATATTCTGGCAAGGTGCAGTCAGTGTGTGACTGAATTCACAAATGATACCATCGACAATAAAAAAAATAAATCATGTTTCATACTAAGACATCATGGCTTTTTTCAGATGAAAATTATCATTGAAAACAGACATAAAACATAATCAAATGGACCAAGAAAGGAATAAAAGAAAATCTCAGAAGGGTTTAAGTATTTGAGATAAAAGACATATAAAACAACTTTGGATATAGAAAAAAAAATACAGTTGAAAAAGAAAGAGAAAGATACTGAACATGAGTAATATTTTTGTGTTTCAGAGTACATGTTTCTTCCTTTCAGCGATCCCCAGTGAAACCAGTAAGAATTTACAAAAATATCTACTGGAAGAACAACGTTGAATATAAGCAATAAACGTGATAGGAGAAACCCGAAGATTGCATCTATGCCCACTATATGACAATGTATTTCATACCTTCCTGTTAGATCTATACACAAAGGATAATATTTTATATAGTATAAAATTCCTTCATCATTAAAGCAAGAATTACAGTGGAGAACATGGAACCAATTTTTCTTCCTAGTAGCTTAATAGTAAGTAAACATTTTCACACACAAATCACCAAAGAGATCACATCAGTCAGCATTAATTTGCAGTACTATATTCTTTAAAGCCCATTTTCACAGCATAGAGTATTTCTATTTCTATTTGTATCTCAGTCATGGAAAATGCAGTCATAGAGAGTTCCCATTGTATTGTCTAAAGCTTCAGTTTATAATATTCTTCCCAGATGACCTTAAAAGCAGAGCCCTGGTTATCCAAGCCCTGGGGCCAGCAGCAGTTTTCCACTGGTGAGAGGCTCAGCGCAACCAGCGTGGCTGTGGAAGTCGCAGCCTTCATGGTACGTCCATGAAAGTCCAGAGCTTCACGAAGGTATGGAAAAGCATTACCTTCCCCCATACCTGTCCAAAATCATTTTGCTGGTGCTGTTAGCACAGTCAATTATCTGAGCGGCAATCACGGGACGGCTTGGTGCGAAGGTGAGCACCCACCACCTGGAAGGTGCCCAGCACTCAGGCTGGTGCTGTGCCCGTGCTGTTTGCTGCATTTTCAGCCTCAGGGCAGAACAGCGTTCCACTACCAGATGTCTCACTTTGCCCAATTAAAGCCTTAGAAATTCACAAGGTAAATATCTGGGGATTACTTGGGTCATCACATCTTTCAGGGCACTTCATTTCATGTGTTTATGGACTACTTTAAATATTTTGGATGTGTATTAGCAACCCAGGGAAAAATTTACAAACCCAATGCTAAAACTGAATCAGCCTTGACAATGCTGAAAAAGAAAGAAAGATTAAATCCCATAATCAATAGGCACTTAAGCAGAAAAATTTTCTGCAACTCTGTGCCAGAAAGGTATGGAGAACAGGAGGACTCCACAGGACTAAAAATCGAAAGCAATGATGAAAGACAGACTGCGCTGAGACTAGGTCATAAGCAATACTCTTCAACTTGGCACAAGAAAAAGTAATGGAAGTTTCTTAATTGGCTAAACCACATCTGTCTAACATTTTGACAGAATTGACAATGAAAAGTAAAGTCTGTTGCTGCCACTGAGGCATGTTGATACAAATCTGGTAATTTGCATGATTATAAGCCAGTCATTTTTATAAGTATTTCTATGAGAAGTAACATGTTCATAAGTCTAAAACTCTAAGCTCTTGAATGACATAGCTCTTTTCTGAGTGAATTATAAGCTTATGTTCTGAATTATGCAAGTGGCTCCCCTGATCTCAATAAGACGTTCCAAGGGGGCAAGGATTACAGAACAGTACCCTACACATATACATACTATACCATACCCTTGCAAATGATAAACAAAAAACAAAAAACAAAAAACAAAAAAAAAAAAAGGAAAAGTTCTTTCTGGATGCCCATTTACCCTTTCAAGTGCATATTTACCCATGTGCAATGAACACCAGGTCAGAGCTAGCCAAACTAGCACATTTATATAGCACCATGCAGGGATATTAGCTGAGGTCTCAGAGAGAATATAACATCGTTAGAGCAACATTGTGCATGGGCTAATTAGGCCTGCCTCTCAAGCAAGGCTAATTATTCCCAGTACAGCACCACACTGATATCGCTCTGCTGCTTCTGGGTTCTGGAGCTAGATTATTCAGCAGTAGCTCAGGGATCTCTGCCCCATGCTTTATTCGAAATTGTAAACAAAATGGTGAGAAATAGAAATATTACTCTGAGATAGCTGCATGATGCACTGCACCGTCTCTCTTCATCTGTCAGGGACATCAAAATGAAGGATTAACATGTCTATGCACTGAGATCATCTTTTAAATGGGAAATTCCACCAGTAGACCAACAGTTGTGCTACAGAGAAAAGTTGGGCTGAAGGGAACAAATGGCCCAGGACTGGATCATCTCACTGGGCACATGCCACACTCAATAGTCCCCCCCCCAAAAAAAACAAAAAAAGGTAAGTAGAGGCTAGAGAGAGGTTGAAGACTTCTGTTGTTTTTGTAAAAAAACCAGCTTTGAGTAAAAGCTACTGCAAAACAAAAGGTTTCTTATTCTGTTGGCAAAGCAGGTCTCAAAAGCATTGAAGTGTAAATCAGAGTTCCCGTACCGTGCTGAAGTATTGTGCACAGTTAACTGAGAAACCTTGCGATGTCTTACCGCAAGTTTCAAGGCTTAGGAGAGCTTGTTGTTTGAGATGCAAAAAGAAATAGCACATCTGTGTTGGAGAGTGACCTTGCAGAGCCCAAGCTGGGAACAGCAGCTGGGCTGTGGCCAGAGCCAGCTGCCATGGAAGCAAACCAGCTCCCAAGTCCGGGTGCAGCTGCAGACCCGGGCACTGGGTGGATTCAACCAGGCAGCAGAGTAATCTGCACCAGATAGGGAAGGAAGAACTGTTTGACATTCAACATAAAAAGAAAACAGTGCTTTTACATAACACAGTGCTTCTGCACATGGTGAAGACATCAAAATTATCGAGTGCTGCATGAGGAGGCCAGGACGCTTCCTGTTTATTCAGCAGGTAAGTTGTCCTTGTGCCTTCAAATCTTCTGATGAAAACAGCCTTTAAAATAAAAAGGTGAGGTGAGGTCTTTAACACAGAACTGAATGCAGCTTGTTTCTACACATCTCTAACAAGTAGCCTGGCCTACAAGAATGAAGACAATACACACTGCTAGGATTTGAACCCCGTGTTGCTGTTACGCTTCCGCGACAAGACTGAATTACCAAGAGCCTTCCATTTCTGTCCAGGTCTTGTTGAGATGCCAGGTAATAATAAATGTAGTTTTCAAAACAAACTCTAACAGGAAATGTGAAATAACAACATCAATGCATGCTAACTTTTTAAGCCATTAGCATACTGTAACCACTTTTCTTTTTTCTAACTACTAAAATAATTGGTAGTTGTTACCAGTACAAAGATTTGAAAGTACAAATAATTGCTTCTAATGAAAATGAAAAAAAAAAAAAAAAGAAAGAAAGAAAAGAAAAAGAAAGAGAGATTCAATGACAGCTTGTTCCCCATAATACCAATAGAATTAAACAACCAGTTTTGATGAAGGGAGCACAGGGACAAGGCAGAAAGACATCATCAATTTAAAAGTCAATTTACCTTTGTGGTTACCAGGCTGTAAATGAACACCTCTTCTGTAATGGCATAAGCAAAGAGTTCTTTGTGGGGGGGTTCCTAATACGTGCCTTATACAAAAGTTACTGGTCCAAAATTTGAAATCCTAAGCAATATGTTAGTAAAATAAGTAACAAGAATATTTGGATTAATTTGGTCCCATGCCTTCCTGCAGCACGACCTGACCTTTGTAAATCATATGTACGTGTGTGTGTGTTTATTACCATGAATGGAAGAACATTCAGATCATTGCCCACATCTTCTCTCATCACACACTTTAGACCCCATACCAACACCCAAAACACCATATTTTAACTCCAGCACAAGAGGTGAAAGCCATGAAGTCCACTAGGTATTTGACTATTGCAAATTTACACACACAGGTATAAAGAGCATAAAATCTTAGACAAGATGAAATAGTGATTTAGGGAAGACAGAAAGGGGAAATCTTGCTCAAAACTAAGTAATTCATAAAGGACACACAAAAAAAAAACCAATAAAAAAAACATGGGTCTGTAGAACAGAGAAATGCTGATAGCAACTGAACATTTCATCTTTAACATGCGTATCCATTTTCCACTCCATTTTCAGAAATATCGTTATCTATTCTGTACGAGCAGACAAAAAGAAACGTTTTAGTAACTCAAAGCTTATCCCATCCAACCTCTGCACTTGTATACTGTTTAATGTGCTAATGCCTGATTGTTTCTGATAAGAAGATATGGTATACTTGCTAAAGCTGGTGATGTGTCAAGCACTTGGTGATGCAGTGACAAATAGCCTTCTCGATTCCTGACAAAATACTCCCTCTGCTGTACAATACACACCGTTACATAAAGCCCAATGCACATATATACATATTTAAGCTACGAAAAGGTCATGTGTATAGACAGGTTTTATAAAACAGACAAACAATTCAATCTTCCAGATTTTTTCTGAAAACTGGAATATCATTTATATCCACCAAATATAAAGTTATTTGTGACTTAGTTCAAACGAACAGGGTAACTATATTAAGGTATAAACATACAGTTAGGTACCCCGAACTCAAAGACTATAACATTCCTAAATAAGTGAGTGCAATTTGTAGTGAATCTTAGAAAATAAATGCTCAAATGCCCAGTTTAGGCATAGATAGAGAGGTCAAGAGACAAATATCTTAATATAAGGAATACAGAATGAAGGAATGAATTTGGCCATAGTTTTGTTTTGTTTGTGTTTTAGTGCTATGATTGCATACCCAGAATTTGCCTTCACTCAAAAATGCTCTGTCTCTATAGTCTCATCATGCCTCCATGGAAAATAAAAAGATGGGTAACAAGACTGAAAAGCTTAACATTTCTGATGGGCTAGAAAAATGTTTCAAGATAAATTTTCCATTTTCCATTTAGAAATGATGTAATCCCAGCTGTACATAGAAACTCAGAAAACCAAAGACATTCAGAAGACCGTGTCTGGAATAAACAGAAATGGTTGTGCTGTGTAAACCAGAATGAACTGTCTGCCCCACATAAAACCAGACTTGCAGTACGTGAATTCCTGGAGTGGCATCCATGTGCCACGCGTGTCGTAGAGTCTCTGCACCAAAGAACATGGAATGACCTCTCCACGTTTATATCATACATCTGTTTTAACATCCAGTGCACACAGCCTCCCTTCTCCTCCACAAAGCTGAACACTTCTAGGTGGAGCACAACACCAAAGGACATGCAGAGCCACAGAATAAGAAGATAAGTTTTTAAAGATGGAGATCACTTTTTTTTTTTT